>JBBCBC010000017.1:34769284-35369284 GCA_037126765.1 Stenogyne calaminthoides | reverse complement strand
ATGAATGTAAAAATGTACATACAATATTAGATTATGGAAAATTTTCAATCAGGTACAAGATTTTAGAAAACATATCAACCAGGTACAATGGGCAAAAATTGGTTTGCATGTAGTACAAACTATATACTACAGTGCAAACCAAGTTTTGCGCATTGTATTAAAGTGATATGTTTCCTCCCACCTTGTATCTAGATGATACTCCCCCTTAGATTAATTATAAAATGTACGTTTATAATTGAATTAATCAAATTAAATAAATATTTAAATTATTTAATTTAAAATTAATAATATAAGAATTAATTTTAGTCCCATGCACGTAGTAAAAGTACGTGGGTTTACGTAATAGTATATAATTATACATGAGTTGAGATGGTTTATGTGACGACTTCGGATGCATTGTTGTTATTGTTAATGAGTTTAGCATAAATGTAAACTTCTTGTTGAGTTTGATTATTTTAATAAAATATATATTTTGAGTTATTAATTTTCTATTGATCATTGGATCTAGAGAAACATTCTTGGAACCACCTGTATTTTTATGGCTTTAGATTTATTTTATTTTTGGCTAAGTTTTATATGTATTCAGACGCACTGTGCACTCATAGTGTATTTTAAAACCGTCAAACTTGTTATACTGAAAGATGCGACTTATTTATACCGAAATATGTAACTATTTTTCAATCTTAATAGTTATACGGTTAAGTTTAAACAAACTGCATCTTTCCATACAACAAATTGCATAATTTTAAAATGCACTATGAATCCATGGTGCTCCTGAATGCGCATGAGACTTTTTTTTTTTAACAATATCTCTAATTATTTAAATGTAGACATGCTTTTAACTACAGTATAGAGGTTCCAATATATGATTAGTTCCAATCTATGATTAGATGTGTTTATGAAGGGGAATTAATGATTTTTTATACTTGGAATAATACATATACGAGGCAAGTCTTTTTTAATAATAATTAAAGAAATGAAAAGCTAATAATATTTTGATAAATTAGGAAATTATTCGGATGGAGGAGGAATCCGATATGCATCTTATCGAGTGCAGACATGTTGACCGATTATAATTCCTTATTTCCCCAAAATCAATTATCTTCGTGATTTGTGTTTTACAAATTAGTTCTCAAACTACACAAATATGAGGATTTTTCTATGAAATATTTTACCATAAAATATTATTTCAAATGAAAAGACGCTCAAAATTTGTGAATCCTGAACAAATTGAACTGAGTCAAATGATTTTTTTTTTTTTAAATTCAGTTCAAATGAAAAGAAGCTCAAAATTTGTGGATCCTGAACAAATTGAACTGGGTTAAATGATTTTTTTCTTAAAAATTTGTGCAAAGGCAAAACACTCGCTCCCAATCTGTGTTATCATAAAAATAAATATGTGTTACTGTAAGGGCAATTATGTGTTATTACGTGATAACGCAAAAAAAAAAAAAAAATTACTAATCCAATGGTGTAATCTAACGATTTGAGTCTTTACTTAAGGCAGTTGGTCATGTGTTAGAAAGAGAAACAGATCAAAACTGAGGGGGAAACGGATGAAAATAAAGGAAGTGCCGCTTTGTTCATACATCAACACAAATTTCTCTTTATAGTAACACACTTGTGTGTGTATAATAACACAATTTTCAATTTTCAATTTTCAATACCTTACAAAAAAAATATGTGGACAAAAAAAAACAAACATGTGTTATTTGTCTTTATAGTAGCATATAGATATACTTACAGTAACACATGTTTATCATTATAGTAATACATAAATCGAAGTGAATTTTGTTATTTTGACTTTGTGCGAATTTTATAGAAAAAACCGCTTGATCCAGTTCGACAAGCACAAAATCCACCAATTTTTTCCTCTATGTTATGCGCTTCTCCTTTAGACCCAAGGGTCATGTTTCACGAATACTTTCTTACAGTAATACACGTTTGTCGTTATAGTAACACAGATCTCAGAGCGAGATTGTTGTTCTGTCTTTGCGCGAATTGAAAATTTTGATTGGCCCGTTTCAACCTGCACAAGATCCGTCAATTGTTTCACTTTGTGCGCTTCTCATTCTGACCCACGAGTCATATTAGGATCCGTGAAATATTTCATATAAAAGTTTCCACAAATATATACTCTCTCCATTTCGTAAAATTTGTCTCTTTTCTTTTTGAGATTTTCCGTGAAATATTTCACCGTGAAATATTACTTTAAATTGAAAGAAATTGAAAGTTCTCGAATTATATGCGGGTCGAACCGAGGCAAACGGATTTTTTTTTTAAATCATGCAAAGGCAAAACAGAAAAACTCGCTCCCATTTTGTGTTACTATAAATGCAAGTATGTGTAACTGCTGGAGCAATTATGTGTTACTATGTGATAATAGGAAAAAAAGAAGAAGATATTTTTACTAATTCAATTGTTTGATCTGGTGGTTTAAGTTTTTACTAAAGACATTTGGTCACCATTCAGAAGGAGAAACAAATAAAAATCAGAGGGAGAAGAAGGTGAAAATAGAGGAAGTGTCGTTTTGTTCATAAAGTACCACATATTTCTCTTTACAGTAACACATTTCTGTGTATAATAATACAATTAGCAATACCTTACAAAAAAATATGTGTACTCAAAATACAAGTATGTATTATTTGTCCTTACTTTAACACATGTATTTACTTACAGGAACACATGTTTGTCCTTATAGCAACACAAACCTCGAAGCGAGATCTGTTGTATTGTCGTTGTGCGAATTTCATAAAAAAACGTTTAACCCAGTTTGACCTGCACAGGATCCACGATTTTTCCCCTATATGTTTATACGCTTCTTCTTTTCCCCTCTATACGCTTCTTCTTCTGACCTGCGGGTCATGCGCTTTTTAGTCATTTATGCTTGCCTTTTCACTTTTGCTCATTTAATATGTAAAGTTTTAGTCTTGTATGTTTTTACGTTTTCAAATTTAGTTCAAAAAACCAAAATTGAAAAAATAACGGCCAAAATTTAATGTGTCGTTAAATACCGCACTAAATCTGGACATGACCTCTAAATTTTTGTCATGTATGTTTTAATGTTTCTCTTTTGGGTCTCTATTATGTCCAATTTTAAACATGTATTTTTAATTATTTGTTTTTTTCAATTTTAGTCCAAAAGGACCAAAATCGAAAAGTAACAAATTAAATGACTGAAATTGTTCAGGACCTTTAAAATTTTAGTCACTTATGTTTGCCTTTTCACTTTTGGTCATTTATTGTGTCAAAATTTTAGTCATGTATGTTTTTACGCTTTCAAATATTAGTTTAAAAAATAAGGTCCAAAATTTAATGAGTCACTAGGGTAGGTGTATTCAATTGAGATTCTATTGAATTTTTTTGGACTTTAAAAGTTTGTGGATTTAGAAAATCCATAAACTCCATGCAGAGTTTAACTGATTTTTTTTTATTAATTTACATGAATTTTTATAGACTTAACAGGATTGTGGAATACATTTTTTTATTAATTTACATGGATTTCGTGCTAGTTTCACATCTCAAAAAGATTTGATATAAAAAATTTAAAAATAAAAATTTCCAGAAATTACAGCCCATTATCACCACCATCTACACAACCAAAAAGAAGGAAAATACCAAAAAAAAAAAAAGTAAATTGAAGCGTGAGGCTATCTAGTTTAGCTAATTAACTGCTAATTCCACAAAACCCCTGAAGAATCACGATTTTATCAAACAAAAAAAATAAAAAAATAAATAAATAAAAAAAGGAACTTGGATAAATTCGTAGAACATATGCTTGCCGCCGCCGATGACTTTGTAAACGAGCTTCTCCCTACCGAACAGGCGATGAACCTTGTCCTTAATCTACGTCGTTTTGTCATCTTCATCAGAAGAAGAGGAAGAATAATCATGGGAGTGGATTTTGTCAGCTATCTTTTCCATTAAAGAATCGCCCTTTTTCTCCTCTTCGTTGGGATGATCCGCCAAAAGATTTGTGTAGTACCTTTCTTAGAAGAACAACGAAGGTTTTTTTCTTTTGACCTTTCGTCTTCAAAGTTATCTGAGAGAGTACATAGAAATATCTTGTTGTTAGAAGAGATTTTGGAGAGTGAAATCTATTTATATTTTTGGAAGAGAATTAAAGAAAATCTATAGAGTATTAAAATCCATAGACTGTTTAATTCCTAAAGATTTTTTAAAACTTTTTAAAATCCGTATTAAATACCTCAGGATTTTTAAAGATTTTTGAAAATCCAAATTGAATACCCCAAGACTTTGAAAATATAAAAATATCATACAGACTCCACAACCAATACATCCCCTAAATACAGGACTAAAACTGGACATGACCTTTAAAATTTTATCCATATATTTTAATTTTTCACTTTTGATTCTTTAATGTGTCCAATTTTAAACATGTATGTTTATTTTTTATTTTATTTTTTAATTTTAGTCCAAAATGATCAAAATTGAAAAGTAACAAAATAAATGACTGAAATTAGGCAAAGTATAGAGTGAAACTGGTTCACACAACAAGATCCATGAAACTGGATCCCCATTGTTATAACCGGGTCATATATATACTGTATTTTTACCCAGTTTCAATTTCAATTAGAACGCGCCCCAAATTCTGAAACTTCAATCGACCTGTTTCTCCCCTCCACACGGCGGTGGCGACGGGTGATTCTCGCGCCGATTCTCGCGCGGCGATTAGCGATTCTCTCAGGCGGCGATTACTTCGGAATGATTTTATTCAATTTCTTCTATTTTCTCTCTTCTTCCTTCACTCCTTTTTAAGGCCTTTTCAACTACACTGATACTTCCCCTATTTCTTGTTGTTCTTATTTTGTTGTGTTTGTGATTACGACGTTAATGGTGGTTTCACGACGACTTCATTGTTGTTTGACATCTATGTCATCGTCGATTCATGGCTGTTTCACGGTGATTCGCAACGACAGTTTTCACGGCTGTCTCGCGCTGGTTTCATGTCAATCTCGCAACAATTTCATAACGGTATATTTTGTTTGATTCTTTCTTACTTTTTGTGAGTTTTGTAAACCCTAGTTTTTTAATTAAGTTGATTTGTTTCGTCATCCTTCAATCCATTGTTTACATCATGCCTGTTGATCATACGAAGGGAACCTGTTGAGTTATAAATAGTTTGATGAATAAGTATTACCCACAAATACAATGAGATGTGCATTTTATTTTTGTATCTAATACTACTAATTTGCTACTCTTCCTAAGCAGTGAATCTTGTCATTATGTTTGCTTAATTTAGCTTATGTTTATAAGATTTGAGGTTTCTTTAATCTATGTCTTATTTTCTTTTTGAAGAATGGCATGCCTCAGTTCTTACACTTGTTTATTTGTCAATTGTGTGAACTTGCAATATCACTTTGAGCTGGTGTTGATTATTAGGAGTATTATGAGACTTGTTTTCACTATAGTTGTGTTGCCATAAACAAAAGACCTAAAGATCTGGCATGCCTCAGTTCTTACACTTGTTTATTTGTCAATTGTGTGAACTTGCAATATCACTTTGAGCTGGTGTTGATTATTAGGAATATTATGAGACTTGTTTCACTATAGTTGTGTTGCCATAAACAAAAGACCTAAAGATCACTGGAAACTGAAATTTTGGTTGAAATTAACCAAATAAAGATAACTGGAAACTGAAATTTTCTTGTCTCAAGCAAATTTTGGTTGAAATTATTCTTTACATAGTCAATTGAGACAGGTATTATAACCCCTTTATTATACTAATAGTTTTACCAACCTAAGGAAAAGGAAATTTGGAATGCACAATAGGTGATGACATTACATTAGAAGTTAACTAGATTTCTCCACTTTCTACCTTCCAAATTGATGGCATTACTGCATAGACAAAAACAATGTGATTTTTATTTATATCTTATTATGTTTCTATGCATTTTTTTCTTTAGCTTTTCATTAAAGATGAAATCAAAACAATGTGCATTGAGTGGTGCTGGTCCTAGTAAGAAGATCAGGACATCTACTATGCGTTCGGGTGTGGAAAGGTATTAGTTCACGTACTGCAAAATATTACTTATTGAACCATTTGTATTATGGTGGATTCATTTCATAGAGTTGTTCAAGAACCGTTCTTACTGCTTTAAACGTGAAGTAGTTGATCAGTTCCTGCAATTAGTACATCACTTTTAGGATTTACCACCTAAGTCACATTTGAAGAGTTGTATCTATATACATTTATGAGTGTGTTATGTTATATTGGAGTATCTCTGCAATTGAGCAAATATAATAGTTTAGAATAAGAGTAAAGTTGACATAAACTATCCTTTTGGTTTCAATTAGGGGCCTAATGGCAGTTAAAATGAAAAACAAGAAATAGAGACTTAATAACTCATGCCTTTAACATCATTGAATGCATGTCATTATACTGCCCTCCCAATTCACCAACAACAATGACCCTCGGTCCCTTTCTTGAACAACCATTTCTGGTGATATATGATAGCATTTTTTGCAGAAGTTCTTTTTATTATAGATGTATTACTATGTATTTACCCACTTTTTTTTTCATGCAGTGATTTTTCTTGTCAATGTAGTCCCGATGGTATACATAGTTTGGTTCAAGAATTGTCTCCTCAACAAAAGGAAGATGTGAAATCCATTGGTTTTGGTTGCCTATTAGAATTACAGTTGACAAAATTATCTAACCATAGGATGTTGTTGTGGTTAGTACAAAATTTCAACTCTAGTGGGCATATGTTAGTAATTGATAACTTCCATAGATTCGTTATTACTCCCGATGATGTGTATAATGTCTTGATGTTACCGAGAAATGAAGGTGTGTCTGTTGAGAATTACCCAAAGAATGCACAGTCTCCTTTATTGGATAGTTTGAGGGACAAGTATGACATTAGGCCTAAAGTCACTATTCGGGTGTTGCATGATGCGTTCAAAAATTTATCTGCTGGTGGAGATGATTTTAAACACTTATTTGTATTGTACGCTTTGTCATCTTTTTTAACCCCTTCAACTAACCGTTTAGTTAGAACGGGTGTCTTGAAATCTTTAGAGTGTGTAGAAAACATTTCTAAGATCGACTGGTGCAATTACATTTTGACCAATCTTTGTAAGTTAGTTAGATCGTTCTAAACTACTGCTTCGAAGAACATTGGTAGTTGTGTTCTACTTCTTCAAATCATCTATTTCCATCGATTAAATTGGCAGGGAGTTAGTGAACCTTGCACACTTCCTTTGATCTAGCATTGGACAGATAAGAAAGTTGATGTAAGATGTCATCAAGAAATCGAAGTTGGCAGATATGGATGTGGGAAGTTGTGTGTCAATGTATACCCTCTTACTGATAATGGGCTTTTAAAGAATGTTGTACGTGTTGATGGATCAGAAGCTGCAAAAAGAGTTTGTGTGAACGAGGATTTTCATCAGGTATTTGCTTATTTTGGTACACTATCAAACCTTCTTGTTTCAGTTTTTATAACATATTTTTATTGCTTTTTAATTTAATGTATTCGTTTTTGTTTTTTTGTAGGAAGTGCTTGCTATATTACTTGATATTCAGAAAGATGCAAATGAATTTTCTAATAATATGTTGAGCAAGCTTATGAAAATAACAGAAGTGCTTGATGCGAATAAGGAAAAAAATCCCCCGAGCTCCACCCCAGAAATGTCTGATTCTCAATTTTATATGGATGAAAAACTGCATAAGTATGTTGATGATTTGGTCAATAACTCCAATTTGATCAAAAAATTGGCTGCTGATTTTCCTAGATTTGATTTGTCCCGTACTGAGCCCGTAGTTGATGAGATGCCAACTGAATAATTTAATGTGAGAGCTGATGATGTCGATGCTTGTGACATAGCTGATGAAAATGATGTTGGGGTTATAATGAAAAGTATGTTTTTTCCTTTGTATAACAAAACTGAATTTATTATTTATTTACTGAAATAAATTATTTATCACTGTTGCATTAAATATGATTGAATGTTATATATATTTACTGCATATATGTTCAATAAATAATACGTGTTACATTGTAGTTAATTTGGTGATACAAGATCACGGAAGATCAAATTAACAGTTTCTCGTAACTAAGTACAAATTCACAACCTAGATGGAAATGAACAATTCATCGTGAAAGGTTGAAGTGTAAGGCTCAGATTGACTTGTCTTGACCAAGAGATTACACTAGTGCATTATGATGCGCTGAATAGGACCTACATGAGGATAAATTCTTCAGTACTGAACATAGAAGAATTAGACCTCAGTGGTTTGTTATTTCTTAATCTCTGTCCCTTAAATAGGATCGTGTGAAATTAATAATTATTGCTTTGACTTATGATGAGAAGAGAATCAACGTGATTCGATACCTTATATCTTGAGAAATATTATTAGTTACACGACGATTGCTAATATTTAATACGGAGAATCGTGTGCAAGTACGTCTTGCTTGATTTGTCCCCTTGGTGGGCTCAGAAGCTTTATCATACCAAATCTTGCAAGTGAAAATTTATTTCTGGTATGGATAATAATGTTGAGTTGTCTTTACTCCAAAGATAAATATAGTAATTAATATAAAGCTTTTTCAGTGGCTTAATTAAATAGTGGACTAGATAATCTTAAACACGAGAAATAATAATCGGGAGGCATATTATTGTAGCATCGTAATATGGATTAAGATGGATAGTTCAATATTAATTTTATAGTGGAGTAAATTAATATTAATGGGCTTGAATAATATTTTGGCTTAATATTAAAGTTTCATAGCTCATTGGAGGTCCAATCTTAATTCTCCTAAAGGCCCTTCAAATAGCTCAATTAAAGTCCAATTAATGAAAAGGAGAAGAGAATATTATTGCCCTATTTTTCCCCAATATTTTCGAAAATATTAAGGAGGGAGAAAAGATTTTCTTGATTTTCTTGGAAAGAATTTTATGGAATACGTATTCTTGAGATACAAGTTTATCCCATAAATTCAAGATAAGTCAAAGATCTTTTTCCTTCCCCATTAATAGGTAATTTTCGAAAATTACTTATAAATAAGGGAGGAGATTTTGTGGAAAATATATTTATGGGAAAGAGAATATATTGGATATATTCAAGATTACTTATTGTACAAGAATTAAAGATCTTCCCATATCTTTTCTAGGGCAAAATTCCGACCACCCCTTATGTTATAAATAGGGGATGAATTTTTCATCCCCGAAACAATTCCATGTGTTGGAAAAATTAGAAATCCACAAAGGTGGTGACATATATTTTTGGCTTTCTCCTTTATTAAAATCGTTCATGAGAATCCTTCCACCGGAATACGTTCGTGGACGTGGGACATATTTGAGAAGGCACTTTGGGTTGATCCATCGTCTCAACGGTTGTCTCTACAAGATGTATGTAATCTCGTAACTCCTAGATTCTGCATGCTTAGGATTTATGTGGATTACGTGTACGCATGTTGTTGTTGCTTATTTAATTATTATGTTGCATTAATTTAGGATTGATTCATGTTAGTAATTAATTGAAAATTTTAAATATGTATTTAAATACACCTCGAATAGATCCGGGCACCCCGTATTTCCCAACAAATGCTGGAATGAATGATGATGGAGATATTGGTGTTGATGAACAGATTATTTCAAATGAAGAACTCAGTGATGCGATGAATTATGTTGGATATACAGGAGTTAGAGTTGGATTTGATTCTACAAATGAGTTTTGGAAAATTGATAAAGATGTTGGTCATGTCTCAAAGTTTATGACCAAAAACAAGAAATTATATTCAAATTTGCTTCAAAGCCACAAGGAGATTCTGGATTTCTGCTTCTATGATTCTGAAGGATGTTATTCTTTGTATGTAATTCTTTCTAAATTTGGAAATTTAGTACTACTGCACTTGTGTTCTGATTTTTTTTTTCTATCTTTGATCAGGAAACGCTTTTACCGCAAGGGTTGGGAAATTTATGCTGAGAAGAATGATATCTTATCAATGTGCCCAAGTTTCAAGGTTAATTTACCAATTATCACAGCTTGGTGCCTTGAAATAAACAGTTATCCTACTGCCTTTGCCAATCGGAGCCGATTTATTTTCAATTTGGAACATAATGTAAGCTATTTTCTCATATATTTTTATAATTATTATTTGATATCAACAGTAACTTTTCTTTTTCTCTTTTTGATAGAATTCTTTGACGCAAATGGTGGACAACAATGAAGATGAAGATGATATTAGAATTAATGCACCTGTTATACAGATTTTATGGGATCAGTGGTTGTCATGTACAGAAGATAATCTTTGCTCCTCTGAAATGGTAATTTATATTAGTAAAAGTATTGGATATTGTAGTTTCTTAGTCATTTTTACTGCACTGTTTATTTGTATACTTAAGTACAATGTTTTTTGTGTGTAGATTTTTATTCCATTCTGTTTGGATGATCACTTTGCTGCCATTGCCATCAACTTCACTAATCATAAGTTGCAGTATTTAGACAATAGGAAATATGTTGAACAGAATAACAGGTTTTTTCATGCTGCCAAACTCTTGGTAAGTTTTCATTGTTTAGTGTTTATGTTTACTTTTCATTTTTAATGGTTATCTTCGGTGTTTTATTTGGTTTGTCTTATTCTTTATATTTGTTTATAGGTTAACATGATGGAAAAATATCTTCAATCAAAGAATCATCCAAAAGCGAATAAAGTATTGAATTACACATTTGAAAATGTGTTGTTCAAGTGGCAAACAAAATCAATTGATAACGATTCTGGTGTGTATATGATGCACCATTTAAAACACTTTAATGGTGTGCCTTACACAACCCCAGATTTGAGAAAGGTATATATTCTTTTTGTCTGCATATTCAACTTTTATACCCTTATGTATTAATTCCTTTTTCTCTTTTCTCTTCTTTTCTAAATGATGGTATAAGATGTATCTTGAGAGCTGAAATGATGTCTGACATCCACATGCTTGCATCTTGTATGTAGAATAGGATTCTGAGTGATTGCAATTGCACTATTACTGTCACAGAATATAGGTACGTTCGTAGCTATAATGTTATAATCCCTCAGCTGCTGACTAAGCCAGAGCAGTTGGGAGCAACAGCTTCCTGCAGCCATATATTCTGCTTCAGTAGTAGATGTTGCAACTGATGTTTGTTTCTTTGAAAACCAAGATATTAGTTTACTACCTAAAAACTGACATGTACCTGAGGTTGACTTTCTGTCAATTCTGCAACCTCTATAATCAGAATCAGAATACCCACTAAGCTCTAGATTATCATCTGATGGGTAGAATAAACCAAGGTTTACTGTCCCCTTCAGATACTTAAGAATCCGCTTAGCTGCTTCCAGGTGGCTTTGCATTGGATTTGCCTGAAATCTGGCGCATACACCTACTGCAAATGTTATATCTGGTCTGCTGGCAGTCAGGTATAGTAGAGATCCAATGAGAGCCCTATACTCTTTCTGATTAGTTTTCTGACCATTCTCATCTGGATCCATCTTGAACCCCGTCATCATAGGAATTATGGCTTCCTTACAGTTTTGAACTCCAAACTTAGCCAACAAACTCCTAGTGTACTTCGCCTGGCAGATGAATATCCCTTCTGTACTTTGCTTAACTTGTAGACCCAGAAAGTAACTCATCTGACCCATCATGGACATCTCGAACTTCCCTTGCATCAGCTTGCTGAATTTATCACATAAACTCTTGTTGGGAGATCCGAAGATGATGTCGTCCACATAAATCTGAACCATCAGAATATCTTCTCCATCTTCTATTCTGAATAAGGTTCTGTCCACTATTCCTTTAGTGAAACCACTGTCTATCAAGAACTGAGAGAGTGTATCATACCAAGCTCGAGGAGCTTGTTTCAGGCCATAAAGAGCTTTTCTTAAACGGTACACCTGGTCGCCTTTTTCAAAGCCAGGAGGTTGTTCAACATAAACTTCCTCAGCTAGTACCCCATTTAAGAATGCACTCTTTACATCCATCTGATACACAATAAACCCTATGTGGGTTGCATATGCCAGAAACAGCCGTATGGCTTCCAAGCGAGCGACTGGTGCAAAGGTCTCATCATAATCAATTCCTTCTGATTGTGAATACCCCTTAGCAACAAGTCTTGCCTTATTTCTGGTTATGACATTATTCTCATCTCTCTTGTTCTTGAATACCCACTTTGTGCCAATCACATCTTGATGGGTTGGTCTGTCCACCAGTTTCCAAACCTGATTCCTTTCAAACTGTTCCAGTTCTTCTTGCATGGCTAGAATCCAACTTGCATCCTGTAGAGCTTCTTCGATTTTGGTTGGTTCCTTTAAAGACAGATAACAACAATACATGGCACTTTCACCAGCCTGATGTCTAGTCTGGACTCGGGCATTCGGATTGCCAATTATCAGATCAGTTGGATGGTCAGATAACCAAGTCCTTCTTTTCTGATTTATATCAGTTTTGGATGTCAACATCCTCATCTGATATTAAGTCACTGGCAGGTGGGAGTAGTGCAATAATAGGTTCCACTTGACATGGATAAGTCTCAGCTGATGTTGGAATCATCATGTGCTGATGTCTGTCCGTAGGAACATCAGGTGTTCCCCCTGAACCAGATGGTTCAGCAGTTACTGTCTCAGTTGTACCAGCTTCTTCATCGACAGTTGTACGTACCTTTGGGTCTGATTGTTCTGGTGAATCAGTAAGATCAAGTTTAGGAATATACACTATTACGTGATCTGATCCTTTATCCTTGATACTTAGTTGATCCATTTTTGGTGCACTTGGTACCGGTTGATCTGGTACTACTTGTTCTGAGGCAGATTTCTCTTGTTCAGAAGATGTCTCATCAAAGACCACATGTGGTGTTTCTTCCACAACTAGGGTTCGCCTGTTGTAAACCCTGAAAGCCTTGCTGGATGAGGAATATCCTAAGAATATACCCTCATCTGACTTGGCCTCAAACGTTTTCAACTGGCTCTTCCCATTGTTGTGTATGAAACACTTTCACCCAAAAACATGGAAGTAAGAAACACGAGGTTTTCTGCCCTTCCACAGTTCATAGGGTGTTTTGAAGTGTGTCTTAGTCAGAGACATCTGTTCTGAGTGTGACATGCAGTGTTGATTGCTTCTGCCCAGAAATGGCTTGGAGTTGCATGTTCAGCTAACATGGTGCGAGAAGCTTCTTTGAGTGTTTTGTTTCTCCGTTCTGCTACTCCATTCTGTTGTGGTGTTCTTGCAGCTGATGTCTCATGTTGTATTCCAAACTTAGTGCAAAAATCAGTAATAAAAGAATTCAGAAATTCTGTACCTTTATCAGATCTGATTTTCACAATACTGACACCCTTCTCATTCTGTAATTTCTTGAGCAACTCGGGTATCTTTGTTGTTGTCTCATTCTTCTTATGTAAGAATACCACCCAGGTAAATTTGGAATAATCATCCACAATCACTAGAATGTATTTGCGTCCGTTGAGCCTAACTGGTGTAACTGGTCCAAATAAGTCCATATGGAGCAGTTGCAATACTCTGCTGGATGCTGGTCCAGGGATTCCCTTGAATGAGGCTTTTACCTGTTTTCCCTTCTGACATGCGACACATGTCTGATCCTTAGAGAATACTTCATTCGGAAGACCCTCAACCAAGGACATCCTTGATATCTTGTTAATAGTTTTAAAGTTCAGATGACTCATTCTTTTATGCCAGAGCCAACTGCTGCTTTTGGAACTCTTAACAATTAGGCATGTATTTCTTGGACAACTGTTCCAATCTGTTGTGTATATCATACCTTTTCTTGAACCAGTTAACAAGATTTGTTGAGTAGCTCGATTCCTAATAGTACACTTGTCAGTCGAGAACTCAACACTGAATCCGTTGTCGCAGAACTGAGATACTGATAACAGATTATGCTTCAAATCATTGACATACGAGACTCCAGTAACCTATACATCATCATTCTCTAAGGTTCCGAATCCTCTGGTAAAACCAAAGTTATCATCACTAAAGAGTACACGTGGGCCTTCTTGTTCTGTGTATGAACTAAGGAGATATTTGCTTCCAGTCATGTGCCTTGAGCATCCACTATCGATGTACCAGATAGTTGCTTGTACACCTCCCTTGTTGGCCAAACCCACGCGAACCTGCAGTTAAATCAGGCTTTAGGTACCCCTTTTGGATTGGGTCCTGAGGGGTTAGAGTTGGTTTTAGGGATCCATACAAACAGGGCACTTCTATTGTAATCAGATAGATCAGAAGGTCTGATTTGTCTCCCATAAACATCTACATAATCATACATCTCTTCATATGCATTCTGATCAGTATGATTATTCGTGCGAGCCTTGGGTAAATCAGAAGCTTGGGATTTTTTCTTGTTGTTTGTCTTCTTTTTACCCAGTGGGGCTCAGGTGCAGCAGCCCTAGGTTTCTGATTGTAAGGGTAGGTACGACTGCTACCATTAAAAGATTCATATCTTTTTTGCATAGGTGGTCTTAGCAGTTTACCTTTAGCATGCTTGTTAGGCAGCTGACCTTGATTAGGTTTCAGATCAGATTTCCCTTTGAGAGGTTGTCTTTTCTGATACCTAATCTGCTGATCAGGTTGAGGTCTCTTCAGAAGAACAGGGTTCTTCTCTTGATTCCTCGGCTGATGCTTGATCAGTTGGGGTCCATTTCTGTTCCCTTTCTGATTAGGTATCTGATTTACCTGTTCCGCTGGTCTGTTCCCCTTATCTGATACAGTTTTAGCTTTATGTGTACCTATAACAGAAACTCGTTTGATTACACTTTTCTGAAGTGAATCAGACGGGGCTTTTGAGGATGTAGAGGGGTTTTCATACCCAATTCCCTTCTTGTTAGTTGTCGTACAAAAATAGTTGTTCAGATCTTGAACAGTTTTAGAAGATTTTGTAAAAACCTATATATTCTTACGTAAACTATCCTCAGATATTTTAAGACTCTCATGTAGTCGGAAGAGTTCATCAAACTTAGCTTGTAGGATTTTAAAATCATCAGCTTGCTGTTTATTGATAGCCAGTTTTTCCTTAATCTGCTTTTCCTGATCAGAAGAGCTAACTGTCAGAACTTTCAGTTCTTCAGTTATCTTCTGAGCAGCTTCAGCTGATTTTAGTTCAGCTGCTTTATTGACAGCATTTTCCTTAACAAGCTGAGTATTTTCAATCCTTAGCTTATCGTTTTCAGCTTTCACTATTGTATAAGTGTCACTGCAGTAGAGAGTTCATCAAGCAATTGCTCAGAATAGAGCTGCAAGTCAATCTCTCCAGCAGGTGTGCTAATCATAGCTGGTGTGGAATCAGAAAACATAGAAGGTTTAGAAGTTACCTCAGATTGGTCTTCTTCTTTTGCCATTAGACAGATCTCATCATCAGAAGAGAATATCAGATCATCGTAGTGGTAGAAATCATCAGCATTACTCATCAGGCATAAGTCTTATACAGATGAGTAGCCTGAATCTTCAGAAGGCAGATAAAAATCATCAATCCCAGATGTATCAGCAACCATTGCTTTCCTGTCTCTATAACGTTGCTCTCTTTTGTTTCGCTTCTCTTTTCTTTCTTTTGGTGTCAGGTCCGGGCAATCTGCGCTGTAATGACCTGGTTTCTCACAGTTGAAACATGCTCCACGATCCACGGAACTTCTTCTGCCAGGAGAGTTGTTTCGTCTGTAGAATCTGTCAGGTGACTTTCCTGATTGCCTGTAATCTTGATTTCTTCTTTCTGATCTGTTGTCAGATCGATCATCTCTTTTCTTCTCTTCTCTACAATCATCCCTGTGATCATCTCTTCGATCATCAGATCTGGTCCTTTCTTCTGATTTGTCATTTGGCCACCTATCTCTTCCTCTGTTATTTTGATAATCTCTGTAGAATCTTCGATATTTCCCTAGTTGGATGTTGGATCTTTCAAGCTTTCATGTCAGCAAGGCAATCTGCTCTGTCTAAATCATGATGTTACCCATAGGCTCAGAAGATTTTGAGTTGTTGTCGGCTGCTTTGAATGCAACCGCTTTAGATGTGATTGGTGTGACATCAGCAGACGACTCATCATCTTCTTCCTGTCCTCTTTCAATTAGATCAAATTCATGAGCTTTTAGACTCAGAAACAGGTTGCTCGGCTTCATCTTCGAGATATCCTGACAATCCTTTATCACTGTGACTTTCATATCCCACTTCTTCGTTAGTGATCTTAGAATCTTATAGTTGTCTTTGTCTGACATCTCTCGCCCTAGTTCCCGTGGCTTGTTGACAGATTTTGTGATTCTTCCGTCGAGCTGATTGATTGTTTCATTCGGTAGCATCTTGAGTTTTACAAATGTTACCAGCTCGGCTTGCAATCTACTATCTTTGATAAGATCATTCCCTTCGCACATTTCAGCCAGTGTATCCCACATTTACTTGGTTGTCTTTAGATATTTGTTCTTTTCTCTCGTTATTTTATCCATCGTCTTCATGATGATGTGTCTGGCAACCGTATCCAGAGTGTACAACTTTCTTTCTTCAGCATCCATCAGGGCGGGACACTTTCTGACAAGGCTTCCAGCTGGAAAGTCTGGATCACCTCCTACAGCTGGGTTGTCGTGATAGATGATGATGGGTCCTCGTTCAAGAACTTCCATCATCCTGCTGCTTATTGATCCAAGATGGTTGCTCATCATTATCGTCCAATCTGCATACTCATCAATAGAGAATTTTGGTATATCATGATACATTTTGGATGTGTTATCCATGCTGATCGTGAGTTTTAAAACAGATGAAGTTTAAAAAGGTTTTTCTAGATCAGTTCAAGTAACCACAAAGGTTCTTCCTTAAGAACCGATGATATTCAAAGCCTGTGGTCCATAGAACCACTGCTCTGATACCACTTCTAGGTCCCGAACGGGTTTCGTGAGGGCAGAAGTCTAGAGGGGAGGGGTGAATAGACTTCTGAAAAACTTTTCGTGCAGATCAGGTGTGATATCAGGTTGCCTGATCAGAGTGCGAGTGAATCAGCTTAGACTGATATCCAACTTACTGATCGCCTGAGGGCAGATCAGTTCGGTGTCTATCAGTTTAACTGATTGTGCGGAAGCTAGTTTATACCCGTGTGAAAAACCAGTTTATAACAAATCAGAATCCGAAGTTGTTTTCAATCAGCTGACTATGGAGTCAATCTGATCAGATCAATAGCTTGGTGCGAACTGATCCTAACTCAGAATATGTATGCAGATTTAATCAACGTAGTGTGCGATAGTGTAAAGCAGTTAAGATCAGATAAATCACACAAGATTTATAGTGGTTCGGACAACCAGTCCTACGTCCACTCTTCCCTATCACAAGGGGCACCAACTTAACCGACTTGGACTTAGTTTATTGTGTTAGTCCAACACATTACAACCAACAGATATCTATAGAGTTCTCACTCAACCGATCCAGTATTTGTGTAGCCTAAAAGCTAAAGGATAAGATTTCTATGCTAAGAAACAATGGGATGAACACTTAGAAAATAATCTTCAAGTTTGTGTTCTTGTGCGGAAACTTTGCTATTGTATGAGCTTCTTGATAATTTCAGTGTCTTCACTCTGAAGAGTAATCTCATATTTATAGACCTTGAAATCAAAGAGCCATTGGAGAGCAATTTGAATTTTCGGTTATATTTGGTAGATATATAAGATTTGATGTGACGTGCTTCAGGGATGGCATGACCGAAATCGTGAATAGTTGTCCTTTTAGCCGTTTGACTAAGCAGCACCAAATCCCGTATTGCTAGCTCCGTTCATACGTGTCTTGCTTTCATTGGTTAACAAGTACAACATTTCAGTGTTTGTTCACCAACTAAAGTTGACATTCTTCTTGTTCAGATTAACAGCGTATGATTTGTGAAACATCAGTTGATACCTGATGTAAGCTGGTCTGATCAGATAAAACTGATCAGTCTACCTGATTGAGTCTTCTGGTGCCAGTTGTCTTAGCTCAACTAGCAGACTCGGCTGATGTAGGTCTTCTGGTCTTCTGGTCCTCAGTTCTTCTGATCTTCTGGTAGTCATCTGATCTTCAGGTCTTCATCTGATCATCTGACTATTAGCTCGACTGATCTTCTGACCTTATCTTGTCTTTTGATCTCCGGACCTGACCTATACATATTGAGTTCCCCCTCAATATGTAACCTATCTTATACATCAGTTGTTCTATGCAATAATTATCAACTAGTCATCTTATAACAGGTATTTAAAAACATCAGTCAGCTAACAGGTCTGACTGGTCCTATTACATGTGTTTCGGAACTTTCATCAAAACTCTAAATTTCCCAACAGAAAGACATGTGCCCTAAGACACAAAGGGAGATAGATGACATGAGAGGGATTCCTTATGTGTCGGCAGTGGGAAGCCTCATGTATGTTATATTGTGTACGAGACCGGATATCTGCTACACCGTAGGCATGGTAGCGAGATATCAGAGCAATCCCGGAAATCAACATTGGACTGCTGTTAAGAACATTCTGAAGTATCTGAAAAGAACTCGAGATAGAATGCTGGTTTATCAGGCAAAAAGTTTATTTCCAGTGGGATACACGGACTCGGATTTCCAATCAGACCTAGATTCCAGGAAATCTACCTCGGGTAGTGTGTTTTGTCTGGGGGAGGAGCTGTAACATGGAGAAGCGTTAAGCAGAAATGCATCGTCAATTCTACCATGGAAGTCGAATATGTAGCTGCTTGTGAAGCAGCAAAAGAAGCGGTGTGGCTCAGGAGCTTCCTAGTGGACTTGGACATTGTTCCGAATTTACCCAGCACCATCACGGTCTTTTGTGATAATGCCGGAGTAGTTGCAAATTCAAGTAAACCGAGAGCCCACAAGGCCAGCAAACACATAGAAAGGAAATACCATCTTATACGAGAAATCGTTAAGAGAGGAGATATAGAGGTGGCAAAGATCACGTCGGAAGACAACCTAGCCGATCCATTCACAAAGGGTCTGCCTCAGTTAACATTCGAGAGACATGTGGAAGGAATGGGTGTCAAGAGCGTTGCCAATCTGCTTTGAGTATAAGTGGGAGAAATGTTATTAGGTTGATGTAGGTGACATTAGATGTCACCAGATAATACATCAGACATTTTGTGGTATACTTAAAAGCAGACTTTGAGTATAAGTGGGAGATTGTTGGGGTTATACGTGAAAGTATGCTTTTACTTTTTATAACCTATGTATTAAACACTTATTTACTAAAATAAATTGTTTATCACAGTTGCTTTAAATATGATTGAATGTTATATATTTATTGCAAACCGTTCGTAGCACGAGTTACATTGTAGTTAACGTGGTGATACCAGATCACAGAAGATCACGTTAACAGTTCCTTGTAAACGAGTGCGTGTTTCACAACTTAGATAGATTCGAACAATCTATTGGTAGAAGTTGATGTGTAACACTCAGATTGGCTTGTCTTGACCAAGAGATTACACAAGTGCATTCGATGCGCTGAAGCGAACCTACAGAGAGGATAAACTCATTCGCACTGACTTAAGGGATGAAGAGTTAGACCTCAGTGGTTGTTGATTTCTTAATCTCTGTCACTTAATAAGGACTGTGTTTGATTAATAGTTATTGCTTTGACTTATAAATGGGAAGAAAATCATTGCGACTTCGATACCCTATATCTTGGGCAATAATATTAATTACATGACGGTTGCTAAATTAATACAGAGAATCGTGTGCTTGCAAAAGTCTTGCTTGATTGGTCCCATTGGTGGGCCCGGAACCTTTATCATACCAAATCTTGCAAGTGGAATTAATTTTCCGGTATGGATAATAAAGTTGGGCTGTCCTTACTCCAAGGATAAAGATATTAATTAATATAAAGCTTTTCAGTGGCTTAATTAATTAATGGACTAAATAATCTTAAACATGGGAAATAATAACCGGGAGCCATATTACCGTAATATGGGTTAAGATTGGATAGTGCAATATTAATTATATAGTGGTATTAATTAATATTAATGGGCTTAATTATATTGTGGCTCAATATTTGAATGCAGAAACCCATTGGAAGGTCCATCTTAATTCTCCTAAAGGCCCCTCAAGTAGCCCAAATTATAGTCCAATAAATAAAAGGTGCTTAAAATAAAATAAATTTATTGTTGCAATATTTCCTATTTTTTTCGAAAATATTAAAGAAAAGAGGGAGAAGGATTTTCTTGGAAAGATTTTATGGAAAGGAGATAATGTATTCTTGGAATACAAGATTATCCCATAAATTCAAGAAAACTCCCACTTGGCTTCTTTAATAGTAAATTTTCGAAAATCTTGTATAAGATATGGAAGAAAGATTTTCTTGATTTTCTTGGAAATATTTTATGGAAGATATGTATTCTTGGAATACAAGAATACCTCATAAATTCAAGAAAGATCCAATCTTGAAATTCTTTCTTGTTTTTTTTCGAAAATAAGGGCCAAATAAGGGTGTGAGATTTTTGTGGAAAAATACACATGGAAAGAAGAATATATTGAATATATTCAAGATTTCTTGGAGATCAAGAAAAGATCTTTCCTTTGTGGTTGAAATTTTCGAACCCCCTCATCTTATAAATAGGGGATGAATTTTTCATTCCCAACTAGTGTTCCATGTGTTGGAAATATTAGAAATCCACAAAGGAGGTGCAACAATATTTTATTTTCCTTTGTTTTATAAATCTTCATTGGAGGACCTTCCACCGGAGTTATTGGACGAGGACTTGGGAATACTTGAGAAGGACTTTTGGTGGGTATCCAGATACTTGATCCTGTCTGTCTCAGATCGTCTCTCCAATGGGTACGTTTACTTAAACTCCTAGAAATTCCGCATGCTAAGATCTTTTACGTGAATATTATTTGCATGTTGTTGTTGGATGAATTATTATTTGAATTCACTTAGGTAAATTCATGCTAGTAATAATTGATAATTTAAATTTGTGTTTATGAGGTCATCCCGATAGATCCTGGCATATGTTATCCCAACATTAAAATCACAACAAAATGAAATATTTAAATAAAAAATATTAGTAATACACTACATAAACACTGTCCATCGAAAAACATCTGACAATACAATACATAATACAATATAAAATGACTAAAATTACATGATAAAATATAATTAGTACCAAAATGATGGCCTATGATGTTCAAAAATAGAAGATAAAATGTCATCTCTATCCAAACAATACTGGTACCAACTCTTGTTTAATATCCTTTACCTTTTCATCTTTCCTTTGTTTTGCAATTGATTTCATTTTTACCATATTATGAATCTCTTGCTTAACTTCGGGTGGCACATTTGGGCATGTTTTTGTATTTTTTCTAGGATCTGTATGACTCAAATGATATTTGAAACGCGTAATACCTCCACTTCGAAGTAAATGACCACAATAGTTGCAAATAGCTCCATTTTTGTTGTTAGGAATGGTTGTACAATATTTCCATGATGGTCAAGTCTTGTATTTTCAGCTCTACCTTTACCATTTCCACCTGCAAAGTATTCATGACAAGAAAGAAAAATGGTGGAATCAAATTTTTAAAAAAAATTGAAAACTGTAATAATTTCCCGATATATCCCGATATTTAGCGATATTATTCGATATTATGCGATTTTTGCACTGTTCACCGTAAGAAAAAATTTACACCCGATATCCATATTGCATAGTCCAAAAAAGCGATATATCTGCGATATTTCGCGGATATATCGCGATTTTTAAGGTGTCGGTGGTTAATTTAAATAATGTGTTGTTTTAAGATTAATTTGAATGAGACGTCACATTTATTTTATTTGATATGTTATTTTCTTATTAATTTGTAGTTAATATGTGATATCCATGTGACATATTAATATGTAGTTTAGGATTAAAAAAGTTCAAGTAACGCTTCAAAATTAAAGAAAAAAATAAAATAATTACACATGTGGCGATTACCTGTTGTTTGGTAACCTACTACAACAGGTTAAAAGATTAATTTTAAAATTCTTAAAAACTTATGAGGCTAAAATAAAAAAAATTAAAACAATTGAAATCAATTTTAAAATGATAAAAAGTTATTGCACTACAAAAAAATCTTAATCCCTTAAAGTAGCTTTAAATTTCTTCTTTTCTAGTTGAACATTAAAGATTTTAGCCACATCGTTCTCTCCAAAAAAAAAAATCAGCTAGCAACAGCTTTTGGTGTGAGTATAAAATATTTGAAGTTGGAAAATATCAAATATGGGTACTTTTTTTTAAAATAATTATTATAGTCAACAATGTACGTCTGTTGCGTTATAAAACTATTAATTCGCCCCTATCTATTAGAATTTTTTATTTCCTGATGTGTCATCTTTAATTTAAATGATATGTTCTTTTGAGATTAATTTGAATGAGATGTCACATTTTATTATATTGATATGTTATTTTTTTTATTAATTTATAATTAATATATGATATTCATGTGATATATTAATATACATTTTAATAAAAAAAATTACAATTACTAAAGTTTGAACATTGCACATCTTTAATAATATTTATGTTAGAGGCACACTTGCATGAGACGGTTTCAAGGTGAGATGAGACATAAATTAGGCATCAACATTTTAACACTTTGGGAAAGGTGGGTGTAATTTGTGTTAAGTTGTACTCCGTCTATATGGATGAGACTGTCTTCTATAAAATTTTGTCTTTATGTTACTTACCAACTAAACCAATATATTATTTTTTTAATATCTTGAATATTTTTTTACTGAGCACTAGCCTTGTTATACTAATCTTTATTTAATTAAAATTTAATATTTTATCATACATAGATTTTTTTAAATATCTCTTAAGCCCACGAATATGAAATTCTATTGCTTATGAGTAAGGGTGTAAAAGTCGGAAGTCAAAATGTCGGATATTTTTTTGGCCGCCTAGACTTGTCCCATATATATTTTTTTTTACTTTTAAATACTGAAATAAATTATAAATTAATAAAATGAATAATATTAAATATTTAGTAGAAATTAGAAACTGGTACGTACTATCAGTCCACAGTCAAAGACTGAAAATGAGCCTTGAATAACCAAATTGCTAAAACCAACCAACTACCAAGTCAAGATTAATGGCCGAATTTTTTAAAAAAAATAAAAAAATAAAAAAATAAAACTTGAAATCCCTACCCGCTCGCCTAGGTGCCTAATTCCGGAAACGCCTTTCTTGGCCGATTTTGGATAAATCGGGGCGCCCCACAACCGCTTAGAGCGATTTCTTCATGATATGTTATAAAACGTGTAATTAATATTTATTACTTTATATTTTATTTATTTAACTTTATAATATTATTCATTACTTTCTTTAGTTAATTTTTATTTGACTTAATTTAATATAAGTAAAATATTAATTTAAAGGTATTTTATTTCAATGTGAATTATATTTAATTATTAATTCTTTAATGATTAATTTTATTTTATAATTTCTTTTATGTATATCTAAATATATTTAATGTAACAAAATTATTTTATATTATAATTCATTCACTTTTAATTTTTATTTTCATTATTATATATTAATTAATATATTAATTTTTTAAAGTTGTTTTAATTTTATCCTTTTAAATTTTTAAATTTTTTTAATCGATTTATTTTGTTTTTATTTGCAAGTTTCAACTTCATATTAAAAGGGATAAATAATATTTGACACAATAATTTTATTATAAGATTTAAACAAGTTTACTAATATACCCATTTAAATAATTATTAATTCATATTTAGTGCATTTATGCACATATTTATATTTTTTTATTATCAAATATATTATTTATTAGAATTTGCATTTTTAAATAAAAATTTGCGTAACACGCGAACACTAAACTAGTGTTGACTAATCAACAACTTTTTCAAGATATTAACTACCAAGATTATATGAAACACATCTCAACTTTTATTTTTAATTTGAGTCACTTTTTCTTTTAATAAAGTACCTATGACCCATATAAATAAGATGAGTTCTTGTGTGAGACGGTTTCATATATAAGATGGATCTTCTTGATCACATACAAAAATCCAAAACTATAACCCGATGCTAATTTATTTTTTTCATTGAAGGAATGGAGAGAGTATTAGTGATACTGTCAATGGAGTTTACTGAAGGCTTGTATAGTTGTATACAATCATAAGAAAAATATATATAAGATCAAGATCAGCGGCGTATTTAGGGGTGGGCTGACCTCTGGCCTCGAGCCTAGTACAATTTTTTCCAAGTTCTTTGTATTATATGTAATTAATTTAGATCATTAAATTTTCAACCCATTCTATCTAAACTCAATCAAAATATTTTTTTGAAATAAAAAATACTAAAATCAACATTAATTTAATACAAATCTCAATCTCAACTTTTTTTTATTTATTAAATTATGTATAGTCTACATATTTAATTAATTAACTTAAAATATAAAATATTATTTAATCTAAACTCACTCATTTATTAATTTTTATATCCTATCGTGTTCTTTTATTTTGATAATTAAATTTACTAATTTAATATTATATGAGCAACTTACAGAGTCTACATATAAATCTCTTGACATGTAATATAAAATTAATATTTTATTATATAATTTTAGACGTGAGTTAATCTTTCAATTTTTTTTGGGTTTTATTTAATTCTAATCGTTAAAATTTCATGACTTTGGTATCTAATTATGTATTATATTTATCTTTTTATTATATTAAGTATGAATTATGTATTATATATATATATATATATATTTTTATTATTATTATTTATTAAAATTATATTTTCTAGCTCAACCCTTCATCAATGTCTAAATCCGCCCTATCAAAATATACTGATAGAGGAATTGATACTTGCTTGAGATTGTGTGTGGATTCAGAGATGGACCGACGCACACCGGAGTGCCCCAAGAGGAAAAAATTTGTTTAGTTCAATTTTCTAATTATATATACAAACTATTACTAATATTAGTATAAATTATAACTTAATGCATATGCTTTGAAATCCCAACTCCCAGCCCACTAGTCCATTTTCCTGGTCTCCACCAGCCCATCCCACCCCACCCCACCCCCTCAATACCTATTATTATACTATATATAATTTTAATTAGTACGTACGTAGTATATACCTATTATTATATTATAGATAATTTGTAATAATTATAGGATATAAATTATAAAAGTAAGTCTCCATGAAATTTATTTATAATACGAAATTTATAACTTACACTTATAAATTAATATTATAATATTTATCAATTAATATTATTATATTTTAAATTGATATTACAGTATTAAGTATTATTGATATTAGTTTATAAGAATAATGATATTAATTTATAAATGTAATGATATCAATTTCATATCACAAACAAGTTTCACATGAGAGCTTGTCAAATTATAATACCAGTCCACCTCTATCTAGTGTCCAGACTCCCGATGCACGTTTCCATTACACTCTTCAAATTCTAATCTTTAATATTGACGATCAGGTAACAGATTTCCATCCAAAATTATTGTCAAAATTGATCCCTATAATTTTGATCCATGTAATTTTTTTTAGGTATTTTATTACTAGACAAAAACTCGTACAAACTAGCACAAATGACACTCATTCATTTCAAAGTGTTAAAAGCGTCAATGCCCAAATTATACTCCGATCTCACTGTGAGACTGTCTAATGCAAATTTGTCTCTTTATATTTATATTTTTTTGTGCCCCCATTATGAAAAATTTAGAGTCGTGACTCGTGTTAAGACCATCCCTTCATTTTTTAGTATGGGAATGCTCCAAATGCATACTTTAAATTGGAGTTTGAAAATAAAATTTTGAACAGTGTACTTTATAAATGGAGTACTCTGTATCAAAACTCTATATTTTATATCTATTATTTTATTAATATTTATAAATACAATTATATAATTAATTGAAAATATTTATTAAAAATCATTTGTTAATATAGATAAAATTATTATGTATTTTTTTCTTTGACTTTTATTATTAATATTATATATTTATAAAACACAACAAAACATTCATGCATATTAAATATGAATACATGATCACATTTTGTTGAGACAAACAAATATGCATTCTTAACTAGAATGTTAAAAAAATGATATAACACCTAAAAATTAAAACAAAAGCAGATACAAATATGAACCTGGTACGATGGAAAATTTAAACACAAATTGAAAACGGATACAGATATAAATTATATTTTTAATGTTGTATTTTATTCCCTTTATATCATGAGTGTAATTGTGTTTTTAATGTTGTATTTTATTACCTTTGCGTGCAATTTTTTAAGTTGATCTATGCCTCGTAATTTCATGTTCAAATAAAATTCATATCTGAATTTTTGTTTTAAGAATAGTCTCTTTTCACTGTTGTACCTATCGCTGTATGGAATAAACCTCTTTATAGTAATATTTTTTATTTTTCCCCGTTCTAACAATATGATCGTATATAATTTTTATTTTATATGCAATTATTTTGTACCTATTAATAAATTGTAATTTTGAAATGTGAATAAAATTCACTTTTGGTCCCACTGGACAAGGAACCTCACGGTTTTGGTCTCAGTACTCACCAATTTGGTTCTATAAGATTTTTTTTTTCATGCAGTTTTGGTCCTTCTGTTATGGAATCCGTTAAGTTCAACTGTACTTTTGGTCCCAAACCCAAAATCGTTTCTTTTGTGAGGCCAATGAACCGAACGATTCAGGCTCATAAATATTTTAAATTTTTAGGGGCCCATTTTTTAGTACCTTTTATAAATATTAAATTTAAATATAAACGAAGATTGTTACCTAGTTTACTAATTAATTTTTATTTAGTATGTCACTCATCCATGTTTGAATCTTCTTAGTTACAACAATCTTCGTTTACTAATTAATTTATATTTAGTGTGTCACTCATTCATGTTCGAATTTTCTTAGTAACAAAGTCTAACATTTTTTATCTTTATCTTTGTGTATCACTACATAATTAATAAAATAAAATAAAAATATAAACACCTAAAAAAAGGCCTAAATCACCTAAATAGAATCAACATCTTAATTTAGGAAAAATAAATTTCTTTTTCTTTATTTTAACAAAAAATTAAAAAGGTCTAATATACTAATAAAATCAGTCGATTTAAATCACATAATAGAATCAACATCATAATTTAATAAGAGAATTAGATTTCTTTTCCTTTATTTTAATCATATTAATTAATATTGTTCAAAATCATTTAGAGAGGTTGCACAGTGCTACCCAGTGAAAGTCTTGTAAGAATCTTCAACTTTCTCTAACGCATAATGGTTTTTCGATGTCGACGGCTTGTATTCGAGATTATCATTTTTGAAATGCTATTTACAAATGGAAGAGTCTTTTTCAAATGCTATCAAAAAATAAATAATTATTGAGGAACTTGATTATTTTGACTTTACGTTTCATACTGAAACTGCTCGGCAAGTTGTATTAATTTATGTAATTATTTGAACATAATTGTCGTATTAGTTTAAGTGTATAAAATATTGTGTAAATTTTGTATTATTATTAGTTTAAAAATTACTTTATGATATCTTTAACTTCATGCGGAATAAAAAAATGTGAAGGAAGAGGGCCTCAATTAAAAGTTCAATTCAGGCCCCAATATTCTTAGGACCGGCCTTGCCCAAACCTTATCATATGGGACCAAAAATGCAGCCGAATTTAACAGAAAACGTAATGCCAAAATTGCATGAAAAAAATAGTTTTGGGACCAAAGATGAATTCCACTCCCCCGAAATGTGCGTACGTATTACTATAAATAGATTGCATTCGAACAATCAAGTGTCATCAAATCAATGTTGCTCAATTTTTTTAGTTATTTGAGAAAAATGGACGGAATTGAAATCCATCCGTTTATATTTCCAGCTCTAGTATGTTTCTTCCTGTGGTTGATAACCAAATAATTTTTCTAAAAAGCAGAACGAGAAGCAACCCCCATCCCCCTGGAAGCTGCCAGTAATCGGAAACCTCCACCAGCTCGGGTCCCTGCCCCACCGGAACCTCCGTTCCCTGGCGCAAAAACAGGGCCCCCTCATGCTCCTCCACTTCGGCAGCGTCCCCGTCCTGATCGTCTCGTCCGCGGAGGCAGCCCGCGAAATAGTCAAAACCCACGACGTGGTCTTCTCCGACCGGCCCGTCTACAGGGTATTCACAGCTTGTTTCTATGACGGCAAGGACATAGCGTTCGCCCAGTACGGGGAGTACTGGAGGCGAGCGCGCAGCATCTTCGTCCTGAAGCTGATGAGCAACAGAAGGGTCCAGTCGTTCGGTCCATCAGGGACGAAGAGACGGAGCTGTTCCTGAAAAGGGCGGGAACGGGACGGGCCGTGAACTTGAGCGAGATGTTCCCGGCGTTCATGAACGACGTCATTTGTAGATCGGCTTTCGGGAGGACGCACAGCGAGTGGGAAAGCGGGAGGAAGTTTCTGAGCCTGGTGGATGAGCTGTCGCACGTGCTGGGGTCGCCTCGCGTTGGGGATTTTATACCGTGGCTGAGGTTTTTCCGACCGCGTTAGTGGTTTGGATGGGAGAATCGACAAGGTTGCGAAAGCGTTCGATGATTTCCTGGAAAACGTGATTCAGGAGCGCCTGGAAACGCTGAAAGTGCAGGATCTGGGCGATGGTGGAGAAAACTTTGTTGATATTTTGCTGAATATTTACAATGGAAACGTTGCTGAATTTTCGATCGATGATAGAGATGTAATCAAAGCAATACTCTTGGTACGTATATGCCTTCTTCTATATATACTTGTCTATCTAATTCTTCAAATTTAAGCCCCTTTTTAAACTTAGATCCCATTTGGAATGAGAGAATTTAAAATGAACGGATTTAGAAAATAATAAATGTAAGAATGCATATATTTCAAATCATGAATTATCAAAAGATGAGAAATGATGGAAGAAAGTGAAGGGAGAGAGTGAAGGGGTAGATATGAGAGAATTTCAAATGACATGATTTTGATGAAAATTAAAAATCTCTCAATTTTAAACTAATTTCAAATCTAAGTATTTGTAAATTCGTTTAACTCAAGTAGAAAGAATAATAATTTGTGTGTGAAATTCACGATCTTCAAATCCACCCATCCAAATGGAGCCTTAAAGAATTTGTTCACCGTAAATTGTATTCGTACTTATATCATGACATTCGTTCACGGATACCATTACTCGTATAAATTAACACCATAATATTTACACACACATAAACAATATATCATTAGTTTATATGCGTAATAGTATCAATTGATAAGTGTTATGATATCAATCGTACTGTAAACAAGTTTCACTGGACACTAGCTCAAATTTTGTTTAACCCGCTACACTCGTGAACCTATATCTTGAAACTAAAATGATAACGTCTACAGTCGGAAATATTTTTTGACGTCCCGTAGCTTTTCACTTTTTTTTTTTGGCAAATTGTCCCGTGTAACAAAAAAAAAATCATTTTAATCCTGTAACTTTTTATATATTGCTCAACTTACGTCCAATTAAGCTAAACATCGTCATTTTGCAGGACGTATTTACTGGTGGGACAGGTACCCCATCTGTATTCCTCGAATGGGTGATGACAGAACTACTTGCAAATCCTGCAGTGATGGAAAAATTGCAACGTGAAGTAAGACAAATTGTGCAGCACAAACCCGATCATCGTATAACAGACGAAGACTTGGAGAAAATGCATTATCTGAAAGCCGTGATCAAGGAAACTTTCCGTCTCCACGTACCAATCCCGGTACTACCACCGAAAGTGGCGCGTTCAGACGTAATCATAAACGGGTACAACATTCCAGCGGGGACAGTACTTATGATCAATGCTTGGGCCATAGGCCGGGACCCAGCGTCCTATCCAGATGAGCCCGAAAAGTATAAGCCCGAGAGATTCCTCAATTCTTCGATAGACTTCAAGGGACAAGATTTTGAGT
The DNA here is from genome assembly GCA_037126765.1 of Stenogyne calaminthoides. NCBI lineage: Eukaryota > Viridiplantae > Streptophyta > Magnoliopsida > Lamiales > Lamiaceae > Stenogyne > Stenogyne calaminthoides. Next base: position 35,339,367 of record JBBCBC010000017.1, on the reverse strand, counting down.
TGCTTCCGTTTGGGGCGGGGAGAAGGGGTTGGCCTGCGGTTACATTTTCCACGGCCATGATCGAGTTTTTGATAGCAAATCTTGTGCTGAAATATAACTGGAAGTTGCCTGATGGAGATCATGGAGAAAAAGGGTTCGACTTGAGTGAGAAATTTGGAATTACTGTTAATAAATCTACTCCTCTTCTTGCAATTGCTGTCAACCCCAACTTGCAGTAATTTTATGGTACTATCATGTTATAAATGTATAGTTTCTGTTGGGAAAATTAAATAAACGAATTAATTCTACACCTTTTTATAAGTTCAGACTTTTAGATGAGACGAAATTCATTCCGTTGCATTAATTCTAGTTGTGAGGTTGTACAATATACGTCTTTACTTTTCCGGCGTTTACGTACAATAAGTTTTCAATAAAATTATACTATTGGCTTGCTATTTTCATTTTCATTTTCATCTTGAAGGTAACAACAAAACCATGCACGGACGAGATTAAATTTAGAATTGCGCCATAACTTTTGCACACGGGATCTCTTGTTACACAATAGTGTTATATCTTCTATTACATCCTTTAGATTTGCTCCATGTGTTGATTTCATAATATCTATAAATATAAGAATAACATCCTAACAAAACCTTTTTATCTAATTAGGAAAATATATTTAATTTTAGCAAAAAATTAATTCCTTCCAAATCTCATTCCAAAAAATCTTATAAACATATTTATAATTAATTAATTTAAACTACACATATAGTATAAATTAACCAATAATTAAATTTATTAAATTATTTAATTGAAGCACGTATATTATAATCTTAATATATTATCCGAATGATTGATGGTTTAGGGTTTATGTTTTTCTTTTTTATAGTTTTTTTTCAATATTTTTAAAATCCGGTCCGGACCCAATCAAACCCGATTCGAACCCGGCACAAGTGGTTCATGGTTCACCCGACCCGAATAATCAATGGTTTAGGGTTTATAGTTCATGGTTTAGGTTTTAGTTTTAGGGTTTATGGTTCATCTAAATTAAAAGTAAATCCAATTGCACAAACATCACTCAAATAAATTTGATGTGATTAATATTATATTTATATGTAATTAATAACTGTAAAAAAAAAATGGACGATAAAACTGGATTTTGTTATTTTTTTCTAGTAAGTTTTCATATTTTATTGAATTTTAAATTTATACGATAATTTAAGATTATAATTTATATACTCACTCCAATTAAATAATTAATAATTATTAATTAATTTGTATATTTATGCTTTAAATTAATTAATTATAAATATGTTATACTAAATTTTTTTGGAATGAAATTTGGAAGGAATTAATGTTTTACTAAAATTAAATATAGTTTCCTAATTAGAAAAAGGGGTTATGTTAGAACGTTATTCTTATATTTGTAGATATTATGAGATTAACACGTGACACAAATCTAAAGGATGTAACAGAAGATGTAACACTATTGTGTAACAGGAGATCCCGACCATAACTTTTGACCTTCTTTTAAAAAAGGTCTTGTATTTTTTGATGGAATTGTTTGATTGCAGTTCCAAGTCCCTTAAATTGTAAAAACGACGTCGTTTCTTCCTCCTGCCGATCATGTGACGCGAATTCTTGGGGCTTTTTGGCTGAGCATGTGTATCTGATCTACGTGTCAAAAATAACGTCCGAATGAATGATTTTAAATTACACATCATTTTGCAAAAAAAAAAATAAAAAATCTCCTCTGTTTAAGATTGTAAGATTTGATGTTTTGACAAATCTTTTAGCTCTCGGAAACTGGCTTCGCAATCTAGCGACCAAATAATATTTTTCTTTTTTATGGTAAGTGGCATTAATGGTTTTGACTATTTTGGAGTGTGTTATTATGTTTGTCTTTGTGCGATATTTTTATAAAGAGCCGATTGCCTCCCGACAGGTCCACAAATTTTCCGTCTCTTTCCTTAAATATGCTAATATTACATGTGCAATATTGACAGGAGACTGTCTCGTATATTTATACATCTGCAACCGATGAAGGTGCCAACTTCTTTTTCATTTACATTTATTATATATTATTGTTCACTCGCAAATCACGTAAATGGACGCTAATTATATTTGAAAACTAATGTGGTTGTTGCAAACAAAATATTTATACCGGTGAAAAGAATGAGGGAAAAGATATTGTTCAAGCACAACAAACGTAAATAAATCTCCACAAGCACACATTTCAAGATTTCATAGTTAAATTCATTTTTGGTTTCAAGGGACACGGGGTCTCACGATTTTGATCTCAATATTTGCCACTTTGGTCCCGTTCATGCAATTTTGGTTCTTTCGTTATAAAATTCATTAAGTTCAACTGCACTTTTGGAACCAAAGTGAGGTGTTGGGACCAAAATCGTGAGGCTCCGTGTCCTGTGAGACCAAAAATGAATTTATCTCACACGTTTCATCTAAACAAAGAGTTAGATTAGACAACTAACATAGTTGATCAAGTGTCGGATTTCTCTTGTCCAATTGAGCACATTGATTGTATCTATAGCACGTTACAAGATGATCGTTTACCAAACCAGCAACTTGCATAAATGAATACACAACCGTGGGCCCCACGCAACGGAACCCTCTCTGCATAAGATCTTTGCTTATGAGCTCCGATTTCGGAGTTTTTGCTACCACTTGGCGTGCGTAACGAAACCCGCTTTTTATCGGTTTATGGTTTACGAAACGCCAACAGTAGTTGTTGAACGACCCAAACTCTTGTTGGACCTATAATGACAACGCGCAAAGTAGTTAGGAGGCAAAAGCAACAAAAAAATTGACTATTAATCAAAAGGTCACTCAACTATTAATTTTGTTTTGATTCAATTTATTGTACTAATAAATAACATATTGGTACTTTTTTCCTAAAATAAATAGAAAAATTATGTTCAATTTTCGTATCGACGGAGCTTGTAAAATATATTTTCAATTTTTGAAGGGTTTTTTAGAAAAAGAAAGATATGTCGACCTGAAAGAATTGTATCTCATTTAAAAGCCCGATTTTGTAAAACAAATGAAAAATTAATTAATTTATATTAATTTCCTAACACTCCCCTCACTTGTGGGCTGAATTCTTAATCTCTACTTCTGTGGAGGATACCCATACAAGCATCGAGTGGATATTAATTTAATATAGATGAAGTTACTTTCAGCGGGATTCGAACTCAGGACGTGGGCGTGAGCAAAATCCTCTGATATCATAAAAGAATTTCATCATCTAAAAGTCCAAACTAATTTTGAAAGATGTAGAATTAATTCGTACTATTCCGATTTTCTACTGATTATTCCGATCAATTCTGTTTCAGGTGTGGTGGTTAATCGGCGTTCCTTCCCTAAGATTTAATATTGAGTGTTCATTCCTATTGGAAGCTTGTTCCACTGTTATTCAGTAAATTGATTACATTCGCTAATACTATTTGTTATCAAAATCATATTGGAGTTATTTTACTGTTTGATTTGAGTGGGTCATTACAGATACATTATGCCAATAAAATTATTTGGAAACCAACATCTTTTTAGGAGGAGCCTCACAATTTGTTGCTTGTTAAGATTTTATGAAGTGGAAATTGAAGAGAAAGTGAATTGTTAAGCTAATTATATGAGTAGATTTTTGTAGGTACGAACCTTGAGGATTTGCTTAGCATTGTGTATAATTGCACGAAGTTTAGGTTGAGAGAGCAATGGGCCGCCATGCACTCTCATTGACACCACTCTTTCCTCATCAAGATTTGCAACTGACTTTGGATCAAAATTGTCGAAAATCTTTCTGAAATTAAGCGTTCCAAAATGTTAAAATATGAAGAAACGAGTTCAAAATGTGGGAGAAAAAAAGGTTTTTTATCCCACAACTTATCCGCCGTCCATTTTTCGTCCCAAAAAATTTAACAGTCTAATTTTTGTCCCTTGACTAAATTAATTGTCCAATTTCGATCTCAATTTTTGACAAAAAATCGTGAACAATGTCATTTAGGTCATGTTCTAGTTACGTCCCGGTAAAATTTGAGGGATTTTGATACCATCACCGACGTGGATGCTGTAATTTTTTTTTTCTTTTTTTTACGTTTTTTAATCAATTAAATTACACATGTATAAATAACTCAATAAATTAAATCGAAACTCAAATTTAAAATCAATAAATTTATAAATGACTGAATTTTGCCCGTATGGGACTTCAGTATGGCCAAAAGTGACGTTTTTCGCAATATTTTTAGTGAAAATTGGTTCAAAATTGGAAAATCAATTTTAGTTATGAAATCATAATTGAAAATTTAAATTGTTTGGGATAAAAAATTGACAATAGTTAAATTTTGAGACTAAAAAACCTTTTTCTCAAAAATGTGGTAATAAAGGGGATTAATTAAAACCTAAATATTGGCCTCTTGGTGAGAATGAGGGGCAAGGAGAGTTCTGCCAATGCTTGTGAGAAAACCAAGAGCTCAAATAACTTTACATCCTCAAAAACTGGGACTCCCCATTCCTCATCATGGAAACAACTGTATACTGCTTCTGCAAAGTAAAATGAATTAAACTACTCTTGTGCACCAATAATGTTTAATTTAAATAACGGTTCAGTGAAAGTAACTAATATTTAGAGTCGATCCTATGATTTGAGAGGTTTGGTGCAGAATTTTTTTTAAGCTTTCGTATTCATACTATACCATAAATAAAAAAAATAACATAATTATTAATAAATAAAAACTTGTGTGAACTCGAGTTCATCGTAAACTCGATTTTTTTAGTATCACTTTTATGTATAAAAACTATCATTGTTATATATAAAAATTATCACTGTTATGCACAAAAAAATTCATTATTTAAAAAAATAAAGCATTTTTTAAACAGTGATAGTTTTTATGCATAATAATGATAGTTTATATACATAACAGTGATAGAGTTCATGTATAGACCTGGTTCACAGGAGTGTTACTCTTGTTAATATGACTCGAACACACAATCATCTAAAATCTAAAGATTTAGCACTTATTCAGCACCAACTTGACTGAATGAATCGTTGAGATACTTCACAACATAATAATATATATAAACAATTTAAATATATATAATTAAAAAAAATTGGAGCCCTCGGCTGGGGTGAGGCCTGGGCGGTGGCATCGGATGCACCACTCCAGGACCGGCTCTGCTAATATTGTTCGATGAAAATAATTAATATTGTTTAGGAAAACAACTAATACCCTTTTAAAAGTTGCATACAAAAGACATGGTGTTTGATTAAAGAATAGGGATGACAATGGGTCGGGTCGGGTACTTAGATACCCAGACCCACCCCACTCTTTAAACGGGGCGAAGTGGGTCTGATCCGCTCGGGGCACGGAGCGGGGCGACCCATATTAAATGTCTTTTTATATATATATATATTTTTTATAATTTAAAATATTGATATCAATAGATAATTTTAATTGAAATAACATATTATATTTCATATAAACATAAAAAATATCTATAAAGTTGAATTGTTATTATCTATATATTAATAATATGAAAAAAATGTAAAAATATATTATATAACACATATTTTAATTTTTAATATATAAAACGGGGCATGGATCTAGAGCACGGGTCCCAAATAATATTCAGACCCGCCTCATTTCACCACGGATCCGACCCAAACAGTGCGGGTCGAGGTAGGCCGGGGTGGGTCGGGGCGTGGTGATATTGCCATCCCTAGTAGTCTTAAAGAATACTCTTGTTTCTAAAGCAAAAGAATTGCGATACTTTAAACCAACTTTTCACCGAAACCCGCCGCTTACTTTCATGCAAACAAACATACACTCATACAGTACTCACAAGAATTAGTTTTAAATTTGAATTAAGTTCCCACAATTTATCACATGATACGAGCCCTTTACATCAACACAGTATTAAACGTACTTCCTCCCTCTCAAAATTATTTACCAGTTTTTTCCAAGTTTATCGGTCCCAAACTTATTTACCAATTTTTATAAAAGACAAAAGTTATTATACCCTTTTCAATTATTTCCTTTCAACATTTTAAAATTATATCTCATATCATTATTTTTACCCACAAAAAGTCATCCACTTTAAGAGCCTGTTTGTTTAGTGGTATGGGATATGAAAAGATATGAAATCATGTGATACATTTTACTTACTCATGTGATATATTTGACTTTTCAAGTGTTTGTTATGATGTATTTAAATCATGATTTATTTTATTTCAACTGTTTGTTAAGATTGATAAAAACATGGGAATTCACTTGATAAATATTAATTTGACTATTATACCCCCTTGTTACATATATTTTTTCCCACAATGAATTAAAACAGGGTTATTTAGGTCAATTAACACCAAGGGATAATGTTTGGTATTATAAATACCACCTCCTAGGTGGGATGCATAATCATGTGAAAATGGGAAAAAGAAATGCGGGCCTTCGGGCCCAAGTGAAAAGCCATCAAACATAACAAACACTTGAAAAAGTAGGATATAATAGGTTTTCCCTTCTTTTCCTTTCTTTTCCCACATAACAAACGGGCTCTAATAATAAAGCAGAAATGACTACAATACTCTCAATCAAAAGACACTTTATAACTTTAAATACTAATAAACAACTCTCACATTAAAACTCATGTCAAAAGCAAATGGGTAAATAACTTTGGGACCGAGGGAGTATCATATTTTGCTAAAAGAGGTGCTATAAATACACTGGATACGTTATCTACTATTGGTAAAATGCAATTATAGAGAAATTGATAGAAATAAAATTAAATAACACAGATTTGTTTACCCAGTTCGTCAGTAATGAGTACATCTGAAGGCACTATCAAGCCAAAAAATTTACTAATATTTTCGGTGATAATAAATTCAATAAATCAGATGAGTATTTATAAACGAAATTGAGCCAAAATCCAACACATACATGTGTCAATAAGATATAGTATTATAGGTTATAGCCTCTCCGTATCACCTCAAAATTTAATCAATTGACAAGAAAACAGAAATCCGTAACATCAATAAGATGAAAATTAAGTAATTAAAAGGCAAAGTCAGCATTTTGTGTGCATTTTTAACTGTATTAGTGGGTTCATTAAAAGGTATTAGTTGTTATACTATAAAGTATCACCTGCAACTCCTAGAAAAAGTTCCATAAACAAGCTCTAAAATCAAAAGGTGAAAAACATACCAGAATTTGGCGTGATCCAATCGCAACGTTTAATCGGAACCGGAACTGCAGGGGCCATCGACATATCTTCAATTCCAATCTTCGCTGCTTCAACTCGGCCGTTAGTGTTTTTGAACCGCCTGGAATCTACGTTTTTAACCGATTGTACATTTGAAGCACCGGATGAAGAAGCGGACGAAGAAGAAGAGTCGACGGAGCTAACCGCGGAAGCACCGCACCGCACAACCACCACCGCGACGGCGGCGGCTGATTTCACCGGAGACTTCGGAACTACTTTCTTCGGCTTTTTCGAAATCTCTCTGTTTCGCCTCTGTTCTTCGAAGACCCGAACCCTGTTTCCTGTAGGGGCGAGTATGGGTCGGGTTTCGGTGCCGGGTTTTTCGGTAGCTAAAGACATTTTTTCTGGGTTGAGTGGAATCGCTTGAAATGTGAGAGTTTGAGTTGATTTGGAGAAATGTTGGAAGAATGGAAAATAGAATTTGTATGCATTTGAGGAGAAAACTATCGGCTTTTTATATTTGGCAACTGTTCTGTTTCGATATGCTGACCGTTGGTAGCCGGTGGTGGATCATTTACTTTTTCTTTTTCTTTTGTATTTTTGAATTTACCTACTACAAATTAACCAATTCAAACAGGTGACCAAATCGAACTGGGTATCAGTTGGCGGTTCAATCGATAAGACCGATCGAATCGACACTTATAAAATTTAAAATTATAAATTTATAAATTTCATATTGAAATAAACACAATATAATCAAGACAACGCAACACAACACAATTTAAAATACTAAAATTTAAAATAAGAATGATAGAAATAGGGATTAAATTTTAAATTAATTAAAAAAGTTAAAAATTCAGTTCAAATGGTTTCCCGGTTTTTTATCGATTTTTTCGTTTTTGATCGATTTTTTCGGTTTAATCGTAAAATCGATTTTTTTGAGGATAATCAGACCGGTTTCATGATCGGTTCAACCAGTTTTTAAAACACTGCTACTAAGTATAACCAATTCGGATTTTCTGCTACATAATGTCATGTAATTTGTGTATTTAATTAGTCGGTCCATCTCACCTATTTCTATTAAAATTAAATAAAATAACTATGTGTTATTTATCTATAATAGACACATATAATTATATCACTTCATTTCTTAGCGATAAAACACACATCATAAGAAGGCACGCTCCATTAGCAATCCATTTTTGTTTGGTGTGGTATAATATACAAGGCAAAATTTAATTAATAAGATGTTTACATTAAAAATATTCAACATTGAAAATATATGTAGCACCGAGAAGTTTTTGTTTTGTAATGGCCAAAATTCGAGGTGGTGCATGTCAATGACTAATTTGGATTAATGATTTTTGTTACACTAGTGTTATATTATATTTCATTTTTGTAGATAAATAACACATAAGTCTCATCAATTATTATAATTTAATGTACTAAAATAAAATTGATTGTGTGTCCTTCATTTATAATAATAATATAATAGAAGATGTTATAACATGGAACTATATAAATAAATTAGTTTCACGCCTTCTTTCGTGTTATACTATTGCATCATACCAGAGAAAATCACTCTCTTTTCATATATAAGTATACGTCAAACTCGACCATAAATTATATCAATTCAATGTATATAAGAACAAATTTATATTACAGTCATGTGAACCAGTTTTATACATGAATTTTATTATTATTATATAAAAAAATTATCATTGTTATGCACAAAAAATTTTATTGTTTTAAAAAATAAAGCATTTTTTAAATAGTGATAGTGTTTATATATAACAGTGATATTTTTTGCCCATAAACACTATCATTATTTAAACAATGTTTTATTTTTTAAAATTAGGAAAAGCAAAACATTAGATAGGATAAAGATGTTGAATTGGGCAAGAGTCATAATCAAATTGGGTAGAGAGAGGTTGTTTGGTAGCGAGTATTTTACCGTTACGGAAAAGGATAGGAATAGGATATCCCCCACCAGGGCCACCACCACTTCAACAGCTCGGAAAGAGCCCGACCAACGGCTAATAAGACTCGGTCTTATGTTCGCGTCGACCCACTTCCATCTCCTTAATAAGCCTCACTTACGTTATGGTAAATAAGGAGTCTTTTGTGAGATACTCTCGTATCGAAACTCTATTTTAATATTTGGGTCATACTTACTTTTAAACAAGGGTGCAGAAGTTGAAAATCGATAGTCGAACGGATTCAAACCACCTAGCGTCTAGGTCGCCTAGTCGGGACTAATTGGTCCGGTTTTCTTTTTCTTTTTTGCATCTAAATGAATTTTATCTACTATTTTTCGATATCTTATAACAAAAATAAACTTCAAAATTAATTAACGAATTAATTATACAACCGTCCAAATCAAGATAACAATTCAAACACTTTTTTTTTTAGATATTTTATCTATTATAAATTACAAGAAAAATAATTTAATAGAAAAAATAAAAAAAATTTGTACTTTGGAATTGTAGTGTAGTGAAAATTATTATTATTTGCCTCATCAATTTATTCCAAAAACAAAATTTTCTCATTATCAAAATAATATCTTAGTGTTGGACGCATGTATAAGCGGACAACGATCAAATGGCGGCGACGACGAGCATACCCCTTCTTTCAATTTAAATTTGGTCGGATTTTGTTTATGTTAGTCGTGTTTTAATTATTTTAAAATTAATAATTGAAACGACGTCTTCTTTCGGCGAGAAAATAAATAAAAATTAAGCAGCCTGCCTATCTCCCGACTCGGCCGCCTAGGCAGCGCCTAATGCCAAAACCGCCTAGGGCTATTGTTTTTCACAAAATCGGATCGGTGTTGCATCACTCCTTTTAAAACATGATTGAGTTGGGGCTCCATAAGATATAGACTAAGTTTTAGGAATTAAGTTTTTTAGGGTCCAATAACTTTAACTCGATTTGAATTTAGTCTCGCACATTTGAGAATCTCATACTTGCCCTGTATGTTTCAACATTTTTTGAAATTGGTCCCAGAAACCAGTCAACCGGTCACTGTACACGTGGATATTATTTACATTTCTCGTTTATTTTGCAGTTGACACGTGAATATATTTACATTTTTTATTTAATATTGGGCCCCACACTTAAAACGATTATGGGTCTGGGTACGGGTCGGGTTTTTACGGGTTGGGTCATATCTAATTTTTATTTAATTTTTTATTAATTAAGTCTGGATCGGGTTCTGGGGTTTATATCCAACCCGAATCCATAAAACCCTTGCTCTGCTTCGTCGTCTTCTTTCTCTCTTAATCAAACAAAAACACAAACTACTTCGTCGGCGGCCTCCCCATCGGAATCGACTCCAAACGCCTCCCAAACCTCTACGAGCTCGATTTAAAGCAACAAACAAACTCACCGTCAAATTCCCCACCTCAGTGTTAACCGCCACAAATCTCACATTCTTAGATCTCAGGTTCAATTCATTCGAAGGAGAGGTCCCGAAGGCGGTTTTCCGGCAAGATCTGGACGTACTCTTCCTCAACAACAACAATTTCTACGGATCCGTGCCCCCAAACCTAGGCCAAAATACAAAAGCATAGGGCAAGCGTCGAACAACAGGCTCTCCGGCTGCCTCCCTACCAGATCAGGATGCTGAAATCCGCAACTCTATTCGACTTTTTCCGGAATCCATGCTTAGTGCCCTGCGAAATTGGGTCTACAAAAACGACGTTCAACACCACCAATTAGTGTTTTTCACAGCCGCTTTGCCACCGCGAATCGCGCCGACCCGCTGGGAAACTACGATTTCGACCTATTCACCATCGGCGCCGGCAGCAGAGGCGTCCGACCTTCCCGTTTCGCCGCCAATTTTGGGGCCAAAGTTGCCGTTTGCGAGCTTCCCTTTTCCACTAATTAGTTGCTATTTTTTTTTATTATGAAATTGGTGACTGGTTTTATTGTTGAAGAGATTTTTGGTGAATGTTCTGCTTTTATAAATGTTTTTGATTTACAATTGATCTCATGTTCTGCATTTTTTTATGATTCTGTGGAGTGGGAAAATTTAGAATGAATGTTTTTTATGATAGTTTTACATATTTATACGAACATGAATTTGTGTGTGTTTATAATCTATGTTTTAAAAACCGGAACCGGAAGTTGAGTAGACAATCCTAAAAAAGGTTGGAATGAATTTCGGATCGGTTGACCCGGATTGCCCGGGTAGATGACGTCATAATAAATATTATATATATATAATATGCATATTTTTTTAAAAAATTCAAAATATAAGATGATAAGTGAATATAAAGATCTAAAAATCACTTCAAAAAGTTCAAACTTCAAAGTTCAAACTTAAATTTCTAAACATAATAGAAATGTCCATTAACATAAATAGTTCCAACTTTCAAATTTCAATTTCCAAACATAATAGAAATGTCATCAACAATACAAAAGTCACAAGTCATAACATAAAGCAAACATAGTAGATGTCAAATACAATACAAGAGTTTGAAATTCAAATCATCATCACAAATGTCTTATGATTGCAAAATAAATAAAAGTGAACAACAAGTCCAAATTTTACGCCAGAAATTGTCTTCCAAGTTCTTCATCCAACAAGTTCAAAGTTGTCCAAGCCCATCCAAGTCTAAGTTTCCAAAGTTGTCCAAATCAACATCATCATTATCGATGGATTAAAGATCATTCAAGTTAACATTACCTAGATATAAAACATATACACCAATAAAGAAAATTAAGGCTATAAATAAAGAGAACAAGATTTAAAATTTTATTGATTTGCATTATAAATTCAAAAAACTAAAAGTGAAATAACAATCAACTAGTACCTCCAATATTTGTGTTTTGTGAAGTACCAACATCATTATTCTCTTGCATAATAGGTGTTACCACAAGTTCACCTTCTTCACCTTCTATGTCATCATCAACAATCCAAGAATCCACTTTATCGATGCATTCATAATCAAGGGGATCAAACATGTCCATCTTATCTTTACCACTACAATGAAAATCACAAATTGTAATGAACATATACAAGATCATTCCACAAACACAAAATCAAAAAGTATATAGACTCACCGATCTTGCAAGCGCAAATTGTAATGAACATATACAAGATCATTCAACTTTTCATGCTCTAATATGTTCCTCTTCTTAGTATGAATGCGCTCAAATACACTCCAATTACGCTCACAACCAGAAGAAGAAGATGTTTGACTCAAGATTCTCACAGCAAGATCACGTAACTTTGGTGCAGACGAGCCAAATATCTTCCACCATTCATCTAAAATAAATTCACGAACATATATATTATATACGTACCAAAAAATAGCATAAAAAGAAATAACAGAAAAGGAAAAGGAAAAAAAACATACCCGGAGCAGTAGTTTTTGATGATGGTCTAGCCAATGAATTTGCAAATGAACCCATACCCTCACGAAATATTGTAATCTCATCAATCACATTCGGCACATCTTTATAATAATCTTGAATTATCTGAAGCAAACCCGTGAAAGCTTGACTAGGTATTTGATGATCAGGGTCATACTGAAATCTAGGATTCAACCAATAAGCAGCTCCATGAAGATTCAACTTCAACATATTGTCAAATCTCTCCCGAATTTTATCCACAAATGGCTTATACTTAACTTCATCACCTTTGAACAGTTCTTTTGTTGCTATAATTGCCCTCTCCAACCCCTCATAAACATAGCCCAAAGAAGGCTTCTCATCCGTGTCACAAATGCGTAGAAGCCGCATAAGAGGTTCCAAGATCTTCACAACTACATTGGAATTACTCCAAAACCCTTTGTTCAAGACAATCTCCTCACCCCTTACCTTTGTCACTATTACAATTTTTCACGGTACTCGGGGCATAAAACCAAGGCCTCCAAATCAAACCCTACGATCATAAAGACTTTTCAAAGCAATGAAATTTGTACCAAAAAACCGAGTAGTAGCAGCAGCCTAACTATTTCATCCATCCGTGCCTTGCTCTCTCAACCAACCAAGACACCATTTGTTGTTATAAAAAAAGCTGGTGATTTGAATGCCATAAGAGACACATGATGAGACAGTTTTCATCTTGCCAATGTCTTCCAAGATCAAATTGAGACAATGAGCAGAACAAGGGGACCAATAAATTTTTGAATATTTTTCATTCAACCTCTTTCCAAAGACCCTTTGTAGTTTACCGCATTATCAAGAACCATATGGACAACATTCTCCTTTCCCACAAGTTCCACTATATTTGAAAACAAATTGCACAAGAGTTCGAACTTGACTTCACACGGATGCATCATAAGACTTGATAAAGGAGACACCATATCGACTATAAACCAAAAAGTTGATCAATGGCCTTTTACTCTGATCTTTCCATCCATCACCCATTATTGTACACCCACTTTCACCCCATTTAATTCGAAGAGCATCAATGGTCAAGGTAACTTGAGTCTTAGCTTCTTTCAACAAAGGAACTCTCAAAGCATGGTAATTGGGTGGAGTATAGCCAAAGACCATATCTTCTTTATTTTCTCCATAGCCGGTTTAAAAACTTGGAATTCACAAAGATTCATAGGTATGCAAGCATCATAAAACCAATTTGCCAAAGCCAAATCAGTCTCATGCTTTTTTTCCTTACTTTGCCATGAAGCTTTTATGCTAGCCTGAGACTGATTTGGTAGTGGACTAGATTTCAAAAAGTCTCCAACAAGTTTTTTTCTTTTATTAGCAGCAGGGACACTCAAATCATTTGTCATTAAAATTTTAACTTCTTCTCCACCTATCATACAAGTATTCGGTTTAACTTTGTTCCTTTTAGCAATTCCACATTCATCTAACGACTTTCTCATTTCAAGCATCACCTCATGAGGAACACTAACACAACTAGAAATATTTCCAGTAATTTGTGCTAAATGTTCTTTCATCCTGTGAATACCCCCACCTCTATACTTTTTCCGACAAAAAGAACATAGGAGATTTTGGTTCTTACCAACATTTTTATCAGCATCAACAATAGAGATATACTTCCAAGTTGGATCAAGCTTCGGTCGAAGTCGAACATTAGCTGAACTTCCTGAAGTTCCCGACTGCAACGAAGGATTAGAACCAGCCGTAGATGCCGTTGGAGAAAACATTTGGAGTAGAATGAACAAAGATGAAATTTTGATTGTGAAGTATCCATTTTTCTACAAACTACAAAGAATAAAAATCAGAAAAAAGGGATTAAATATAAGAGCAACATAACATAACATTGTTGTTTCGGATTAAATATCTTCACTTGAGGCATAACATAAGAGAAACAATAAGCAAAAATAATGAACATGCAGGTACTGCCCCAAAAGGTAGCCTAATTTCAGTATCCCAATCCTCCCTGATGAGCAGCCCATTAAGTACCTACTCAGAGCCGTGAAGCATTAAGAAACAATAAGGACTTCAACATTATTGCTTACCCCTCAGACTTTACTTAGATATATTCGGTCACTTCAGCTAATGGGGGCTTATGAGTTATGAACCCTCATATTCCTTAGTGCTTATTTCCATTTTAATCTGAATCCAAGGGAGAAGAACATGGGGGCTTATGAACCCTCATTATTCCATCCGAACAAACAAATGGATTTGTCATTTAGGATTTACAATTACAGCCCATCATCAAATCCTTCAATCCAAACACAACCTAACATATGCTAACTAGTATACAAATCACAATGCATAATAATTTCATAAGGCGTTATCCATAAATGATGAATCTACCTCAACGTCAATTATAAAATTGTAGTTTCTCAACGGAAGATGAGATGGAAAATCTGTTATTTCGTAGTAATAAACTAATAATCGATTTATTTAAGAAGTGGAAAAAGAAAAAAAAAAAGAACAAAACTCACCGGGATTGGCGGCGAGCTCGGGCGACCGGCGGCTGCGAGCGCAGAAAACCAGCGGCGACGAGCGACGGTCAGGCGCGGCGACGAGCGATGGCCAGGCTCGGCAAGCAATCGATTTCGTTTGGGTTGAATTTGGTTTGCCTCTGTGCTTAGCCGCGAGCTTAGGGGTTTTCTGATTCTCAATTCTCAGTTTCTGAAACTGAAAGAAAGAATCATTTTTTTGGGTTAAAATCGTTTTCGTTTTTTCAGTAATAAAAAAAAAAATTTAAGTGAAAACCGGTCAAAACCGCCGGTTTACCGGTTGACCGGTTTCCGGTTTTGACCGGTTTTCAACCGGTTTTTCCAGTTTTTGGGGTAGCGGTCCAATAGCGGTTTTTATACCTCTATTGGACCGGTTCAGGGCGGTTCACCGGTCCGACCGGTTCGACCGGCCGGTCGGACCGGGTTTTTAAAACATAGTTTATAATTCAATTATTGAGGGAGGATTGATGAGGTTTTCCATACAGAGTGATGGAGAATATATTATATAGAGAGAGAGGGGGGAGAGGGAGAAAGAGTGGAATATGTATATCAAAGGGAGGTAAGGTCAAAGACGACTAAATAATAAAAAAAATTGTTATGACCCGAAACCCTAAACCCGACCCCCTAAACCCCGACCCGAAACCGGAAACCAAAAAATCGGCCCTTAAACCGCTTAAATAAGTGAATTAAAAAAATATATTAAATCAATTAACATATACACACGTGGCAAAGAAAAAAAAAGAGAAATTAAAATAATATTCAACTGGGCTGGTGACCGGTTAGGTAACCGGCACCAGCCAGTTTTCGGGACCGATTTCAAAAAATGTTGAAACATACAGGGCAAGTATGAGAATCTCAAATATGCGGAACTAAATTCAAACCAGGTGAAAGTTATTGGGCCCTAAAAAACTTAATCCCTAAGTTTTATATGCACCCGCACTCCATAATGTATTTTAAAACCATGCAATTTGTTGTATTGAAATATGCAACTTGTTAACATTAAATCGTGCAACTATTACTATGGGAAATAAGTTGCACGATTTAATGTAAACAAATTGCATATTTTAGTGCAACAAGTTGTATAGTTCTAAAATACACTATAGAATGCACGGAGCACCTGATGCACATAAGACTCACTCAAAAATATAACATGATAAATGGGATCTATATCATGTATGATACCGTCTTGTACAAATTTTTGTCTAGGTGGTAAAAATATGAATTATAATATAATTATTGGTAATATGAAAATAAAATAACTAAATAGATGTATTTCTTAAAATTGGGAAAAGAATACTTATCTAAATGGAAAAAGAATACTTATCTAAATGCACATAAGACCATTGATCCCTGTGTAAATCTGTCATTGTTTACAGGTCACCCAGAAGTTAAACTAGAATTATTTATTTACTAAGAATTATTTATAATATAATATTTTATCTTTAAAATTTATGTCATTCAATTTTCTTTATTCATCTATACGGTTAAATTTTATGAGTTTGACTTATTTATGGTATAATTTTTAATTTAATAATTTATTTCTCTGATTTAATATATATCATTAACCTATTTTCTAGGTAAACATTCTTTACTGATTTAATTTTCACACTCTTTTTTTTTTTTTTAGTTTTTCACGCCTCTTTATGGTCCTGATATTTTTTTTGCAGTCTACGTCTTCCTTCATCAATCATTCTTCTTGCACAAATACATTAATTAAATACATACTCCATAATCTATACTTTAGAACAAGAAATGAATGGAAATATAACATACAATATTAAAAAATAAAAATCACGTCTATAGATGAATTAATCAAACTAATTAAATGTTTAAAGTATTTACTCCAAAATTAATAATATAAAAAATATTTTCAATCCCGCGTAGTATGTGCTAGTTCTAATATACTCACTCGTCTCAAGGTAAGATTTACATTTGCCATTTTGGGGTGTCTCAAAGTAAGCTTTACGTTTCCTTTCTTTGGTAAGTTGTGGCCCCACTTTTTCTTAACAAGTATTCATATTTTTACTCAAAACTAGAATTTCTCCCATGCGATGCACGATTTTGAATATTAAAATTCAAAGCGAAATGAATTATTATAGGAATTTAAATTAATCAATGTTCATATACATATTGATCTATATTAATTTTTCTTACTAATATATAAAATTTTATGAAATACTTATATAATTCTTTAATTAAACCCTAAACTCAAGTAATAATATTTTTAATTATTAAGATTTAATAAAAAAATTCAACTCATATATTCAAAAAAATTGTAATATATTTTAAAAACATTAAAATCTATATTTTACATCTAAGTTTTATTTTATATGTGCAATATGTATGTCAAATTAAATTTCATAAAAAGACGATTAATTTGAAACATAATATGTTAAAAATATATATGTAACAAAAAATAATCAAACTTAAAAAATATGAGTGACAAATAAACCCCCCTATATATTATTAATAGAGAGTTTTTTGTGCTAATGTGTCGTCTCCTCATTCATTTTGATGATGTGTCGCACTTTAGAAAGTGGTTATCCAAATGTCATTATATATTGTATCATGTGACATGATGATATTGAGTTGATTTAAGATACTTGAGATGATGTGAAAAAAAAAAGTGTTATACAAGGAAGATTTTCCAAAATTTAATTTATTCCTTAAACTCAGCTCATTAATTCAAGATGATTTCCAAAAATTAATTAATTTAAGAAAATTATTTTTAGACCTAGGAGTAAGAGCTAAAAAGGGTGGTACTTAAGAGTAAGAGCACTCTATAAATGACACCCAATTGTAATTGCCCCATTAAAGATTGCATCACATACTTAAAATTTAAAATTATGGTTGATAAAATTTATTACATTCATAATATTAATTTTAATTATATAAAATATTAATGACATAAAAGGGGATGTAGCTCATATGGTAGAGCGCTCGCTTAGCATGCGAGAGGTACGGGGATCAATACTAGTGGCAAATTAAAATTCGTTAATGTATAAATTGATTTGTTAATTTAATTAAAATGACATATACAAATTACTCCTTCCGTCATGTAGTCTTTTGTTATTTACTGTAGGCGCGGTATTTAATGTATGAATTGTTTATTAGTATTTGAGGTGATAAAGTGGTTTTTAGTTGAGGGTATTATAGACCTTTCTACTTTACTATAAAAGTAGATGAGAGGATAAATTGGTTTTTAGTGTGTATAAAGTAATGACATGAGATGTAATTTTTGAAATGTTGGCAGGATATAGATGTAAAAAGCAATGCTGCTTTATTGTCATTTAAGGAAATGACCAAACAAATGTGGGACGGAGTAAAACGAAAAATGTACAAACAAGTATCGGACGGAGGGAGTAATATATAATTATTATATTTTAATTCCCACGTAATGCGCAGGTTCTATACTAATATAAAAAATAAAAGAAAGAAAATTTATTGGTTGATATTAAGTCACCCTGTTTTCTAGAGAGTGAAGTTCACCCACATTTTTTTAACAAATATTTTTATTTTTAATAAAAATTACACCAATTGTCACTCAATAAATATTAAAATACACATATTTTCTCTTTCTCTCTCCATCGTTTTACTTGTCTTACACATTCCACCAATCAACAACATCTATAATCTCTATAAAGACAAGAATATAGAAGACGATGTGACAAACCATAAAATGATGTGGCAAAACCTCATGCCTCTATTTAAAATCTATATATCTTATTCATTTTGATTGTAGATTGATTTCAACAATTGATTTTGTCTTCAATTTTCTATAAATTGTGACTTCTCTCATTCATTGTCATTCTAATCTCACGTGCCTGCAATTTCTCTTCATTTCGTCTCTTTCATCTACTCCCAATACGGTATGCTCTCTAATCTTATTCTTTTGATGATCGTTATTCTTTTCTTATTTCATTCATCATTGTTCTTATTTCATTCTTATGTCATTTTTTTTGCAGGTAATTGTTTGGATTCATTATGTATTTTGTTTTTTTTATTTCATTCATTATTGTTCTTATTTCATCCACCCACTCTTCCGAGTTCTCCATTGGGGCCCACAGTGATGTTCGCCCCAGTGCAGATCAAAATCAACACTACCTCGATTGACTGTTATAACGACGAGACATACCATAAAGTGCATGTGGGGAAATACTCGACCTACATAACCTCGATGGGGGCCATAGACGCGACCATGTGTCGGCTATTCCTGCTCACCTTGGATCTGGTATGGTTCACCTCATTGGCAATGATGTCGATTGAGTCGTTCCATCAGTTGGGACAGCTATTCCTGAACCACTTTGCCACAATGACACCTTGCCCGGCGACCAAACAACTCCTAGCTAATGTTAGGCAAGGAAATGACAAGACCGACAGGGCTTATCTCGAGCGGGTGGATAAGTTCATCCTGAAAGGGAAGACCTTGGCAATGATGCCAAGGTGTTAAGGGCAGTTGGCGGTCTCAAAGTCAACACGAAGTTGTGGAGATTGATGAACACGCAATACCCTTCATCCTATGCCGATTTCCAGTACCAGCGGGGAACCTGGTGCATAATGCCAAGCTCATCACTTCGAAATTGAGCGATCAGGGAGAGGGCAGTGAGCCAAAGAAAATGCGAGCTTCGTACAAGAAGCCAAACATGTAGTACAAAGCATTGAGCACCTTCAAGTCGTTCAATGAAGGTGTCGAGGTAAAACTCCTTGAGGTCTTGAACACGTTGATAGGCCATGTGTTCAACCAAATCCGAGATAAATAGCTGCTTAGTCAACCCAGAAAGATTATCAAGGAGTAAGATAAAATGAATCCGAATAATTATTGTCATTATCACGAAAGCGTGAGACACAATACCAGCAAATGCAGGGACCTTCTTCGGCAACTATGGAAGTTGTTCGAAGAAGGAAAGTTAAATGAGTTCATTAAACGACCTCGTAGGAACGTCGAGCAGAGGACATCATCTGCTAGCTCGCTGGTAAAAGGGCCAATAATGAGCGCCAGGTGCCACCCTTTCCTGAAAACGCCGATGGGCGTGCTGTGCATAGCATCTCACCCCTCGGGGGAGAGGTAGGCGGTCTCCTATCCTCATTGTCTTTATCCAATAGAAGGCATAAAGCTTATAAACATGATCAGGATAGTGAGGATCTTCAAATCTTAACGGTTGTTCACCATATGCTTCTTCATTCAAGATACCATTAAAAAATGCAGCCTTTACATCCATTTGATGCAACTTGATATTGATAAAATATGCAATAGCTAACAACAATCTAATAGATTCAATCCTAGTTATAGGTGTAAATCTTTCATCAAAATCAATACCCTAAACTAGTGTGTATCCTTGGGAAACCAATCTAGCCTTATTTCTTACTATGTTTCCAGACTCATCAGTTTTGTTCTTAAAATCCACTTGGTTCCAATGACATTAGTGTTGCCATGTCTTGGAACTAGTGTCCAAACATCATTCATTTCAAACTGATTAAGTTCTTCATGCATATCATTTATCCAATTTTCATCAGTTAAGGCTTCTTTCACACTTTTAGGCTCAATTGTGGAACGATAACATTCAAAATTTACCTTGTTACATATGGAAGACATACACATAGATCTCACAACATCTTTTGAGCTTGCCCTTCTTCTTGTTTGTACTCCAACAGAAGAATCACCAATGATTTGGATTGAAGGATGACTTTTTATTATTCTGGAAGCAAGTGTTCTATCATGAGTATATTGAGTGTTAACCTTCTATTTTTGAATTTTCAGAGAATGTTGTCCCAGATGTCGTGGCCTTAGGTGTAACATCCTTTGAATTTTCAAAATTTCCAGTTCCATCAGAAATATCAATATGCTCAGACACATCTTCTTCAGCACTTTTCCTTGCTATGTTAGTTGCATCATCAAAAACAACATTCACAGATTCTTGAACAGTGTTTAACTTTAGGTTGAAAATTCTATAGGCTTTACTATTTCTAGAATAACCCAAGAAAAACCTTTGTCACTTTTAAAGTTAAAGTCATGAAGGTGATCTCTATCATTCAGAATGTAGCAAACACAACCAAACACATGAAAGTATTTCAGATTTGGTTTCTTATTGTTCAAAATCTCATATGCAGTTTTTGTACTATCAGTCCTCATAAAAACTCTATTTAATATATAATATGACATGCAGTGTTTAATGCTTCAGCCCAAAATCTTTTAGAAAGATGTTTAGCTTGTAACATTACCCTAGTCATTTCTTGTAGAGTTCTATTCTTTCTTTCAGCTATTCCATTTTGTTGTGTAGTTTTAGAAAATGAAAATTCCTGCATTATACCCTTCTCTTCATCCTTTTACAGCTCCTACTCTTACAAGTTTCTGGATATTCCTATAGTTAACATGTCCAAGTTTTTGATGCTACAAAACATTCTCATCATTTTTGGCAAGATTGCAAACATTGTTAGTTCCAATAAGATAACAATTATCAATTGACCTATTACCAATCATAAGACATTCATTTTCTTTATTTAGAACATAACAAGAGTTCTTATCAAACTTCACATGCAAATTGTCATCACATAGTTGACTTATACTTATCAAATTAGCAAGCAGACCTTCAACTTACAAGACATTAGACAACTTAGGAAAACATCAACATTTAGAGTTCCTTCCCCAACAATTTTCCTGTGGAACCACCACCATAAGTGACATTTCGACCATCCATTTTTTTTATAATTAGACATGAAATTCACTTGACCAGTCATGTGCCTTGAAAAACCACTGTCAAAATACCATAGACCAGGCACACATGCTTTCAGAGATGTATACACAACATTACAAGACACTTTTTGTTTTCTAACCCAAACAGTTTTAGCAAATTGTGACTTAGAATGTGACAATTTTGTATGCAACACCTTCACAGATTTCATATCACTTTTCAGCTTTTCACTGTATGGACGAATATGACCAACACCGGAACAATAATGATACACATACTTCATTTTCTTCTTAGAACGAACCTTTGTTTCTACTGGAATTTCAACCTTAGCTTTAATTCTAGCTTTAACAAACTTCACAGGTTTTTCAAAGCAATTAGAAGTATTATCATTTTCAAAACCTAAACCAGTTTTATTAGATTTTCCAATCATGAAAGCATTTTTTAAAACTTCAGTTCCGTTTGAATATTTCTTAAAACATAAATTTTCAATTTTCAATTCTTCTTTGAGTTTAGAAATTTCGAAATCCTTTCTAGTTAATACAACTTCAAGTTTGGTTAGTGAGTCTATCAAGTCATCATTTTCCTTAGTCATAGACTTTATAATCTGATTTTGAGATTCACATTTATCAAATAAATCTTTACATACTGGTCCACATGTTTTATTGTTAACATCAGATGTTCCTTCATCAATTAAACCATTAAAACAATTAATAGTTTTTTTCTGAGCAATTCTCATTCAATGTTACTCCAGACGTGGTAACATCTATTTCAACATCAGAATCAGAATAATCCAAATCATCATCTAAGGAATCATCATAGTCTATCCTAGCAAAGAATGCACGTTCTTCATTTTTCTCATCTTCATGCTCTTCATCAGATTCATCACTTAAAGTAGCATAGAAGTTCAATTTTAGTTTAAGCAAGGTACTAGCACATTCATTCGCATAATGACCATACCCATGACATGCATTACATTGAACAGTCTTTCTATATTCAGGGTCAAATTTGTCATACATGCCTTTGATTGAAAGTTGCCTTTAGGTTTGTTTGTCTTCCTCTTCAGAAAAGCTTTGAATTGCCTTGTCATTAAGACAATGTACTCATCAGTGTTGGAACACAAATCAACAACATCATCCTCAGAATCAACTTCAGTCACAATTGGTACTTGTCAGCATTTGAAGATGTTTCCCATTTGAACACAACCACCATCTTTCCATCAGCTCCTTCATCCTTATGTGATGTATTCATCTCATATGCCTGTAGGATGCTGATTGGTTCATTTTGACTCAGTGTATCTGTATCCCTTGCCTCTTCAATTGCACAGATCTTTGCATCGAAGCACTTAGGTACAATACGCAAAATCTTGTGAACTAACCTTACATTGGAGATATGATCTCCAAGAGACTGAGCTTCATTGGGAATTTCAGTGATTCATTCATTGTAGGAAGAAATTGTCTCACCCCTCTTCATCTTCAAGTTCTCGAACTTTGTCACAAACATTCGAAGTCTGGACCTTCGAACACTTTTTTAACCTTAATTGTGCTCTTGCAATCTATGTCAAGCTTCTTTTGCATAAACACATGTTGATATGATTTTAAACATGGTCATATCAACTGATATGAATATTGCATTCAAAGCTTTAGAATTGTAGCTAGCAATTGTACTTTCTTCAGTAGACCAATCAAGTTCGCATTTGACTGTCACCTCTCCTTCTTCATCTGCTGGATTCTTAGGAGGTGTCCATCCTGACAGTATACTTCTCTAAACACGTTCATCAATTGACTTGATGTACATCCTCATCTTGGGTTTCCAATAAGCATAGTTTGTACCATCAAGAATTGGTGGTCTCATACTTTGTGGAGTAAGTGTTAGTGCTAGTGTCCTAGAGACAATCCTATTGTAAGGACATAATGCTAAGATAATATTAAGTATTGATTTTAATATTATTGTTTGTTTAATATTACATGTATGGCATTACACTTGTTTAAATATTATATTTGGTTGTTTGCATTTATTCTTATTTGTGTTCCCATGAGTCATTGATGTCATTGAGATTGTGAGAACTTGGATGACTTAAGCAAGATTCTCAAATAGCCCCGATCAAGGATCATCAAGAATGGGATATTGATGATGCAATTGAGATTGGTGTGCAATTTACATCATACTCTTATAGAGTGTAGTAAGATCTCACTTACTACAAGATACTAGGTATCTCATGATGGATGCACAGATACCTTAGAGGGTATTGGTATACCCATCCAAAAAACTGTTTGATGTAATTCCACAATATGTGTCTACGGGTGTGTCGGTTAGTGGGAGCGATGCGATACTCCTTTGACTTGAGGTCAATACGCACGACATGTGTGGAGTGATGAACTTTGACCATGACTGACGCTTGCACCCTTCCATGGGTAGATATGGCTTGGATTGAGTTCATCACAAAATGCATGTGCGTGGTAGTTGAGCCAAGAATATTATTCATTCCTCAATGTGGATTTAGAGAGAATACTCATCTTCTCATCATAATTGGATCTAAGTCATTGGCCGATGCACGCCAGCTTGGACTTTGTGGCTAAGTGTGACATACATGATCAATTAGTGATTAGAGATAATATGATTAAGTTATTTGAATAGACACTTCATCATGTTCAAGACTTAATCGAGTATTCGCGAATGAAAGGAAGTTATCGTAATAGCCCATGTTTCAGTTACATGTAGTTGCACGCTACTTGCAACATACCTCATATATTGAGAAAGTCTGATTTATTTTTTAGGGTATAATTAAGACCGTTAGTTTGACTAATCGCTCGATATATGAGGGTCTATGGGTCACACAACAAGTAATTCCCTTTACAGATTAAAGTTTGTTGATTAAGTATTAAATTAGATTTAATATTTAATTTATAGAGAATTAATAATATATTAATTTGGATTAATTATTATTACTGTTTAATTAAATTTGCTTTAATTAAATAGGAATCCCAAATAATATATGGAATATTATTGTAGGAAAATATATTTAGGGAAAATCAAATCTATGGGATTTGATTTGCAAGATTAGGAAATAATATTCCTAATAAAGATAGCTTAAGATTTTAGTTGGGCTTCCCCTATATATATGAGATCCTAGAGATTCATTAATTGCTACAAGAAAACCTAGTTTCTCCATAAAATCTCTAGTCAGAATTTTCCTAGCAAATTCGTCTCGGGGATTCAACGCTGGCAAATCTGTGCGGATATGCTAATGGGGATTACCTGGATACCATAGTAGAGAAATTTGTGTACAAATTACTGTAAGGATTCTGTTTATGTTTATCCATAATTTAATTATGCAATTATATGTTCGTTGTTGGTAAACTGTTTAATTCAGCTACGCATGTATTACATATTTACGTGTCTCTATATTCCAACAGTGGTATCAGAGCTCAAGCTCTTGATTAATTGAATGATTGTTTGATTTATAAAATTAAAATATTTTTTTTTATAAATCACGCGCGGTCGAATTTTATCGTGACCGCACCAAGTATATTGTTAATTGGTTGTGTTATTTGCCGATTAATATGTTATTGGGGTGACTATTCATATGCTTGATGTTTGTTTATTTGTTAGATTAAACAAATAACCCCTTTTTCCCTTTTGTGCTCGTCTCTTCCGCTCGCTCACTTAGGGTTTTCTGAAAATCCGTCGTCCCCGTCGCCTTCGTCTCACATCGATTTTGTGTTCACAGCGAGCATCAACGACATTGCTTGAGTCGGTGGCATAATGCCGTGACTCCGACGCCGCATTGGAGCGAAATCCAATATGTTGGACCCGCGGCGGCGTGACCTGTATCGCGGTGATTTCGAGTGGCGTTCGTCGTGTCTCTTCGTCCTAGGCAATGACATCCCTATTTTGATTTCGATTCATTGGACAGACCCGAAGGATTGATGACATTCACGGCGGAACGCCACCGCATTGCCTCGATTGTCGCGTTTGCTAATTTGTTTTGTGGAAATGCTTGTCATTTTGCTTCGCCGAGACATGCGATGCACTGTCATATCGCTTTCGATCCACAATTTGTGACTCGGCTGCAGTGGCGAGTCACCTATGCGCGCCTAACGGCGGCGGCGACTCGCCTGCACGCGCCACCCACTTGCTGCGTTTGAAACATGTTATCTGGGATATTTTGATGTTTATGTTCTTGCGCTTGTTTGTTTGATCAGTTGGACTCTTCGAACTCGTTGGGAAATTTGGACGAAAATTATTGACTGCTTTATGATTAAATTGAATTAAATATGAAAAATTGTTGGTAAATTATTGGTTTCGGTTGTCCCGATTAGAAGACGGTTTTCGGGCAGTGATGAGGGAAGGGCTATTTTGTAAATTGGATTTTGAATAGGCCCTTCCGTGCAAATTTTAGAAATTGCACATGAGTTCTTGAAAGTTAATAAGATAATTTGATTTTCTTGAAATTAATAAGATTAATTCTTAAAATGGAATCTATTAGTTGGACCAAAATTGAAAGATTAATTAGATTAATTTAGTTTTAATAATTGGTTGATAATTATTGAATTATTTCTTAAAATTGGTTTTTGAAATTAATTCGATAAGGTTTAATAAATTATTAAATCCCACTTGGTTGACTTATTTATTTAATTAAATTTGTTAACACATTTATAGTCCGCATTATAACTATTTGGGTAGGCGGCACCCAATAATTGTCGGACCGTGTTAACTGTTTGGGTAGATGGCGCCCAAATACGTGTTAGTCCGTATATGTCATATTTGGGTAGGCGGCGCCCAATAATTTCTCAAATGTGACTTAGTTAACCTGATGGATCTCGATTAAGTAACTAATACCCCACCTCTAAAATGCTCCTCACTAAAGTATGTTTTTCATTAAATTGAGACGATGTCTTCCATCAAAATTAAATGTAAACCGGAGATTTTGTTCCAATGAGTATTTAAGACCCTCGTCTTTTGCTCGGATCTACATCTAACGGGACTTTTATAGGGACATGTAATATCGTCGTTTGATGGTTGTAAACCAACTTAATTTTGTTTCACCAGCCCTCACGGGGAACAAAAGTTAAGGGACATCAATTGAACTAGGTTTGATAAACTAGGAATTGCATTTTGGCAATTGGTTTGGAGACCTACCTGCTATGCTGTTATAATAATCAGCCCTTGCAGATATTATAATAGTAGTAATGTGGATCCTAGTCCATTACAATTATATTTGATATAAATTCGTACTCTTCCAATGAGGTCGTTGAATATGTGAAAATAATGGAGACAAAATAAATTTAAAGGCCAAGTTTATTTTGATTGCTGAATATTGATCATAGGAATTATGTGCTTTAATTCCCATTTTATGTTATTTCTCACTGATTGTTGAAATGAATAACTTGTCGTTGAGAAGTGTTTTGGAAACAAACAAATTGGTTAGGCCAAATTTTCTGGACTGGCACCGAAACGTTCGGTTGGTGCTCGGGCAAGAAAAGATTGAGTACGTATTGGACATGCCAATCCCTGTTGCCCCTAAGGCTGGTACTGAAGAGGCTGAAGCGTTTGACGCTGCAGCTCAGAAGAAGCATCAAGAGGATGCTTCCCAGGCTCAGTGTACTATGTTGCTCAGCATGACTCCCGAGTTGCAAAGGCAACATGAGAAGATGCTCCCCTTTGAGATGCTCAAACATCTGAAGGATCTCTTTGATTCTGAATCTCGTTCCGAGATTTATGAAGTGATGAGAGATCTGTTCAGATGTCGACTAGCTGAAGGAGGGAAGGTCTCCCCTCATGTATTGAAGATGATAGGGCTAATCGAGAAACTTGGTCGTTTGGACATTGAGCTCAATATTAATGTTGCTGTTTATGCTATCCTTTAGTCGCTTTCCGATTCATATTCAAGTTTCGTAGTAAAGTTTAATATGAATAAGACAGAATCAACCATGCCTGAGCTTCATAACATGCTCAAGACTTTTGAGTCTTCCACTGCTAAGGAAATGCCCGTGCTCATGGTAAGTGCTTCTACTTCTTCTGCTCCGAAAGGAAAGAAGAAACGAAGAAGCAAGGCTAAGAAGGGCTCTAAGCCAAATTCCTTAAGCCCAAAGGTGGGATTCAAAAGAAAGAGCAGGTAGACAAGGATGTATGCCTCCACTGTAAGCAGAAGGGGCATTGGAAGAAGGACTGTAAGGTTCTGGCAGCTAAAAAGAAGGTACAGGGTGCTTCAGCCACTGGAACAAGTATGTTTGTTATTGTGATAAACATTTCCACAAATGATACAAACTGCTGGGTATTAGATACCAATTGTGGCTCACACATTTGTACCAATGTGCAGGGTCTCAAGCAGAGCAGGGCAGTTAGGCCGGGTGAAGTCGCTTTACACGTTGGGAATGGAGCAAGAGTTGCTGCTGAACGTGTTGACACTTATGTTTTAGACTTACCCTCTGGTTTTAGATTAGAACTGAATTATTGTTATTTTGTTCCGTATATTACTCGCAACATTATTTCTATTCCGATGTTAGACATTGAAGGTTTTTTCTTCCATTTTGCAAACAATAATTGTTATTTTTCGCTTAATGGTGATGTTTATGGAAATGCTCCTTTATCGAATGGTTTATATTTGTTGCATTGTGGATATAATGTTCTTAATATACAAAATAAAAGACTCAAACTTAGTAATCATGAAAACCCGACTTACTTGTGGCATTGTAGACTTGGTCATGAAAACGAGAAAAGAAATGAAGGTTAAGGAAGTTATACTACTTAACCCCATTCGACTTTGAGTCTTATGGAGATTGTGAATCTTGTCTCAAGGGCAAAATGATCAACAAACCCTTTTCTGGGAAAGGGGTATGTGCTAAAGAAGTTCTAGAGTTGATCCAAAGTGACGTATGTGGACCATTGCCCACTCTAGCTAGGGTGGGGGTCACTTCGGTTACTTCATCACTTTTACTGATGATTTCTCGAGATATGGATATTTGTATCTTATGAAACACAAATTCGAATATTTTGAGAAATTCAAAGAGTATAAAGCTGAAGTAGAGAAGCACCTTGGTAAAATAAGACCCTTCGATCAGATCGAGGAGGAGAATACCTTAGCCATGAATTCACTGATTATATGAAGTTGCATGGAATCCAATCACAATGGACTCCTCCCGGAACACCCCAAATGAATGGAGTTTCCGAAAGTAGAAACCAGACCCTGTTAGACATGGTAAGGTCCATGATGAGCTTTTCCTCTATTCCAACATTCTTATGGGGATATGCGCTCCAAACCTCAATCTACATTCTGAATATGATTCCATCCAAATCGATTGAGCATACGCCATACGAGTTATGGCATGGCAAGAAGCCAACTTTCTCACACATAAAAATGTGGGATTGCCCCGCATTTGTGAAGAAAATGCTCACTGATAAGTTGGAATCAAAAGGTGAAAAGGGTTACTTTGTGGGATATCCTAAGGAAACTAGATGATATTATTTCTATCTCCCTGAGAAACAAACAGTGATTGTTTCTAGGCAGGCCAAGTTCCTCGAAGAAGACCATGTCTTTAAGGAACAAGGTCATAAGAAGATAGAACTTGAAGAAATTCAAGAACCACAGATTAATGTAGAGAATGATGATTTGTCAAAGCAACATGACAAAGAATCAGTGGGAGCATTCATCAACTTTCATGGTGGAAGTTTATCACTAAGTGATCCACTTTCAGCTAGTGGGAGCGTAATTGGAGTTGCATTCCCTTCGCAACGAACTCCAAGTGGGCTGAATGAGAACAACATAGTTCAAACTCCCGCCCAAGAGGCATCTGAAAGCGTAGCTCTTGAGGACTCTCCTGACATTGATGAAATCGATGCACAACAAAATTTTCACGATCAAAATGTATAGCCTGCACAACAACAGCTCCGTAAGTCTACTAGGATTCGAAATCCACCCACTAGATATTATGGTTTCCTCGTAGAGGAACATGATGACGTGGAGATCCCGGATAAAGACCATCCTAGAACTTACACTGAGGTAACAACATTAGATGTTGACTCAGAGAAGTGGCATGAAGCCATGAAATCCGAGATAGACTCGATGTACACCAATCAAGTCTGGGACTTGGTAGAGTTGCCGAAAGGGGTTAGACCCATAGATTGCAAATGGGTCTTCAAGCGAAAACTGATACAAATGGCAAAGTACAAACCTACAAGGCTAGGTTGGTGGCAAAAGGTTATAGTCAACGTGAAGGCATTGACTATGACGAGACTTTCTCACCAGTTGTTAAGATCAAGTCCATTCGAATTTTACTTGCGGTAGCAGCACACCTTGATTATGAGATTTGACAGATGGACGTCAAAACAACTTTCCTCAATGGTAACATTGATAAGGAAGTGTTTATGACTCAACCAGAAGGTTTTATTTCAATGCCAAAATCTAATCTTGTGTGCAAGCTTAAACAATTCATTTATGGATTGAATCAAACTTCTAGGAGTTGGAATATCCAATTTGATGAAGCTGTCAAATCCTTTGACTTCATCATATATTCAGAAGATCCTTGCGTTTATCGTAAACACAGCGGGAAGAATATTGTCTTTATAGTCGTAATATCGATGACATATTGATTATAGGAAACAATATCCCGCTCATGCAGTTTGTGAAAGATTGGTTATGAAAGACCTCATGATGAAGGATCTTGGTGACGTCTGCTACATCTTAGGGATCAAGATCCACAGGGGTAGATCCAAGAATATGTTGGGGCTATCACAGTCCACCTACGTAGATAAGGTGTTGAAGCGATTTGCGATGGAGAACTCTAAGAGAGGTTCTCTACCGGCATGTCATGGGATAAAGTTGTCAAAGAAGGATTGTCCTACCAAAGAAGCTGATATCCAGCACATGAAGGATGTATCATATGCATCTGCAATTGGTTCCATCATGTACGCCATGACTTGCACCAGGCCTGATGTGGCCTTCGATGTCAGCATCACTGGTAGATACCAGCAGAATCCAAGTGAACCTCACTGGATTGTTGTCAAGAACATTCTAAATTACCTCAGACGTACTAAAGATTGCTTTCTTGTCTACGGAGGACAGTCAGAGCAAGTTGCAACTGACTACGTTGACACCAGTTTCTAGTCCGACTGTGATGATTACATGTCACAGTCAGGCTATGTCTTCACTCTCAATGGTGGGGCGGTTAGTCAGAATATTTCCAAACAAGAGACGACCGCTGACTCAACAAGCGAAGCTGAGTACATTACTGCGGCAGAAGCTGCCAAAGAAGCTGTCTAGATAAAACAGTTCTTAAGTGAACTGGGGATAGTTCCGAGTGCCAGCAGTCCAATAAAGTTGTATTGTGACAACACTGGTGCGGTTGCTCAAGCAAAGGAACCGAGATCCAACAACAGAAACAAGCATGTATCGAGACGTTATCACTTGATATGAGAGATAATTGCTAGAGGAGAAATAGAGTTAGAACTTGTTCCCACAGAAGATAATTTGACCGATCCTTTCACCAAAGCATTGAGTGCTCATCTACACACTAGATATTTCAATGGTTTAGGGGTTAGACATGTAGGTGATTGGCTCTAGTCCAAGTGGGAGATTGTTAGTGTTAGTGTCCTAGAGACAATTCTATTATAAGGACATTATACTAAGATAATATTCAATATTGATTTTAATATTATTGTTTGTTTAATATTAAATGTATGGCATTACACTTGTTTGAATATTATGTTTGATTGTTTGCATTTATTCTTATTTGTGTTCCCATGAGTCATTGTTGTCATTGAAATTGTGAGAACTCAGATGACTTAAGCATGATTCTGAAATAGCCCCGATCAAGGATCATCAAGAATGGGATATTGATGATGCATGATATTGGTGTGCGATCTGCATCATACTATTAGAGAGTGCAGTAAGATCTCACTTACTACGAGATACTAGGTATCTCATGATGGATGCACAAATATCTTAGAGGGTAGTGGTATACCCATCCAAAAAACTGTTTGATGTAATTCCACAATATGTGTCTATGGGTGTGTCGGTTAGTAGGAGCGATGCGATACTCCTTTGACTTGAGGTCAATACGCATGACATGTGTGGAGTGATGAACTTTGACCATGACCGACGCTTGCACCCTTCTATGGGTAGATATGGCTTGGATTGGGTTCATCACGAAATGCATGTGCGTGGTAGTTGAGCCAAGAATATGATTCATTCCTCAATGTGAATTTAGAGAGAATACTCATCTTCTCATCATAATTGGATCTAAGTCATCGACTGATGCACGTCAGCTTGGACTTTGTGGCCAAGTGTGACATACGAGATCAATTAGTGATTAGAGATAATATGATTAAGTTATTTGAATAGACACTCCATCATGTTCAAGACTTGATCGAGTATTCGCGAATGAAAGGAAGTTATCGTAATAGCCCATGTTTCAGTTACATGTAGTTGCACGCTACTTGCAACATACCTCATATATTGAGAAAGTCTGATTTATTTTTTAGGGTATAATTAAGACCGTTAGTTTGACTAATCGCTCGATATATGAGGGTCTATGGGTCACACAACAAGTAATTCCCTTTACAGATTAAAGTTTGTTGATTAAGTATTAAATTAGATTTAATATTTAATTTATAGAGAATTAATAATATATTAATTTGGATTAATTATTATTACTGTTTAATTAAATTGGATTTAATTAGATAGGAATCTCAAATAATATATGGAATATTATTGTAGGAAAATATATTTAGGGAAAATCAAATCTATGGGATTTGATTTGCAAGATTAGGAAATAATATTCCTAATAAAGATAGCTTAAGATTTAAGTTGGGCTTCCCCTATATATATGAGATCTTAGGGATTCATTAATTGCTACAAGAAAACCTAGTTTCTCCATAAAATCTTTAGTCAGAATTTTCCTAGCAAATTCATCTTGGGGATTCAACGCTGGTAAATCTGTGTGGATCTGCTAACAGAGATTACTTGGATACCATAGTAGAGGAATCTGTGTACAAATTACTGTAAGGATTCTGTTTATGTTTATCTGTAATTTAATTATGCAATTATATGTTCGTTGTTGGTGAACTGTTTAATTTCGCTGCGCATGTATTACGTGTTTACGTGCCTCTATATTCCAACAGTAAGTGGATATTCCATCGCCATAACAAAAACAACAACACACTTGACACAGGATCTAACTTAGTAAAATCAAATTTTGGTTCTATTACCAACTGCAAGTGTGTGAACGAGGGTTGTGTTAAGTAAAATCAGAGTAATGTTGCAATGATTGTTGTAACACTAAATATAACATCAGTAAAGGCAAAAACAACGGAAGACTAAAAACACAACACACAAATGTTAAAAACTTTGCACAATCTATAAAATAGATTGTGATGTCCTACGGCGAAAATTCACTATTAATCAAGTAGTGAGTACAAAGAGATTCACAAATAGAATCGTCTTAAAACAAGATCTAAACAACGTTTATGATCTAAAGGCTAAGTGTATCCCTATACTACCAAAGTTGATCTATCCTATGTGAATGAAACTATCCTACACCAAGACTAACATATCCACGTACAATTGATCTATTGTTACTCGAAATGTTACATACCCTGTAAACACTTGTTGTAACCTAAAGTCCACAACAACGACCCTATCACATTGGATGTAATTAGCACTCAACATATGGTTCTTGGTTGTTGCTTCACTTGTGATGAACGATGCAGTCCTCTATTTATAGACAGAAGTTGTACGCTGCATTCTCCATCCATAGAGCCTCCTTGAAGGATCTAGAAATATCTTCCTCCACTAACCCATGATCTCTCACAAAACTATTGTGTAGTGTCTTCTTCAACATTCTGGAAAACAGCCGCATGATCTAGACTATTCTTGCCAATTTCTGGAGCTTGTAGAACCTTCTGGAATCTTGAAGAACATTCTGGATCGTCACCCTGCAGTCAACAACATTAAAGGCAACATTGAACACAAAGTGTTAGTGGTTAAGAAGAATGTTGAATCACTGATGTTGTAACCAATGTTGTAACATCGGTGACAACATTAACAATTAACATATTCAATTCGAGAAGTTAGGTTTGTTGGGAAAATTTTAGTTTTGATTATTATGCCAAAACACCTTGTAATAGGACAAGCTAAGTTGTATAGAAAGCTTGTGTTCTAGACTTAGTTGTATTCTTACAGGTAACAAGTTGAGGGGGAACTCATCAAGAGAAGACGAGGCTGATCAGAAATTAGAATACGTGCAGATACTGTGCTGATCAGAAATCAGAATACGTGCAGATGTTGTGCAGAATACGTGCAGTGCAGATGTCGCTGACCTGATGCTGTGCTAATCAGATCAGGCGAGCTGATCAGATCAGGCGAGAAGAAATCAGAAAACTGAAATCAGAAAACTAAAATCAGAAAACTGAGATCAGAAAACTAAAATCAGAAAACTAAGATCAGAAAACTGAAATCAGAAAACTGAAATCAGAAAACAGGCGAGCTAAAATCAGATCCGTTAGACACACAAAAAACTGGTCAATGAGAAGATGACAACATATATATGGATGTGACATAAAGCTGCAAGCAACAGTGCAAAAGGACAAATAAAAGCTGGAAGACTATTAGTATGGATTTGAATTTACTCTCCAAAAGTAATATTCAAATCCACACTATAAATACATTGCACTATCTTCAAAAGAAGATAATGGAGGATGCAGCAAAGTGAAGATTAAAATCAAATATTCTAGCATCTCCATTCAAGAACACAAAGCATTAAATATTTAGATTTACCCAAGAGTGTTCTTCATTATATCTAAGCATAAATGTCATATCATAAGCTTAGAGAGATTTTCCCAACCTTAGCTTAAAGGCTAAAACAATGTAAGTGAAAATCTCACCTAGTTGAAAATAACACAAAACCCAAACCCTTTCTTGAGAGAGAATTAGTGGTTAAGTGAGGTAGTTAAAGGTGACCTCGTGAGGGAGATAAGTCCCGTAGGCAATCCTGTGAGGGAGATAAGTCCCGAGAGAGTGAGAAGTCATTAAACATCTATAGGCGATCCCATGAGGGAGATAAGTCCCGAGAGAGTGAGAACTCATTAAACATCTATAGGCGATCCCGTGAGGGAGAAAAGTCCCGTTGAGTGAGAGCTCCATAAATATCTGTTGGTTAAGGAAGTGTCCCATGAAGGGAAGAGTGGATGTAGGAGTTGGACTCCGAACTACTATAAAAATGCGTGTGTTCTTATTTGCTTTCATATTAACTGTCATACATCCTTTAGCAAATCTGCATAACACATTCGCAAAAATTTTAAAGTCACCTCCCATTGAGATTTTTTGGGTTTTAACTCGGTATTTTTTGGGACCAATAATTGGTATCAAAGCAGGAGTTCAAAAGATCACTTATATTGTGACCACCTGAACTGATCTTTTTTGGTAAAGCCCATTTATTTTAAAATGCATATCTTTCATAAAATTCATGGAGGTTGACAATCATCTTCTCATCATTTTTTAAAAAATGCATCAAATACTCTTCATCATTTCACTTGTTTAACTAACAATATTTTTTTCTCGTATTTTTTTTTGTTGTTAGTTAGTTTTGGCATTATGATAAAAAAGGGGGAAATTGTTGGGATAATTTTAGTTTTGATTATTATGTCAAAACACCGTGTAATAGGACAAGCTAAGTTGTATAGAAAGCTTGCGTTTCTAGACTTAATTATATTTTTACTGGTAACAAGTTGAGGGGGAACTCATCAAGAGAAGACGAGGCTGATCAGAAATTAGAATACGTGCAGATACTGTGCTGATCAGAAATCAGAATACGTGCAGATGTTGTGCAGAATACGTGCAGTGCAGATGTCGCTGACCTGATGCTGTGCTAATCAGATCAGGCGAGCTGATCAGATCAGGCGAGAAGAAATCAGAAAACTGAAATCAGAAAACTAAAATCAGAAAACTGAGATCAGAAAACTAAAATCAGAAAACTAAGATCAGAAAACTGAAATCAGAAAACTGAAATCAGAAAACAGGCGAGCTAAAATCAGATCCGTTAGACACACAAAAAACTGGTCAATGAGAAGATGACAACATATATATGGATGTGACATAAAGCTGCAAGCAACAGTGCAAAAGGACAAATAAAAGCTGGAAGACTATTAGTATGGATTTGAATTTACTCTCCAAAAGTAATATTCAAATCCACACTATAAATACATTGCACTATCTTCAAAAGAAGATAATGGAGGATGCTGCAAAGTGAAGATTAAAATCAAATATTCAAGCATCTCCATTCAAGAACACAAAGCATTAAATATTTAGATTTACCCAAGAGTGTTCTTCATTATATCTAAGCATAAATGTCATATCATAAGCTTAGAGAGATTTTCCCAACCTTAGCTTAAAGGCTAAAACAATGTAAGTGAAAATCTCACCTAGTTGAAAATAACACAAAACCCAAACCCTTTCTTGAGAGAGAATTAGTGGTTAAGTGAGGTAGTTAAAGGTGATCTCGTGAGGGAGATAAGTCCCGTAGGCAATCCTGTGAGGGAGATAAGTCCCGAGAGAGTGAGAAGTCATTAAACATCTATAGGCGATCCCATGAGGGAGATAAGTCCCGAGAGAGTGAGAACTCATTAAACATCTATAGGCGATCCCGTGAGGGAGAAAAGTCCCGTTGAGTGAGAGCTCCATAAATATCTGTTGGTTAAGGAAGTGTCCCATGAAGGGAAGAGTGGATGTAGGAGTTGGACTCCGAACTACTATAAAAATGCGTGTGTTCTTATTTGCTTTCATATTAACTGTCATACATCCTTTAGCAAATCTGCATAACACATTCGCAAAAATTTTAAAGTCACCTCCCATTGAGATTTTTTGGGTTTTAACTCGGTATTTTTTGGGACCAATAATTGGTATCAAAGCAGGAGTTCAAAAGATCACTTATATTGTGACCACCTGAACTGATCTTTTTTGGTAAAGCCCATTTATTTTAAAATGCATATCTTTCATAAAATTCATGGAGGTTGACAATCATCTTCTCATCATTTTTTAAAAAATGCATCAAATACTCTTCATCATTTCACTTGTTTAACTAACAATATTTTTTTCTCGTATTTTTTTTTGTTGTTAGTTAGTTTTGGCATTATGATAAAAAAGGGGGAAATTGTTGGGATAATTTTAGTTTTGATTATTATGTCAAAACACCATGTAATAGGACAAGCTAAGTTGTATAGAAAGCTTGCGTTTCTAGACTTAATTATATTTTTACTGGTAACAAGTTGAGGGGGAACTCATCAAGAGAAGACGAGGCTGATCAGAAATCAGAATACGTTCAGATACTGTACTGATAAAAAATCAGAATACCTGCAGATACTGTGCTGATCAGAAATTAGAATACGTGCAGATGTTGTGCAGAATACGTGCACTACTAATGTTGCTGACCGGATGTGTAGGTCCAGAACGGGTTTCGTGAGGGCAGAAGTCTAGAGGGAGGGGTGAATAGACTTCTGAAAACTTTTTCGTGCAGATCAGGTGTGATTGCAGTTTGCCTGATCAGAGTGCAAGTGAATCAGTTTGGACTGATATCCAACTTACTGATCGCCTGAGGGCAGATCAGTTCGGTGTCTATCAGTTTAACTGATTGTGCGGAAGCTAGTTTATACCCGTGTGAAAAAATAGTTTATAACAAATCAGATTCCGAAGTTGTTTTCAATCAGATGACTATGGAGTCAATCTGATCAGATCAGTAGCTTGGTGCTAGTTGATCCTAACTCAAAATATGTATGCAGATTTAATCAAGTTGTGTGCAATAGTGTAAAGCAGATAATCAAACAGGTAAATGCACCCAAGATTTATAGTGGTTCGGACAACAATCCTACGTCCACTCTTCCCTATCACAAGGGGCACCAACTTAACCAACTGGACTTAGATTATTGTGTTAGTCCAACACATTACACCAACAGATATTTATAGAGCTCTCACTCAACCGATCCCAGAAATCAGAACTAGAAACCCTAGTCTGAAATCTTGCTAAACAAACTTAACCTAACTTTGGGTTTTGGGTAAGATTTGTTGTTTGTTCCAACTTTGAAATCTTTCCTAGTATTTAAGTAGCCTAACAGCTAGAGGATAAGATTTATGTGCTAAGAACTATGGGATGAACACTTAGAAAATAATCTTCAAGGTTGTGTTCTTCGTGCGGAAATTTTGCTGTAGTATGAGCTTCTTGATAATTTCCCGTCGTCTTCACTCTGAAGAGTAATCCCATATTTATAGACCTTGAAATCAAAGGGCCATTGGAGAGAAATTTGAATTTCCGGGTATATTTGGTAGATTTGCAGGATTTGATGTGACGTGCTTCCAGGTACGGTATGGTCGAAAGCGTGTATGTCGTTTTTCTAGCCGTTTGACTATGCAGCGCCGAAATCCACAGTGTCAGCTCAGGTCATACGTGTCTTGTTCTTATTGGTTAACAAGTACAACATATCAGAGTTTGTTCACCAACTAAAGTTGACATTCTTCTTGTTCAGATCAGCAACGTATGACATGGTGAAACATTAGTTGACACCTGGTGTGAGCTGACCTGATCAGTTACAACTGATCAGTTTACCTGATAAAGTCTTCTGGTGCCAATTGTCTTAGCTCAACTAGCAGACTCGGTTGATGTAGGTCTCTTGGTCTGATCTTCTGGTAGTCATCTGATCTTCAGGTCTTCTGAATTTGTGTTTCATGACTTCACCTGATTATCTGACTTTATAAGATCGTCTGATCTTCTGTCCTTTCCTTGCCTTCTGGCCTGTCGGACTTCAGCTGATCTTTTGTTCTTCTGATCTGACCTATACATATTGAAGTTCCCCCTCAATATGTGACCTATCTTATACATCAGTTGTTCTATATAATAATTATCAACTGGTCATCTTAAAACTAGTATTAAAAACATCAGCCAGCTAACAGGTCTGACTGGTCCTATTACATGTGTTTTAGAACTTTCATCAAAACTCTAAATTTCCCAACAATTGTCCCCTTTTTGATGAAACCAAAACACTTGAGAAACCAACACAGTTGATAAATATAAAACAGTAAAGAACACATAATCAGAAGACAATGAGATTTTGTCTTACGATCAGAAAAAGAATAAACTTTTCATTCATCAGATTTATCGATTACATATTACATCAGAAAAGTTTGGGTTTAAATTCAGCTGATCCTAAACAGTCTTCTGATCTTTAATCTCTTGGCTTATATCCCTCTGGCATTTCTCGTTGATCCTGAGGAATGTTGAATATCCGGTATAGCTTCCATTTGACATCATTGATCTACTGAGGATCAGTTATGCGAGCTTTGTTCAGGATGTCAAAATAGAACCTTTGAAATGTCAGTCTGTCAAATGAGCCATCTGCCTTCTTCGAGTAGTCCATCACGTCATACTCTTGACGAGATATTCTCACATTGATTACTCTAGCGTCATTTTCCAGATATTTCAGAAAATCTAGGTGCTTGTTCTCCAACCAGTTGAGAAATTCTGCATCTGGTGATTCTTCTTGTGGCACTAGGTCCAGAACAAATGCATCCAGAAGCCATTCACTTCTGATCTTATACCATTCCTCGAACCTATCAGCATGTGCAGCAGTTTTCGGAATGATTTCATCAACTCTTGTTGGCAACTGAGGTTCTGGCCTAGATTTTCTGGCTTTGCCTTTCTTCGCCCTCGATCTGTATTTCTTTTTCAGATCTTCAGCCTTTGCCAATTTTTCTGCTCTTCTTTCTTCTTCACTAATTCGAGCTTCTTCAGCAATCTGCTCCTTAGTCAGTTTCTCAGCCAGTTCCTTATCGGCACATGTCTCGGCTAGTTGTGTTTTCGTGACTCTCTTAGTGCGAGTGGGTGGTCTGAGTTTTGATGTCCCGGCACCGCAGCCTAACTTTCTTGCCTTTGACTTCTCCATCTTCCCGTAAATTTCATTAGCAAACAGATCCGGATGGTCTAGTCTCGGCCATAGGATTCAACCGTATGCGAATCGGTTCTTCATTGTTCATAGAAAGCAGATCCAGATGGTCAGTCTCTGGCCATAGATTCAACCGTCTCGAATCGGTTCTTACATTTGTTACGATGAAGTCAGTTGGTTTCTCAACCCGTCCTTCCCCCTTTTTGGTTTGATCAAAAAAAGCATTGAGGTGGGAAGTCAGAGATCCAAAGCTGACTGATATGGCCTTGTTAAGATCTTCAACAGATAAACCTTGAGCTTGAGTAGATAGATTTTGAATCTTTGAGATCAGCTCAGTCTTGACAGATTCAACTGCAGTAGAGAGGGTAAGAATGAGTTTATCAAGTTTTTCATCAGTCATTTCAAGCTTTTCTATGACCATCAGAAGAGAAACTTGTTGTTGATCAACCTGAACTAACTTGTCGTCAACTGTCTTCTTAAATTCGGCGATCGGGTTAGTCACGGTTTTGAGAGAAGCCGATCTTTGATTGTTTCAATGGGAAATAGCCAATTCCGTTGATCCGTTATCTCTTTGAGGCCAATTTGCCTCTGATCAGCTATTGTGTTGCTAAGTTCATTAGCCAACACTCCCTCAACTTCTTCTTTCAGAAGATCTTTAAAACAAGATCTGATCTCCTGAAGTTGATCAGTGGTGATGTGTGTTGCAGGAATATTTTGTATCACCCGATCATTTACAGTTGTTTGTGCCTCTAGTGGTTGGTCATGAACTGCAGCACCAGTTCCACTATCATCGGCAACTCTCACATCCTTCATAGGATCATCTTCTTAGGATCGTCTTCCTTAGGAGTGTCTTGATGATCTCGATTCAACTTGTTCAATTTTCCCGACTTTACGTGGATCGAGCTTTGATCGCGCCAAAGATTATCGATTCAATTTGGTGATCCTACCTGAGCAGATTTCTTCATGTCGAAATCAAAATCTGCGAATGCATCAGCACCTCCCATCTGTTCAATAATGATCATGAAATCTGAGAAGTTCTTCAAACGGAGATCTTTCCAGGTGAGGATCTCCATTACTTCTTCCCGAATAACAGGATGGGCTTCGAACTCTGGATACAACTCATCAATATCGCGTTCGATTCTCATTCGACCATTTTCGGTGATGGTCTTGGATGATCTGGACTCGGGAATCACATTCGGATCGACCGAGGTTCGGTTGATGAGATGTAGAGGGTTACGGTGGTGTACGAGTATTTGGATGTTGGTGATTATTTGAATCTGCGAGAGGTTGTCTTTGTAGTAGCAAGTGTATGCGGTTCTGCGGCGGTGATCGTACTAGTTAAGCTAAGCGATGAACTTTCGAGGTTCGCGAGAAGGTGAAGGAGGAGGGAGATATGCTTTCGTGACTAGAAGTGCGAGTGGTGAATCGTAGCGAGATTGAGGTGAAGGAGATCGTTCGTCCCTTGCTCTTCCCTCAGATTGTTCTGGCGAGCTCTCAACTTGAGAAGCCTGCCTATCTGATGTTTCAGTAGATCTCTGTTGCGCATCAGGTTGATCTGGCACTCCTTCTTCATCCGACTCGTCTTCCAGAAAAAGAGTCATGGCGGCCTGTTTTACCTTCTTTTGCCTCTTCTCCTGAGCCTTTATCAGTTTTCTCTTCTTCTTTTGAGGAGCATCAGTTGCAGACGTAGCTGCCTCCTTGTTTTTCCCTTTCTTAGTCAAAGGGGGGGTGGGCCGCATATCATTATCTGATGGCCCATAGATGGCAGTTGTGGTTGAGAGAAAGGCCTTGTAGGACTTCAGTCCGTTCTGATCCCATTCAGCATTGGGCATCTTGTCCTTCAGAATGACTGCAACCTTGTTGAGATTACTGATTCTCTTCTTCAGATAGACTTGCCTCTGTTCACTAACTCCAAACTTGTCATGTTCTTGGAGCATAATAGCCTTCAGAAAACCATGTCAATTGATATTTATGGCTTCATCGATAATAGCAGCCATACTATACATTTTTACAGTTGTTAATCCATCTGGGCTGAACGAGATACCCATGATTGTATTTGATAGAATGTCAAACAACATACGGTATTTCCTTTTCAACATAGGCCTGACAAAGCCTACGGTCTGGTGTTTATCAGCCTCTCTGAAGAGTTCATTCCTGATCAGTTCGTCTTCATTCTCCCTGTAGTGAGCATGAGAGATTTTTCCTTTGGGCAGGTTAAACAGTCGATATATATCATCATTTGTAATTCTGATCTCCTCTCCATTTACTGAAGATATCAGTTCGTGTCCAGGATTCTCCTCGTCAACCTTCAAATTCCTCAAGAATTCCAGTGCTTCATACTACATTACTGGATTACAGTGAGCAGCACAGTATTTTTCGAGACCACCCTTCCTTAGAATTTGTTCCACCTCCATTGATTCCTGATCCCGTGTAACACCAAACCTTACAAATTTATCTTCAACAATTTTGGTTGCCAAATCCGCATAGTTACACATAATTTTTCCCATTCCGTGAGTGGCCATCTACAATAAGATAGACTCGATTAAAATTTGTGCATAACCATAAAGATATCATATATTGATTATCAGACCTATTCTCAGACCTAGTAATCGATGAATACATACGGATATCAAGAAATGATAAGGCACAACACATGATAACATAAATAGACGTAATCTATATGATCAATGGAATTTAGGAAAGTAATTCATCAAACAACCAGAAATTACCAGATTCTGCTTTTCGATTTTTGAAACAGGTTGAATCGTAAGAATACTTTGAATCGCAGAAAGATAATTGTGAGTTTGCAGAAAAATAAATCGCAAGAATTTTGAGAAAAATACTCTGGTAGGGTTTTGATCGAGACTAGAAGATCAAACTTTTGAAAAGGATAAACGATCCAGATTGAGCAGTTTTGATCGTGTGGTCAGGATATGCACGCACGATTACCTTTTGGATTTAAAAACACATTTAGTAGCATTTAATACATATACCCCACGTCCGCATTAAATAATTTTCAGGGTATGCGTCACAAAAGTATGTGTACAGTAAAGGCAAATATTATCAGATAATTTCAGATATGTAAGCAGTAAACAAAGAAACAGAATTGCGTATCTGATTGACTGATATTGTAATCAGTCAATACCACTTGAAGTCTGTCTGTACCACTTGTTGATCTTAGTTTTTTGCCTAATCCTTATAATTTCCCAACTGTCCCTTTCAACTGATCCGCTCCACTTTGCGTCTGATATTCCCTTTTCTGATCCTCCCTGATCAGTTGAAGTTCCCCCTTCAACTGTTATTTATGATTACTTATTGACTGATTTATCTGATTTGTTGAGGTATCATACTCAACTGATCTTCCTCATCTGATCAGTCTCTTATCTAATCAGATTTCAGTTGACCTAATCTGATTCTACTCAGACAAGTCAATTCTTGGAATAAGTGTTACCGCCAAAACTTAGTCTTGGAAAATTGGAGATTCATCTCGATTCCCTAATTCGGCACGATTTGACATTCGTAATAGTAGTCTGGATACTTTGGGATATCAATCGTCGTAAGCTTATCCAATCATCAGTCGCGTGTTTCCTATGCGTTGTCCTTGTGGTGCAGATTTCTCTTAAGGGTCTTGAGAAATTAAATTTGCACCTATACCCCTGCTTTTCTTCTATAAAAGGATCTGGGGTTTTAGGCAAACAACACAACATAAACCATTCATCTTCTTTATTTAGCTTATACTCCATGTTTTCCGATGAACCCTTATTTCCAGTGAAACTTCCGACAAAAACCTTTAACCCTTTTCAAATGAATTCAGCTTCTCAAATCAACCCTGTGCATCCCTTATTACTGCTTTCGTCGTCATTGAAGATTACACATACACTTATTGCCAAGCTTCTCTACCACCGAGTCGGCGGATCTGCTATAGCAAATGAGAAGACACTTCTCCTAACCGTATGCACCTTGTGTGCCTATCGAGATGACGAAATTAGCATCAACAGACTCAGTCTGATACAAAATATGAGTTTGGTATCCGATCTTGATCAGATAACAGCTGATCATCGTATATCAAACTCAATATTTGCATGCGACACTTGTGGCCATATGGTCTTTGGACCACATCTTTGGCACGTGTGTCCCATTTAACAGCTGGAGAGCCCATTGATTAGGACTAGGGGCTCCTGACTTAGAAATCCTTCAATGCCGCTCTCGCTCCTCACTCCGAAGCTCTGAGGGTGGCTTTAGGATTATTTCAAAGCCTCTCACACCCCTTTTAGGGTTAAGTGGGGGAAAATGGGAGCATCGGGCTTTAAAATCTTTAAAGCCTATCTCCCCCCCCTTCTAGGGTTAGGCTTAGGGTTTTTGGTTTATGGTTTATGTACTGACCTCCGGGTCCTTTTGTACTTGTAACTTGTAATGTAAATCTGACCTCCGGGTCTTTATCAATGAAAATTTCTATTATTCCATTGTTGTGTTGTCTCTACTTTCTTATGCGATTTTTAGCCTTAATCTTATACAACTTGCTTGTTGAACATAGCTTAATCGACTTACAAAGTATAAAACAACCAAACTGATCAGTTCCTTTAATCTGATAATTCTTTAATCTGATCAGTTCCTTTAATCTGATAAAGCCTTCTCATATCAGTTCCTTGACTGATCTTCTGATCAGTTGAGATACCTAACTCAACTAATTCCTCTTAACCTGGTTAGTCTCTTAACCAGCTGGTTCTGGAGATCAGTCCACTAAACATTTCTGGTGCTTTTTCTCCAAGATCCAGAAGCTCTAGCTCATTGCATAAATCTCTGAATCTGATCTAAGCTAGTGGCTTGGTTAAAATATCAGCTTTCTGTT
The DNA here is from genome assembly GCA_037126765.1 of Stenogyne calaminthoides. NCBI lineage: Eukaryota > Viridiplantae > Streptophyta > Magnoliopsida > Lamiales > Lamiaceae > Stenogyne > Stenogyne calaminthoides. Next base: position 35,294,833 of record JBBCBC010000017.1, on the reverse strand, counting down.
TATAAGTATGGATCTTTTCCATTCTGATATTCTTCTTTTCAACATGATCTCTTATAAAATGGTGTCTGACATCCACATGCTTGCATCTTGTATGTAGAACAGGATTCTGAGTGATTGCAATATCACTATTAACATCACGAGAATATAGGTGCGTTCTTAGCTACAATGTTATAATCCCTCATTTGCAGACTAAGCGGAGCGATTTGGGAGCAACAACTTCCTCGCTGACCATATATATTTTGCCGATAGTAGATGTCATGAACCGATGTCTACTTCTTTGAAAACCACGAGATCAGTTTACTACCTAAAAACTGACATGCACGAGGTTGACTTCTGTCAATTCTCGCAACCTCCATAATCGTAATCGAGAATACCCACTAAGCTCTAGATTATCATCGATGGGTAAAATAAACCAAGGTTTCTTGTCCCCTTCAGATACTTAAGAATCCGCTTTTAGCTTGCTTCAGGGTGGCTTTGCATTGGATTTGCACGAAATCGCACATACACCTACTGCAAAAGTGATATCTGGTCTGCTGGCAGTAAGGTATAGTAAAGATCCAATGAGAGCCCTATATTCTTTCTGATTAGTTTTCTGACCATTCTCATCTGGATCCATCTTGAATCCAGTCATCATAGGAATTATGGCTTCCTTACAGTTTTGAACTCCAAACATAGCCAATAAACTCTAAGCGTACTTCACTGGCGAGATGAATATCCTTACGTATTTTTGCTTAACTTGTAAACCCGTAAAGTAACTCATCCGACCCATCATGGACATCTCAACTTTCCCTTGCATCGGCTTTTGTGAATTTTTTCACATAAACTCTTGTTGGGAGATCCGAAGATGATGTCGTCCACATAAATCTGAACCATCGGAATATCTTCTCCATCTTCTATTCTGAATAAGGTTCTGTCCACTATTCCTTAGTGAAACCACTGTCTATCAAGAACTGAGAGAGTGTATCATACCAAGCTCGAGGAGCTTATTTCGAAACCATAAAGAGCTTTTCTTAAACCGGTACACGGGTCGCCTTTTTTCAAAGCACGGAGGTTGTTCAACATAAACTTCCTCGGCTAGTACCCCATTTAAGAATGCACTCTTTACATCCATCGATACACAATAAACCCTCGTAGAAAAGATATGCCGAAATAGCGAATGGCTTTCGAGGCGGCGGATGGTGCAAAGGTCTCATCATAATCAATTCCTTCGATTGTGAATACCCCTTAGCAATGTGTCTTGCCTTATTTCTGGTTATGACATTATTCTCATCTCTCTTGTTCTTGAATACCCACTTTGTGCCAATCACATCTTGATGGGTTGGTACGTCCACCGATTTCCAAACCCGATTCCTTTCAAAAACTGTTCGGTTCTTCTTGCATGCTAGAATCCGGTTTGCATCTTGTAGAGCTTCTTCTACATCGGTTGGTTCCTTCAAAGGCAGATAACAACAATACATGGCACTTTTCACCTGTCGATGTCTAGTTTTGACTCTATCGAGATGGGTCTCCGATGATCGGTCGGTTGGATTTGGTTACCCAGTCCTTCTTTTCTCGATTTGCATCGGTTTGGAGAACATCATCCTCTTCGATAGTAGTTCATTACTAGTGATTGGGAGTGGTGCGAAATTATGATCCACTTGACATGGACAAGTCTCGGTGATGTTGGACTCATCATGTCTCGATGTCCGTCGTAGGAACTTCAGTGTTCCCCCGAACCGGATGGTTCGATTGATACTTATCTCGGTTTGTGCGAACTTCTTTCATTGACAGTTGTACATACCTTAGGGGTCGATTGACTTGATGAATCAGAAAGATGCGAAATATACTGCGGTTCGTGTTACGATCCTTTTCCTTGATACTTAGCTTATCCATTTTTACGTGCATCAAGTGGGGTTGAAGGCGGTACTTCTTGTTCGAGGCGATTTCTCTTGTTGAAGATGTCTCATCAAAGACCACATGAGGTGTTTCTTCCACAACTAGGGTTCACAATTGTTGTAAACCCCGAAAAGCCTTTTTGGATGAGGAATATCCTAAGAATATACCCTCATCGACTTGGCCTCAAAAGTCTTCAACCGACTCTTCTCATTGTTGTGTATGAAACACTTGCTCCAAAAAAACATGGAAGTAAGAAACATGAGGTTTTACGCCCTTCCCAGTTCATATGGGTGTTTTTTTGGGGAATGAGTTACACAGATCTATTAAAGGTGAATATTTAAATACAAATTTAATTCATTAATTATTACTAGCATGAATTAATCCAATATTAATTCAAATAATAATTGCAACAACATATCATGCATATAAAAAGCCACGTAAAACCCACGATCACGGAATCTACGGGTTTACGTGAACGCATTCTCTCGGGATGGCGTTGACTTGATTCGGACGGACTAACCAAAAGGACTTCCCAAGTATTCCCTTAGCCCTTGCTCGACAATCCGATTGGAAGGATACTCATGAACAATTAACAAAAAGGAAAAAATAAACTTTGTTGCACCACTTATGTGGATTTGCTAATATTTCCAGCACATGGAATTGTACTTGGGAATGAACTAATCATCCCCTATTTATAAGAGGGGGTTTGGACGAAAATTTAGTGATATTTCAATGTGGGAAAAGACTTTTCTTGGTCACCAAGAAATCTTGAATATATCTCTTATATTCTTTTTCCCATAATTAAAATATTCCACAAAAATCCCACCTCCTCTATTATGGACATTATTTTCGAAAATTTGAGTGTGCAAGAATCCAAGATTTGGATCTTCTTGAATTTATGAGATATTCTTGTATTTCAAGAAACACATATCTTCCATAATATCTTTTCAAAAAAATCAAGAAAATCTTTCTTGCCCTCTATTTTCAAAATTTTCGAAATTTACTATATAGATAACCAAGTGGGAGATTTCTTGAATTTAATGAGATAATCTTGTATTCCAAGAATACATAGCTTCATTCCATGACAAAATTCAAAGAAAATCTTTCTCCCTCTTTTATCCATAATTTTCGAAAATTTAGAGGAAATATAAGCAACAATATTTATTTTATTTTAATCACCTTTTCAGTTATTGGACTATATGTTGGGCTACTCAGGGGGCCTTTAGGAGAATTAAGATTTGACCTTCTAATGGATCTTGAATATCTAATATTGAGCCACAATATAATTCAAGCCCATAAATATTAATTAATCCCACTACATAATTAATATTGCACTATCCATCTTAACCCATATTACAGTCAATATGGCTCCCGGTCATTATTTCCCGTGTTTAAGATTATCTAGCCCATTAATTAATTCAAGCCACTGAAATAGCTTTCCGTTAATTAATATCTTTTGTCCTTGGTCGAGAGCGGTTCAACATTATTATCCATACTGGGAAACTAATTCCACTTGCAAGATTTGGTATGATAAAACTTATGAACCTCCCAAGGGGGCAAATCAAGCAAGCGTACTTGCACACGATTCTTCGTATTAAATCTTAGCAATCACATGTGACCAATTATAGTGCCCAAGATAAAAAGTATTGAATCTCTCTCTGATTCGCTACCCATGATAAGTCAAAGCAATAGTTACCAATCCCACGTGATCCTATTTAAGGGACGAAGGTTAAGAAACAACGAACCACTGAGGTCTAATTCTTCCTTGTTCAGTTCTGAATAACTTATCCTCATGTAGGTCCTATTCAGTGCATCAGTCATGCACTAGTGTAATCTCTTGGTCAAGACAAACCAATCTGAGCCTTACACCTCAACCTTTCGCGATGGTTGTTCATTTCCATCTAGGTCGTGAATGGCGTACTTTTAGTTACAAGGGACTGTTAATTTAATCTTCTGTGATCTGGTATCACTAAATTAACTACAGTGTAACACGTACGAATTATTGAACAGTTATGCAGTAAATATATATAACATTCAATCATATTTAAAGCATCAGTGATAAACAATTTATTTCAGTAAATAAGTCTGAAAATTCAGTTTCGATTATACAAAGTAAAAAGCATACTTTTCAGTATAATCCCAACATGTTTTGTAGTGAGTCTTAGTCAGAGAGCATCTATTCTGAGTGTGGCATGCAGTATTGATGGCTTCTGCCCAGAAACGGCTTGGTATTGCATGTTCAGCTAACATAGTGCGAGCAGCTTCTTTGAGTGTTCTGTTTCTCCGTTCTTCTACACCGTTCTGTTGTGGCGTTCTTGCAACTGATGTCTCATGTTGTACACCAAACTTAGTGCAAAAATCAGTAATAAAAGAGTTCAGAAATTTTGTACCTTTATCTGATCTGATTTTCACTATACTGACACCCTTTTTGTTTTGTAGTTTCTTGAGCAGCTCAGGTATCTTTGTTGTTGTCTCATTCTTCTTATACAAGAATACAACCCAGGTAAACTTGGAATAATCATCCACGATTACCAGAGTGTATTTGCCTCCGCTAAGACTGACTGGTGTAACTGGTCCAAATAAGTCCATATGGAGCAGTTGCAATACTCTGCTGGATGCTGGTCCAGGGATTCCCTTGAATGAGGCTTTAACCTGTTTTCCCTTCTAACATGCGACACATGTCTGATCTTTAGAGAATACCTCATTCGGAAGTCCATCAACCAAAGACATCCTTGCTATCTTGTTAAGAGTTTTAAAGTTCAGATGACTCATTCTTTTGTGCCAGATCCAACTGCTACTTTTGGAACTCTTAACAATCAGGCATGCATTTCTTGGACAACTGTTCCAATCTGTTGTATAAATCGTACCTTTCCTTGAACCAGTTAATAAGATCTGTTGAGTAGCTCGATTCTTGATAGTACACTGATCAGTCGAGAACTCAACACTGAATCCGTTGTCGCAGAATTGTGAAACTGATAACAGATTATGCTTTAAACCTTCGACATACGAGACTCCAGTAACCTGTACATCATCATTTTCTAAGGTTCTGAATCCTCTGGTAAAACCAAAGTTATCATCACCAAAGAGTACATGTGGGACTTCTTGTTCTGTATAAGAGCTAAGGAGATGTTTGCTTCCAGTCATATGCCTTGAGCATCCACTATCGATGTACCAGATAGTTGCTTGTACACCTCCTTTGTTGGCCAAACCCACACGAACCTGCAATCAAATCAGGTTTTAGGTACCCCTTTTGGATTGGGTCCTGAGGGGTTAGAGTTGGTTTTAGGGATCCATACAAACAGGGCACTTCTATTGTAATCAGATAGATCAGAAGGCTTGATTTATCCCCCATAAACATCTACATAATCATACATCTCTTCATATGCATTCTGATCAGTATGATTATTTGTCCGAGCCTTGGGTGAATCAGAAGACTTGGGATTTTTCCTTGCAGTTTGTCTTCTTTTAACCCAGTAGGGCTCAGGTGCAGCAGCCCTAGGTTTCTGATTATAAGGGTAGGTACGACTGCTACCATTAAAAGATTCATATCTTATTGGCATATCTGGTTTCAGCAGTTTACCCTTGACTTGACTGTTAGGCAGCTTGACCTGATTAGGTTTCAGATCAGATTTCCCCTTTAGAGGTTGTCTTTTCTGATACCTAATATGCTGATCAGGTTGAGGTTTCTTCAGAAGAACTGGGTTCTTCTGTTGATTCCTCGGCTGATGCTTGTTCAGTTGGGGACCATTTATGTTCCCTTTCTGATTAGGCACTTGCTTTACTTGTTCAGCAGGTCTATTTCCCTTATTAGATATAAATTTTGCTTTATGTGTATCTATATCAAAAACTCGTTTGATTACACCTTTTTGAAGTGAACCAGACGGGGCTTTTGAGGATGTAGAAGGGTTTTCATACCCAATTCCCTTCTTATTAGTTGTCGTTCGAAAATAGTTGTTCATATCCTGAACGGTTTTCGAAGATTTAAATGAAAACTGTATTTTCTTACGTAAACTATCCTCAGTTAATTTCAGACTCTCATGTAGTCGGAAGAGTTCATCAAACTTGGCTTGTAGGATTTTAAAATCATCAGCTTGTTGTTTATTGATAGCTAGTTGTTCCTTAATCTGCTTCTCCTGATCAGAAGAGTTAACCTTCAGAACTTTCAGTTCTTCAGTTATCTTCTGAGCAGCTTCAGTTGATTTTAGTTCAGCTGCTCTACTGACAACATTTTCTTTAACAAAAGCTGAGTATTTTCAATCCTTAGCTTATCGTTTTTGGCTTCCACTATCGTATAAGTGTCTCTTTGCGTTAGAGAGATCATCAAGCAATTGCTCGAGAATAGAGGCTGCAAGTCAATCTCTCCAGCTCGTGTGTCTAATCATAGCTGATGTGGAAACTGAAAAAAGCGAGAAGGTTTAGAGGTTACCTCAGATTGATCTTCCTCCTTAGCCATCGACAGATTTCATCATCGAGAAGAGAATATTAGATCATCGTAGTGGTAGAAATCATCAGCGTTGCTTATCAAACAGAAATCTTCTACAGATGAGTAGCTCTGAATCCTCATAAAAGGCAGATAAGAATCATCAATTTATGATGTATCAGCAACCATGGCTTTCTGTCTCTATAAGCGTTGCTCTCTTCTGTTCTCGCTTCTCTTCTCTTTCTTTTGGTGTCGTGCAGGCAATCTGCTTATTTGTAATGACTGGTTTCTCACCAGTTGAAACATGCTCCACGATCCACGGAACTTCTTCTTCTAGGTGAGTCATTAAAATCGTAGAATTTGTCGGTGACTTACATATACGATTATGTCGAAATTTCTTTCTCTCAGATCTGTTGTCTCTTCTTTCATCGGACCGATCATCTTTTTTTTCTTATCTTCTCTGCGATCCTTTCGTGATCATCTCTTGGTCATCGATATGGTCCTTTTCGGAGATCCGTAAATTTGGACTCCTATCTCTTCCTCTTGTTTTTGATAATCCCTGTAAAAATACGATACTTGCCAAGTTGGATGTTAGATTTTCAAGTTTTTTGGTTAGCAAAGCAATCTGTTCATTTGGCTTATAATATTTCCAACCGGTTCGATGAGACTTTGAGTTCTTCGGGGGTCGCTTTGAATCAACCGATTTTGATGTAAGGTGTGTGGCTTCAGCAGACGACTCATCTTCTTCTTCTTGCCCTCTTTCGATCGATCGAACTCATGGGCTTTAAGACTCAGGAACAAGGTTGCTTGGCTTCATCTTGGCAATATCTTGACAATCCTTTATTACAGTGACTTTCATATCCCACTTCTTAGTCAGAGATCTCAAGATCTTGTAATTTATGTCTTTATCGACATCTCTCGTCCAAGTTCGAAGCTTGTTAACTGACATGGTGATTCTTCCATCGAGCTCATTGATGGTTTCATTTGGTAACATCTTAAGTTTCTCAAATTTCACCGGTTAAATTTGCGATACCGCTATCTTTAATCAGATCATTTCCTACACACATTTCAGCAAGCGTATCCCACATTTGTTTGGCTGTCTTGAGATACTTTATCTTTTCTCTGGTTATCTTGTCCATCGTCTTCATGATTATGTGTCTGGCTATCGTATCCAGAGTGTACAGCTTTCTCTCTTCAGCATCCATCAGGGCGGGACTCTTTCTGACAAGACTTCCAACTGCAAAATCTGGATCACCTCCAACAGCTGGGTTGTCATGGTAGATGATGATGGGTCCTCGTTCAAGAACTTCCATCATCCTGCTGCTTATTGATCCCAGATGATTGCTCATGTATATCGTCCAGTCTGCATACTCATCAATGGAAAATTTAGGCAAACCATGATACATACCCGAAGTATTATCCATGCTGATCGTGTGTTCGAAAACAGATAAGATTTGAAAAGGTTTTTCAAGATCAGTTCAAGTGACCACAAAGGTTCTTCCTCAAGAATCGATGATAGTCAAAGCCAGTGGTCTGGAGAACCACTGCTCTGATACCACTTGTAGGTCCCGAACGGGTTTCGTGAGGGCAGAAGTCTAGAGGGGAGGGGTGAATAGACTTCTGAAAACTTTTTCGTGCAGATCAGGTGTGATTGCAGTTTGCCTGATCAGAGTGCAAGTGAATCAGTTTGGACTGATATCCAACTTATTGATCGCCTGAGGAAAGATCAGTTCGGTGTCTATCAGTTTAACTGATTGTGCGGAAGCTAGTTTATACCCGTGTGAAAACCAGTTTATAACAAATCAGATTCCAAAGTTGTTTTCAATCAGATGACTATGAAGTCAATCTAATCAGATCAGTAGCTTGGTGCTAGTTGATCCTAACTCAGAATATGTATGCAGATTTAATCAAGTTGTGTGCAATAGTGTAAAGCAGTTAATCAAATAGGTAAATGCACACAAGATTTATAGTGGTTCGGACAACCAGTCCTACGTCCACTCTTCCCTATCACAAGGGGCACCAACTTAACCAACTGGACTTAGATTATTATGTTAGTCCAACACATTACACCAACAGATATTTATAGAGCTCTCACTCAACCGATCCCAGAAATCAGAACTAGAAACCCTAGTCTGAAATCTTGCTAAACAAACTTAACCTAACTTTGGGTTTTGGGTAAGATTTGTTGTTTGTTCCAACTTTGAAATCTTTCCTAGTATTTAAGTAGCCTAACAGCTAGAGGATAAGATTTATGTGCTAAGAACTATGGGATGAACACTTAGAAAATAATCTTCAAGGTTGTGTTCTTCGTGCGAAAATTTTGCTGTAGTATGAGCTTCTTGATAATTTCCCGTCGTCTTCACTCTGAAGAGTAATCTTATATTTATAGACCTCGAAATCAAAGAGTCGTTGGAGAGCAATTCGAATTTCCGGCTATATTTGGTAGATTTGCAGGATTTGATGTGACGTGCTTCCAGGTACGGCATGGCCGAAAGCGTGTATGTCGTTTTTCTAACCGTTTAACTATGCAGCGCCGAAATCCGCAGTGTCAGCTCAGGTCATACGTGTCTTGTTCTTATTGGTTAACAGCATATCAGAGTTTGTTCACCAACTAAAGTTGACATTCTTCTTGTTCAGATCAGCAACGTATGACATGGTGAAACATTAGTTGACACCTGGTGTGAGCTGACCTGATCAGTTACAACTGATCAGTCTACCTGATAGAGTCTTCTGGTGCCAGTTGTCTTAGCTCAACTAGCAGACTCGGCTGATGTAGGTCTCTTGGTCTGATCTTCTGGTAGTCATCTGATCTTCAGGTCTTCTGAATTTGTGTTTCATGACTTCACCTGATTATCTGACTTTATAAGATCGTCTGATCTTCTGTCCTTCCCTTGCCTTCTGGCCTGTCGGACTTCAGCTGATCTTTTGTTCTTCTGATCTGACCTATACATATTGAAGTTCCCCCTCAATATGTGACCTATCTTATACATCAGTTGTTCTATATAATAATTATCAACTGGTCATCTTAAAATTGGTATTAAAAACATCAGTCAGCTAACAGGTCTGACTGGTCCTATTACATGTGTTTTAGAACTTTCATCAAAACTCTAAATTTCCCAACAGGATGTTGTGCTGATCTGATCAGGCTAGCTGATCAGATTAGTCGAGAAGAAACCAGAAAACTGAAATAAGAAAACTGAGATCAGAAAATTAAAATCAGAAAACTGAAATCAGAAAACTGAGATCAGAAAACTAAGATCAGAAAACTGAAATCAAAAAACAAGCGAGCTGGAATCAGATCCGTTAGACACACAAAAAACTGGCCAATGAGAAGATGACAACACATATATGGATGTGACATAAAGCTGCAAGCAACAGTGCAAAAGGACAAAGAAAAACTGGAAGACTATTAGTATTGATTTGAATTTACTCTCCAACGGTAATATTCAAATCCACACTATAAATACATTGCACTATCTTCAAAAGAAGATAATGGAGGATGCTGCAAAGTGAAGATTAAAGCCAAATATTCAAGCATCTCCATTCAAGAACACAGAGCATTAAATATTCAGATTTACCCATGAGCGTTCTTCATTATATCTAAGCATAAATGCCATATCATAAGCTTAGAGAGATTTTTCCTACCTTAGCTTAAAGGTTAAAACAATGTAAGGGAAAATCTCACCTAGTTGGAAATAACACCGAACCCAAACCCTTTCTTGAGAGAGAATTAGTGGTTAAGTGAGGTAGTTAAAGGTGATCCCGTGAGGGAGATAAGTCCCGTAGGCAATCCCGTGAGGGATAAGTCCCGAGAGAGTGAGAACTCATTAAACATCTATAGGCGATCCAGTGAGGGAAATAAGTCCCGAGAGAGTTAGAACTCATTAAACATCTATAGGCGATCTCGTGAGGGAGATAAGTCCCGTTGAGTGAGAGCTTCATAAATATCTGTTGGTTAAGAAAGTGCCCCATGAAGGGAAGAGTGGATGTAGGAGTTGAACTCCGAACCACTATAAAAATGAGTGTGTTCTTATTTGCTTTCATATTAACTGTCATACATCCTTTAGCAAATCTGTATAACACATTCGCAAAAAATTTAAAGTCACCTCTCATTGAGATTTTTTGTGTTTTAACTCGGTATTTTTCGGGACCAACAAGGTTCATACCGATAGTTAGAATTCTAGAATTTCTTGACCAAGTTGATCTTGTAATCTGTAACTCAACTGGTATAGTGAAGCGTTTGTTCTTATTCTCCGTGGATGTAGATCATTCTAATCGAACCACGTAAATCATTGCGTTCTTTTCTTTGCTCGTTTTTTTGTTCTTTTTGGTTCGTGTTCTTGAGAGATTCAGGAAGAACTCGTTTGATTCTCTGAACTCGTCTGATTTTCTAACAATATATTTATTTATTAAATTACATAGTCTATGAACTTTAATCTGAATTAGATGTGATAGGTTGACTTGTAAAATTCATAATTAATGCATATGAATAAAACATGTTTCACACATATATTTGATAGGGTGTATATTTGGTTAATAAATTAAATTAAATTATCAATAATTACATATTTTAATTAATTAATGCGCTAAATGTATATGCAAATTCAAATTACACGATGTATCCATATAGCATTAGTTTGGTAATGGAAAATTATCAGCAATTGATACGATATAAATACTTCAATGTATTTCTAGATGAAGTTTGACTTGATATTTTTGGTAAATCAATTTTTTGATAGCAATTTTATTGGGTCGGATGAATAGATTTTAAATGTGGTTGTAACGTAAACCCGACTAACAACTATCAAACATAAATTAATAAACGAACAAGAACAATGAAGGAAGAACTCTTGAGTTCTTTCCTTGAATATAATTTTTTGTATATATGATGAATGAGAGTAAAAATGGAGAGAGTTTACAATGGGGGGTGAAGTCCTTTATTTATAGAGGACCGCCCTTAAAAGCCAAAGACACTATCAACTTATCTCGACCCTTTATTCTAAAATTTTATTACAAGCGTGGATCTAATGATTAAAACTAGATCTACTTTACATTAAATGATTTTGTCTTGTCTCGTAAAGTTGATGGTATTTTGATGTTGATTCTTGATCTTATCGAATTTGCGTACCTTCGGGTATCTTATCTCCTTTCAGGCGGGGTCGATTCAGGCTTAGGTGGATCCTACTGATGTGTCGGGTACAGGGCATATTAGAGGATAATTTATGCTACAACACAATTATAAATTTATTATCATTAATTACAAATTAAATATACTTTGACTTTGATATTTTTGGGGAGCAAGAATATTGATATATTACAAATAGTCTGATTAATTTATCTAAGGTATTAGCATTGACTATACAAAAGTATTGGATAATGAAAATATAATATTTGAAGGATCATCATTAACTACATTAAATTAACATGAAATTACAATTGTTGAAAAATCATTAACTACATTAGAGTAATATACATTCTAAAAACTAAACAAAATGTTATGTATATCTTTACAATGATCTTTGTATCGGATCGATATGAATATAATCTTGTCCTTATTTTCATAATAGAAAAAAAACATAATCTTCACATATTCAATTTAATGTAATCCCATCCTTTTTAATTTCTTCACAATCTACAAAAGAAATATATAAGAGTAAAATAAAATAAAAAATCTAAGTTGAATAAGAAATCAAGAAATATTGTGAGAGCGACCATCCGATTCACATGGACGAGATACCCTGCGAGCAACATTTTTTTCTCAGGCGATTCCAAAAAGAATCTCCTGGCTGGACTTTCGACCCCTCACTGGCATAGCCAGTGTTACGAGAGATAACATGTCTCTCGTATTCCCTGTGAGCCAACCGATATTGCCTCGACTAATAGGGATGACATGACCCACTGTATTGGACCCTATGCTTGTCGCAGTCCCCCATCTTGCGTTTTCCCTTTGATGCGGTGGCATCCTTAGGGTCTTTTTGTTCGGCGGACTTGGTTGGGTTCACCCATATCTCCTGCTGACGTTTTCGAAGAAACGTCATTGCCACCTTTAGATCCTCAGGAGTCCTGATGTTCTCCATATTCCTAAATCGCCCCCCTTCAGATGAGGAAGATTCCTTGGAGGTCTTTGTGGTCATTTTCTTATTCTGCTCCATTACAGTTTAATGGTTGTTTCGAAATTTTGGATTAAGGCTCTAACAAAAATTTAGTGAAATTTATTAGGCACCTTTCTTCTAGTGGCAATTGTTGTTACCTAGATTTCACTAGGGCAACAATCAATAAATGATCAAATAAACAAGAATAAATGCGTAAGAACTCAAGGTTTTTGGGTTTGCACTAATGTATTTTTGTGCTTAAAACTTTTGACCTTTTCATTGAGAGTTTAACTCATATTTATAATCATTACAAGTCATTAATTAAAGTCATTAATGAAGCGCTTATTAAGCCCTTGAAATCAACCAATAATAAGTGCATGAGGTCGTCGAACTATTTTATAATCGCTGTGGACTTTACGCCTTGATTCTCGCTTCCTGTTTTATCTCTTATTTCTATTTTGGCGACGTGACGTGGACTCTTCTTGAGGTCGCTCGTCGCCCCTATATTGCTTTTTCCAATCCAGCCTCTGGTTAACGATCTATATCCTTTTCCAGCTCGTTCTTTCTCATTCATCAGGTTGTCCTCTAAACATGAGGTCGCCCTATGGGATGAGGTCATCCTATGACGCCTTTTGAATATTCCTGAATGTGGCCACGTGTCGTCATTGTCGTACATGGGGTACAACAACTATGACATTCATTCACTAATACCACAAGATTCATTCAGTAATACCACTACTACTATAAAATAATATCGTAACATTTTACACACTCAAAACACATTGAACTATGTATGGTATTGGTTTATAAGTGAAAGATATTATTAAATGAGTGTTATAGTACTACTAAACGAAAGTTTCAGGTAATGAACAAGTTTCACTAAAGAATGACACTACTTGTTATGGAGAAAATTTTAGGGTCTTTAATTAATAATTTTATTATTTCCCAGGCTATAAATTAATAAAACTCTTAGGGTATGTTCGTTTGAGGATTATACTAGGTGAGGGTATGTTAGTTAAAATGTATGTTTATTTTGGGATTGTCATAGGATAGGGTGATGGAAAAGTTGATTTATGTTGTATTATTATATTATTATGAGTGTATTGAGAAAATAAAAAAAGTAGATGATGTAAGTATATTGGAAGAATAAAAAAATTAAATGATGTGAAAGAATTAAAAAAAAAGTAGTAACAACTGACAAAATAAAATATATTTAATAGAATTTAATAATTCTTAACTTGAGATTGCAAAGTATATCTTCCTGTGAGGATAGTTGTGAAAACGAACATACCCTTTGGCCATGTTTGTTTTCGGTTTGAGGTGGATGTGATAAATCCAGATGGAGAAGAAACGTGGATGGGGCAAATCCTATGAATAATAATTTTTATTTATTTTGTGTTGAATGTGGTAGGGGTGGATGAGGCTTTATGCAAATCAACACTTTTTAATGATGATGATGTGTTATTTTATTATTATTAGTTAATGGGATAGTGATTATATTAAAAAAAATGTAAGAAAAGTAGGAAAAATATGAATTGTTGTAAGAAAAGTATCAGAGAAAATGAGTTGGTGTAGAAAAAGTAGTAATATGATAGTTTTAGTGAATAAATGTATAATAGAGGTGGATGTATATTTGGATGGAAGATGGGATGTGAAAATTCAAAAAGTGGACGGAATGGGGGAAACCCATCCCTCGTCCAGATCTTCACGGCCTAAAATAAACATGGCCAAAATGTTTGTCTTTTTAGAGATGATTTTATTTTCAAACTATTTGTCGTTTTGCAATATAGAAGAACTAGTACGTTGTCCCGCGAATATACGGGATTTAAAGAAAATCTTCCACCGTTTTTTTTTTTTGTGGCTTAAAATTTATAAATGAATGTCTTTATTTAATTTTTTTCAATCCACGAAAGGCGAAAAATCAATTTTATTCCCTCAATCAAACTTTTAAAGAAGATGACCATGCATTATTTAAAACCTGCAAAAAAAATTAGTATTAATCAACATCAAATAAAATTAAAATACAAAATACGAAGATAAACGTATTCAAGATAATGAATTAATAATAAGAAAAAACTAACAAACATCAATGAATAAGGGTTAATCACTTGAAAATATATACATAGAAAAATCATATACCGAAAGTACAGTAAAAAACTATGAGAGTTGATTCACATATTAAGAAGAAATTTCGCATTATTTTCTTTTTGGTCAATGATAAACAAATAAGAAAAATGGTGGAGCAAAAAATATGTGAAACAATATCAGAGATGTACAGTTAAAATAAACAACTACAAATAAAGACAAAGATTACACGATTTTATACCTGGATCCATATGCAAGCGCTAGACTTTTGTAGAAAAGTGGACGTCCAAATAAACGGTAGAAGAAGAAAGGAAAAAAATGCAATCATTGAGGAAATAAAAAACTCCAGTTAAGTAATGGAGACAGTTAAGATAGAGATAAAAATATGGGGAAGTTAAGATTAAAATTTAAAATTTTAAAATATAGAGCGGTTTAAATATATGGGGATTAATGGGAAGAGGAGAATTGATGACCAAAAATCCTGATCGTCCTATAAACCACTCTCCAAAAACACCCCCAGAAAAATAACCATAACAACCCTAGCCCTGAACCGATCCTCCCTACTGCTAAAAACCCTAAAAAGACAACCCCCCTCACTTCAGCAGAAAATTCCCTAATCCCTACCTAATAAATTGTTTCAATTCTTTCCAGAAATCTTGGAGAATCATTCGTCATCGGCCTTGGAGATTCGAGTACGCGCAAGCACAATGCTCCCCCTAAACAAGTTCAGAAAACCCACTCGTCTGCTAAAGGAAAAGTCATCTGCATCTCAGCTCCTAATCCCAAATCCGGGAGAAAACGCTCACTCAAAGATGGACTGTTTAGCCCGGACCACTTCAAGAAGTTCAGGACAAATGTTGCAGGATCTCAGGAAGCTGTTGTTCCCTCTTCTAAAGATACAACGGCGGTGGTTGGCGTGGCCCAACCCCGCCGATCGCCATGAGTTACATCAATGAAGGGAAGACACAATTAGACCCTATCCAATACAAAAATCAGGGGAAGAAACTCCAAAAACTTCATCAAAATAAAAAATAATTAATTAAATCAAATCGTATTTGATTTATACATTGTTAAGATAGGAATACAATAAAAAAGTCAAATTAAATCATACTAATTTACTAAATTAAATCAATGAAATTGATATTGACCATCCCTCCCCTATTAATAGGTTCTCTACCAAAATATTTAGAAGAGTGAATCAGAGTATGCAATAAAATTATCATTCAATAAAATTATCATAGTTTCATGTTTTTGTCATTACACTTCCAAAAAATCATTTTCGCCACCAAGGAATCCCGCAGAATCATACCCTTTTTCGCCACCGGGGACCTCACGACCGGCGGCAGGACATAGGTCAACCTTGAGTCAACAAACACGTCATCAGCTTCACCTTCAGTTTGAACCAGAATTTTCTTTTCTGTTACAAAATCGACTTGCGAACTGTTCACCAAAGTCATAAGTTTCAATTCGACGATGCTATCATCGATCTCAGGCACCCCGACCTCCGCGGAGATTCCTCAGTAGCATTGTTGTTAATATAAGGTGGAGCTGCAACGAGCGATTCAAATGCCGCGGCCAGAGGAGTTTTGACTGAGATCAAGTTCGGCGATTCCGAGTGGCTGTGAAGGAAGCACGATGAGGCGGCGATGGTGATGATGATGTCGTTGATGATTATATACAAATAAGAAGGCCTCATCCACGACAGAATGACAGACCAAATCACCAGAATTTCATTCACCGCGATCGAAATTGATAATTTTAGCCCCATGCCTAAGGTCACGATTCCTGCTGAAATCAGAATTATTTTCATCGACAAATTTAAATTACGCATCGACATCACGTGAAAATACTGCTTTTCCTTTTCCTTTTCCTTCTTTCTATATGAGAAAGCATGTATGCTGGTAAAGAAGGGGATCATGGAGTTTTTCAAAAATCACTTCAGCAACACGGAAGAAAAGATTAAAATGACATATGAAATTGTGAAAGCTCAAAAGGCCCAGGACCGGACGACTTCAATTTTAAGTTAATTAAGGAGTGATGGAAGATCTGTTATTGTTAGTGTTAGTGTCCTAGAGACAATCTTTTATAAGGACATAATGCTAAGATAATATTCAGTATTGGTTTAATATTATTATTGTTTATTTAATATTAAATGTACGGCATTACACTTGTTTGAATATTATGTTTGGTTGTTTGCATTTGTTCTTACCTGTGTTCCCATGAATCACTGTTGTCATTGAGATTGTGAGAACTCAGATGACTTAAGCATGATTCTCAAAGAGCCCCGATCAAGGATCATCAAGAATGAGATATTGATGATGCAATTGAGATTTGTGTACGATCTGCATCATACTCTTAGAGAGTGTAGTAAGATCTCACTTACTACGAGATACTAGGTATCTCATGATGGATGCACATATATCTTAGAGGGTATTGGTATACCCAACCGAGAAACCGTTTGATGTATTTCCACTATATGTGTCTACGGGTGTCTCGGTTAGTGGGAGCGATGTGATACTCCTTTGACTTGAGGTCAATACGCACGACATGTGTGGAGTGGTGAACTTTGACCATGACCGACGCTTGCACCCTTCCATGGGTAGATATGGCATGGATTGGGTTCATCACGAAGTGCATGTGCGTGGTAGTTGATCCAAGAATAGAATTCATTCCTCAAAGTGGATTTAGAGAGAATATTCATATTCTCATCATAATTGGATCAGTCATTGGCCAATGCACGTCAACTTGGACTTTATGGTGTGATTAGAGATAATATGATTAAGTTATTTGAATAGACACTCCATCATGTTAAAGACTAATCGAGTATTCGTGAATGAAATGAAGATATCGCAATAGCCCACGTTATAGTTACAGGTAGTTGCACGTTTCTTGCAACGTACCTCATATATTGAGAATGTCTGATTTATTGTCTAGTGTTCAATTAAGACCGTTAGTTTGACTAATCGCTCGATATATGAGGGCCTATGGGTCACACAACAAGTAATTCCCTTGTATGGATTATAGTTGGTTGATTAAATATTAAATTGGATTTAATATTTAATTCATGGAGAATTAATTAATAATATATTAATTTGGAATTAATTATTATTACTGTTTAATTAAATTAGATTTAATTAAATAGGAATCCCAGAATAATATATGGAATATTATTGTAGGAAAATATATTTAGGGATATCATATCTAAGAGATATGATTTGCAAGATTAGGAAATATCTTCCTAATAAAGATTGCTTAATCTTTAAGCTGAGTTTCCCCTATATATAGGACATCCTAGGAATTCATTAAAAACAACAAGAAAACCTAATTTCTCTATAAAATCTAGAATATGATTTTTCCTAGCAAATTCCGTCTCAGATTCAACGCTGGCAAATCTGTGCAAATCCGTACGAGGGGATTACGTGGATACCATAGTTGAGAAATCTGCTTTCGAATTACTGTAAGATTCCTCGTTATGATTATTCGTACTCGTTTATGCAATTAACTATTCGTTATTGGTGAACTGTTTATTTCCGCTGCGTATGTATTACGTGTTTACGTGCTTGTATATTCCAACAAGATCATAAAAGAGGATGTGGTGAAGTCAATGATGGAATTCCACCAGAATAGCAGAATAGTCAGGGGATCAAATTCCTCCTTCATAGTGTTAATCCCAAGAAAGAAGACACAAGCAATCTTAACGAGTACTGAACTATCTCGCTAATCGAAAATATGTACAAGATTCTTGCTAAAGTCCTAGCTGACAGATTGAGCAGAGTTATGGAGAGCGTAATCTCGGAGAATCAAAGCGCTTTCGTTGGAAACATATTAATACATGATGGAGTGGTGGTGTTAAATGAGGTGTTAGAGGATGTAAAGAAAAGAAAGAAAGCAAGAATCTTTTTCAAAATAGATTTCGCTAAAGCTTATGATTCGGTCGAGTGGAGATTCTTGGAAGATATGATGAAAATTATGAATTTCGATATGAAGTGGATAAAATGGATCATGGAATGTGTGTCGACAACAACAACCAATGTCCTAGTAAATGGAAGCCCTTAGGGAGAATTTAAGCTTGAAAGAGGATTGAGACAAGGGGACCCACTTCCCACTTCCTCTGCCTAATCATGGCAGAGGGATTGAGCTTGGTAGTGAATAATGCGATCGAGGTCGAGCTTTTGGAAGTAGTGGCAATCGGGAGAGATAAATTGAAACTCTCTCACCTCCAGTATGCGGATGATACAATTCTTGTAGCAACTGCAAAACAGTCCAACACTTGGGCCATGAAGTGTATCCTCAAGAACTTTGAGTTAACGTCAAGATTAAAGGTGAACTATAACATGTATAGCCTGATGGGGGTAAATTTTGATGACGAGGAAATGTCTAACATGGCAAATGTATTGAGCTGTGAAATTGGGTCAGTACCGTTTTCATACCTGGGGATCAGAGTTTGGATTAGCCACAAGAGTATCTCGGAGTGGGAACACCTGGTGCAAAAGGTGAAAAACAAGCCGAAATCGTGGGAATAGAGGAAACTTTCCTTACGGGGAAGGATCACTCTTCTGAAAGCGATTATATTTGCATTACCTATTTACCATTCATCTTTCTACTGCTTTCTGAAAAACCCTTTGAAAGTTATTTATGTTGTACAAAGGAATTTCCTTTGGGGGGAGAAGAGAGAATGAGAGTAAATTAGCTTGGATAAGCTGGAATTATGTTTGTGCACCAAAATCAAAAGGGGGTTGGGGGGTAAGGGATTTAGTGAGTTTTAACACTGCATTAATGGGGAAATGGTTATGGAGGTACTTGAGTGATTGTAATTGTCTATGGGCTAGAGTCATTACTTCTTTACATGGGAATTTGAAGAAGAGTGAGAATGGGTTCATTTCAGATGTGAGTGAGTCTAGATGGCCTAGGTGGTGGAAGGATGTGGTAGAGTTAGGGTCAGAAGGAAAGGGGAGATGGTTTCGATGCAGTATACAAAAAAAAATAGGGGATGTGGGAGAGACCAATATTAGAGAAATGGGGGAGTGGGTTGAGGGAGTGGAAGTGGGAGTGGAGCAGAGAGCTTTCTTTTCTGAGAGGGAGAGGGAGAGTCTATTTGAGTTTCTTATATTGATTAACAGGTACGACTTACGTGAAAATGCGGCAAATTGTTGAGAGTGGAACCTGAGTTCGGATGGGAAATACAGTACCAAGACAACATACTAGTACTTGATCCTAAATGAAGAGCTTGGAGAAATGGAATTGGTTTGGAGCATGCTAACACCAAGTTGCGGCCACAGCTTGGAGAACACTTTGGGATAGGCTACTGACTAGGAAAAATCTAAAGCGATGCATAATTCTTTCTTCAAATGAAATAAGCTGCTCGATTTGTGGATCAACAAGCGAATCGGCAGATCATGTTTTCCTACATTGCGCAGGAGCTACAACGATTTGGAAATCATACCTACAATGGATGAATATGGACCTCACCTCACATTCCAACATCAAGGACCACTTCATCATGTTCTCGGGTATTTTACCTGGGAAAAAATGTACTATTTTTTTCGTGTGCATGTGGGAATTTGTGGTGTAGATTATATGGAAGACACAAAATAAATTGATCTTTGAGGGTGTGGAGTTTAATAGCGACAAGATTATGGACGAGATTAATGCTCGTCTTTGGAGCTGGATCTTAGCGAAGAATTGTATACACCGTAATGCCTCCTTAAATTCTTGGATGGATAACTCGTTATCTTTACTTAATATATGATTTTTATAATCCACTTCTCTGTATTTTTTAACTCTTAACTACCATTTTAGTTAAGAGTTTTGGTAATAAAATCTTTCTTGCCTGATAAAAAAAAAAATTGACATCAATTTATCACAAACTTCACAGTATGTTCCCTAATTTTTTAGGTTTCTCATAAACTGTAATTCTATTATGTTACTTCTGTGTATTCCGTGGTGTATATTTTTTAAAAAATGGGTTTACATGGATGTGTTTATTTTACAAATAAAGGTTCATTGTTATTAGTATTTATTATCAATATTAAATAATTAATATTATAATAAAAAAATAAAAAATTGGTCGGGCCAGCATGCTATGTCGAGCCAAATTGACCAAGCCCATCAGGCCCGTGGGCCAAATGGGCCCGACTTTTTTTTACCTCTATTTTTTTAGCTCAACCCATGCTTAACCTTGAGTTGGCCGGTCAGATCGGGCTCAAATGTCCAAATAAGTACATGACGGAGGGAATATATATTTATATTTATTGATATTTAATTACTTTCTTAATTAGTATGAAATATCATTAACAACAAAATAAAATAGGATTAATAGAATTTAATAATTCTTAACTTGAGATTGCAAAGTATAACTTCATGTGAGGATAGTTGTGAACGAACATACCCTTTGGTCATGTTTGTTTTCGGTTTGAGGAGGATGAGACAAATTCGGATGGGGAAGAAAGGTGGATGGAGCAAATCCTATGAATAGTAATTTTAGTTTGTTTTGTGTTGAATGTGGTAGGGGTGGGTGGGGCTTTATGCAAATCAACATTTTTTAATGATAATGATGTGTTATTTTATTATTATTATTAGTTAGAGTGATAATGATTATATTAAAAAAAATGTAAGAAAAGTAAGAAAAATAATGAATTGTTGTAAGAAAAGTATGAGAGAGAATTAGTTGATGTAAAAAAGTAGCAATATAATACTTTTAGGCTATAGGCGTATAATAGAGGTAGATGCGTATTTGAATGGAGGATGAGATGTGCAAATTCGAAAAGTGGTAGGGATGGGGGGAAACCCATCCCCCATCCGGATCTTCCCGGCCTAAACAAACATGGCCAAAATGTTTGTCTTTTTAGAGATAATTTTTTTATTCAAAATATTTGTCATCTCTTATCTACTAAAGGCGGATCACCCCCAATTCATATGGTGTCTTTATTTCAAATCTTTGAATTTCTGTGAGAAGTTATTATGGTATTTTTTTAATTTTTTAATCTAAGTAATTCATTATTTAATTTTGATTTCTACCTTCCATTTATCTTTTATCTATTAATTATGAATCACCCCATATTCTTTTGGTTGCTATATTTCAAATCCTTTGAATTTTTATGAGAAGTTATTTATGGTATTATTAATAATATAATTTTTAATTCCTAATTAGTTTTTCTAATTTAATGTATGTCATTTAATCTTTTCTAGAATAGAGTTAATATAAATATTTTAATTCTTATATTTTACAAATTTTTTATCGCGTATGTCTAAAGGCATTCTTCGTCTGTATCCAGTTTTTTTTTTTTTTGTTTGTATCATGTTTTTCTGAAGACATTTATTGGAAGATTTGTAGAGGTTTCTTAGGCAAATTCATTTTTAAATATCACTCCATAATTTATTAATTTATACTCTCTCTTATTCTTTTTAAATATCACTAGCATGTAACCCGGCATACTATGCGAGATTGAAAATAGTTTTTATATCATTAATTTTAAATTAAATGCTTCAAATATTTAATTAGTTTGATTAATTCAATTATAGACATAATTTTTATTTTCTAATATTGTATATGCATATTTTTCTAATTTCTTATTCTAAATTACTCCCTCCCCTTCTTCCTAATGTCTTTTTAGTCTATTATAATATTTATATAATAAATATCGTTATGATGTTTTCTCCCTTCATTATATCATGTATACCTATAATAATTAATTTTTATGGTCATTTAAATTTTCTTATCCCAACATTAACCTTAATTTTTTTACAATTAAATATTTCTAACAATAATTACTATTGGATGAGATAATTATTCACATAACATATTTGTAGAAAAAAAAATTAATAACCGTGAAAAGTAATCATGAGGGGTGAAAATGTCAAAATGACATGTATTATGTAAATAATATATAAGACTGAAATGAGTATGATATCTAATTTTAATAGGAGGAAATAATTTAGAAAAAAAAAGAATGAAAATATGCACAAACATTATTAGAATATAAAAAATATACATGTAACTGAATTAATCAAATTAATTAAATGTTTAAAATATTTAATCTAAAATTAATAATAAAATTATTTTGAATCTCGTGTAGTACGCGGGGTTACGTGCTAGTTTTGCAATATAGAAGAATTAAATGTAATACTGCAATTTGGTCCTTATATTTGTTTGTATAATAATATGCAACAAATGGTCATGTAAGTAAATAAAACCGTAAAGAAATAAAGACTATCCACTACATATTTTGAGTGAATAGTACTATAAGATACAAAGGAAAAATGTAGTGACACTCCACTACAAAATGAGACAATTTTATCCCTAGAGTCAATTTTTATTACAATTATACCATTCAAAAAAGCTGCCACCAAATACAACATTATTCTAATTTAATAGTATTTTCCATATCTCTCTTCATTTTCGGTCAAAAATCGATTCCCCATCTTCCTCTCTTCATTATTTCTCATCTCTCGCTCTCTCTCTCTCTCTCTCTCTCTCTCTTCTCTCTCTCTCTCTAAAATCTCAAAACCCCCCGCTTGAAGAAGGAGAGGTCGTGGGGGGTGGTCCACTTTGGTGGTGGTGGTGGTTTTTAAGCCCATAAACACCATATTTTCGACAATTTTCGACAATAGAGAAGCATAAATAAGATACGGATCTGGGAAGTACAGTGGGGTTTTTATTGTTTATGTAATTATTGTAATTGTTAGGAATTTTTTGTATTTTTATATGTAATTACTGTTGTAAATTTATATGAAAAGTATAATTATTTATGTAATTACTGTATTTGTAATCTCTGGAGCTTTGAAAAATGCACTCCAGGCCCAAAATACAAATTTTTTTTTAAGTGCACTCCAAAATTGGCTCAAAAAATACAATTTTGTTTGAAAAATGCACTCCAAAATTTGCTCAAAATACAATTTTTTTTTAAAAAAATGCACTCCAAAATGGGATCAAAATACAATTTTGTTTGAAAAATGCACTCCAAAATGGGCCCAGAAGTGCACTCTAAAAATTGCCTAGAAGTACATAAAATACCAAAAAATGCACTTCCAAATTAGCCCAGAAGTGCATAAATTTAAAAAAATTATTTTCTGAAAATTGTATATTTTTTGGACTTCAAAATACAATCTTTTTAAAAATTGATCCAAAATACAATTTAAAAAAAAAATGAACTATAAAATTGATCGAAAACTGCATAAATTTAAAATTACTAAATCACTAAAATTATTATGGTGTTGAAATTCAAAATTTTGTATTAATTAATAATTTAATTAATTCAGTAAATTAAAAAAATTGAAATTTTAAAATACAAAAAGTTAAAATGAGTCAGAAGTGCAGAAATGTGTCAGAAGTGCAGAAAACTGGGCAGAAGGGCAACTTAGACTTTTTGACCACTTTTTTGTACCTCAGAGTCACTTTTTTTTTTGTTATGTATGTTAGAGTACTTTTATTAGTGACTTTGTAGTGGAGTGTCTCTCCCCAAAAGGGAAAAACAACAAATTACGAGTGATACTTGTGTGCACTAATTGCACACTGTGCAATTGGATTCAATTTTAATTTGGATTAATCGCACATTAGAGTTGTCAAAAAAAAAAACACACACACACACACATACACTAGAACTTGGGTAATTTCACCCTCCATTTCTTTTTTCATTCCCGAACCATGAACCCTGAACCATGAACCCCGAATCCTGAACCCGAACCTTGAACCCTGAACCATGAATCCTGAATTCTGAAACATGAACACAAAACCATGAACCCAAATCCTGAACCATGAACCCGAATCCTGAATCATGAACCATTCGAGCGGGTCTGTTCGGGTCGAGTCAGTTGAGTCCGGGTTGGGCCGCCAGGTCAATCAGGTCGGGTTCAAATCGGCTCGAGTTGGGTCAGAGTCTTGTTCGAAATTTGAAATATAATTAAAAAAAAAACCCTTAAAATCCAATTGCACCAATGCATCAATTTTAAATTAGTGCAAAAGGTGCACACAAGTATTTGCCATAAATTATATATTTATATTTATTAATATTTAATTACTTTTTAAATTAGTGTGAAATATCATTAACAACAAATATTTATTTTGGGTAGGCGAGATTAATATAGTTTGGCACGCTAATCAAGAAGATGCACCCAGACGGCCACACCCAGTCCAAGTTTCATATAATTCAAGCATGACGATTCCTCCCTCTCCCCACTGAATATTCTCCTCCACCTCCATTTTTCCATTCCTCAAATCCCGCATCCATGGACTCCACCAAGTCTGACCCCAAACCCAACAAGGATTTCCTAACCCACCTCGAAATCTACCTTTCCAAGAGAGACGGCGTCGACAAATTGCTCAAAATCTCCCGCTACGCCACCAAAATAATCCTAGCCTCCTCCCTCCTCCCCCACGATCCCCTCGCATCGCGCCTCAAATCCTTCGAATCCAGCGTCGGAATCAGCCGCAAGGCCTTCCGATTGGGCAAATTCGTCCAGGACGTCAACGCCCTACGCGCCGCCGATTTCTCGCCTCATTTCCACCTGAATTCCGCCCTCACTGCCATCGCCTACGGCGGCGAGGGCCTCTTCTATTTCATCGAACAGTTCGTGTGGCTCGCGAAAGCCGGGTTGATCGACAAGACGTTTTTGCCCAATTTGCAGAAATGGAGCGCGTGGTGCGAATTCGCGGGATATTTCGGGAGCGTGGGTTTGAAATTGGTTCAATTGAGGGAGATCGGGGAAGAGGAGAGGTGTTTGGGGGCGAGCGTTGATGTGTCTGTTTTGAGGGGGATTAACTGCGGGGAAGAGATGGAGAAATTGGGGAAATTGAGGGAGAAGAAATTGATGAAGAGGCTTTCGGTGGTGCAGGATTTGGCGGATGCGTTGATGGCGTTGGCGGATATTAGAGACGGCGGAGGGCGGCTGTCGGCGCCGCTGTTGGTGTCGTCTGCGGGATTGTTTTCGGCGGTGATTAGTACTCATAAGAATTGGGTTTCTTGCTGAAGGTTTTTGAGGGAGGTATGATGAATGATGATTCCTTTGTTTATTTAATTGGAATTGTATGGAAAATAACATATAGTTTTATTTTCACCCAATTTGATGTTTGTAGTTGTCAGAATTATTGAAAAAAGATTATTTTGGACACACTCTGCAAAATTTATTTATGATATGAAATTCATATCATTGCACGTATAAATTAATATTATTATTCTTATAAATTGAAGTAGTATTTATAACATTTAATATTATCATTTTTATTTATAAATGTAATAATGTCAGTTGATAAATATAGTGATGTTAATTTTAAATGGAGTGATATAAATTTTATATTATGAATAAGTTTGACCGTAAATCTACTCTATTTTGGAAGCTCTCATCCATTGCCTGTAGCTTTTGATTGCTTTTGATTCTAGACTATACTCCATTTTATACGTTACAGAAATATTGAATTTGGAAGAGAAAGGAATAGAAAGAGGTTATATGCTTCTTTATTGGGAGATGACCTGTTCTTTGTAACTTGTTATTTTGAAATTGGGTTCTGATCTATATATACAATATTCATGGTCAACAACATCGATATTGGGAGAACATTTCACAAATCGACAACCTAGCTATAGGGAGAAGTGGATAAAACAGTGAGGGTGTCGTTTTGTCCATAAAATAACATACCTTTCTCTTTTTCTGTTAAAAGAAAAAACACATGTTTCTCTTTTACAATTTATATTCGTATTGTAATACATTTTCAATACCGTGCATGTGTATTCATAAGGACAAATATGTGTACAAGTAACATATTTAGTAACACAAACTCAATAGTCAATTTTCTTGGTACAAACCTAGAGCTATATGACCGCATATCTATCAAGAGGTCGGACGTTGGAGAGTTTTGGGGTGGGGAATGAAAATCAAAGTTATAGTGTGTGTTTAAAATTACACTATTATGACTTTGATTCCCCAAAATGAAGGAATCTACCATATCTCACATATTTAAGAGATATGAGTTTGATTTCTTACCTTTTCCATTAATATACCCTTTCTATTCCCCACTATTTTACCAAGCATCCCCAAAGAATCTAAAGAACTCATTATTTAAATGTTTATGTAGCCATGTTGTAAGCCAGATAGGGGGGCTTCTGCCAGCAGAAAAGCTTGTCCAAACAATCAAAGGCAACAAACTTATCAGCCACTGAATTTGTGGTACACTTCGGATATGGAATTTTTGTTGTACAACACTGTGTTATGTAAATATAAACTCATTGTTCAATTGTATATTTGGATTTATTGTTATACAATATTGTGTTGTGCAGTTAAAAAAATAATACAATAAAACAACGAGTTTCTGTTGCACAACACGATTTTATACAATACATGACCCAAATTGGTAGCATTTCAATGCATATCATGAAGCAAGTTCTTAGTTCACAACCATTTATCACATAGTCACCGCGGAATAGTAGGGCACAGGTGGGGAGTGACTCTAAGGTACAAAGTCACTCCCCAAGTGGCTCTAAGGTATAAAGAAACTTATTTTGACTCTAAGGTACAAAAATATGGTTAAAAAGTCTAAGTTGACCTTCTGTCCATTTTTTGCACTTCTGACACGTTTTTTGCACTTCTAACATATTTTGACTTTTTTATTTTAAAATTTAAAAGTTCAAAATTTTACTTTACTGAATTATTAAATTATTAATTAATATAATTTAATTATTTATTCCAAAAGTGCATTTTATTAACTCATTTTGCAATTAAAAAAATATGTAACTTTCAGAAAATAAATTCTTTTAATTTCTAATCCTGCCAATTTTGAAGTGCATTTTTTTAAAAAAATTGTATTTTGAACTAGGAAGTGCATTTTTTAAAAAAATTTGTATTTTGAGCCAATTTTGGAGTGCATTTTTTAAAAATAAGTTATATTTTGGACCAATTTTGGAGTGCATTTTTCAAAAAAAAAATGTATTTTGAACCAATTTTGGAGTGCATTTTTCAAACAAAATTGTATTTTGGTCCAATTTTGGAGTGCATTTTTCAAACAAAATTGTATTTTGGACCAATTTTGGAGTGCATTTAAAAAAAATGTATTTTGGGCCCTGGAGTGTATTTTTCAAAGTTCTAGAGGTTACAAATACAGTAATTACATAAATAACTATACTTTTCATATAAATTTACAATAGTAATTACATATAAAAATACAAAAAATTCCTAACAATTACAGAAATTACATAAACAATAAAAACCCCACTGTACTTCCCAGATCCGTATCTTATTTCTGCTTCTCTATTGTCGAAAATATGGTGTTTATGGGCTTAAAAAACCCCCACCAAAACCACACCGCATCATCATCATTGTCTATCAACATTATTTCGGGCTTAAAAACCCCACCAAAATTACAATAATTCCTAAATATCAGATCCGTATCTTCATTTCTGCTTCTCTATTTCACGCTGCAACAACATTCAAATTATGTTTCATTGCCTTCGTCCCATAAATCAAAATAAAATAAAATTATAGAACATGAATTCATACAATCCACTAACTCAACAGCATACACAATATCTACCACTCAAATTATGGAACATCAAACCTACATCAAATAAAATATGCAAAAATCAATTATTGATAGGGGATGCAACAACGAAGAGATGAGAAATAAGAGATGCAAAAAATCAAGAATCAAACCTACCGTTACTCTGTCGCCTCCGCCTTCGTCTCCGCGGCCGCCCACCCCACAAACCAGATCGTCGCCGCCACCCGAACACCCCCACAACCAGATCCGCCACCGTCGTCTCTTCTCAACCGCGGCCGCCCACCCCACAAACCAGATCACCGCCCGCCCAACACCCCCCCACAACCAGATCCGCCGTCGTCACCCCCCTTCACGTGAATACCATCACCCACCAAACCAAACCAAACCAAACCACCGCCCCCACCAAACATGGCCACCGCGCCGCTCACAACACCGCCACCAAACCACCGTCCCCAACAACCATGGCCGCCAGTTCCCGATTGTGGTGTGTTGAGAGGCCAAAAATAGAGGGAGAGAGCGGCGGACGCTAGGTTTTTAGATAGAGAGAGAGTGAAAGGAAGAGAGAGAAACTGATTTGGGAAATGAAGGATTTGAGTGAATGGACGGTTAAAATTAGGATTTTTGTTTGACTTGTGGATCCCACTTATGTAGAGATGTTAATCCGGGCCGGGCTAAACGGGCCGGCCCGTTTAAACCTATTATATGCAGGTTAGTAGAAGCGAGAAAGCGAGGTCTGTTTAAAATCGGCCTTTTGGCCGGACCGATTAGCCAGCGGGCTAAAAGCAGAGCTAGCCGTGAGTTAAGACGACCCATTTAGCCCGTTTATATTTATATATACTCAAATTTTTTTTATTTTTTTTTTCTAATTTTTCAATTAATTTTTTTTAAAAGTTTTTTCACAAATTTAAATAAGGCAAAAATCATTTATGGCCAATCAATTACAAATTAAATATTTCTATTTGATTTAGTCAATTAATAATTAATCCTCTCCAATTCAATATTTTTTAACAGTTTTGAATTTCTATTAAATTGAATAAATAAGTAAAATATTAATTCAATATAAAATAATAATATAATATTTTTATAAATTCTATTATGAAATTTGTTCATAATATGAAACTGATATCATTATAATTATAAATTAATATTATGGTATTAATTTATAAATGTGATGATACAAATTTTATATTATTAACTAATTTCATGGGAACTTTGCTCAATTATGTTATTAAAAATGATGGGAACTAATTTTATATTTTGAACATTTATTATTAAAGATGATGGGGCAGTCTGGATCGAATTTTTGTCATTATGTAATGTTAATGTTTGAACATTTTTTTTTAATTTTTTTCGTAGCCCGTTAGGTGGCCCGTTTAGCCCGTAACCTGCTGGGGTTAGGGTTAGGTCTCAACTATTAGAGGCCCGTTTAAAATGAACCGCTTAAGGCCCGGGACCGTTTGACCCGTAGCCCTGTAGGGCTGGCCCTAATGGGTTAGGGCCGACCCGTTTAACATCTCTACACTTATGGTATGGCAGATATGAAATTATAATGGACTCTAAGGGTAAAATAGTCTAATTTTGTACCTTAGAGTTACTACCCAAAATTTGTGTACCTTAGAGTCACATATCTCTATTTTTTGTACCTTAGAGTCACTATCTCTTAAAAATAATGTATACGACGTACATAGAATCTGATTCTAACCACAAATTTCTCAAGCCTTTCTCATGTGCAATCTCTAGACAGTTAAAAGTGGTCGACAATAACTTTTTTTTTACGATTCATTCTTCATTTTTCATTATTATCACAAATTTTTTTTTTTTTAAATATTGGTGCATGCTACACACAAGTATAACACTCAACCACATTTAAACATATACTCTTTCAAATTTAAACATAACAAATAATGTGATAATTAATGGGTGGTTGAAAAAGTAAAATAAAAAAAAATTTCAAGGCACCACAAATAGCATATATAAATACGATAAACAAATTCTAGTACTTAATTATAGTAACATTATAATAAATTATAATTTGTTTGAGATAAGATAAATAAATATTTTACCATGATTAAAGTTGGTTAAGATAAAAAAATTGCAAGGCACCATTAATTTGTCTTTCGCATATTTCTTGCTCTTTGTTTAAGGTTTCTATTCAACTTTGGACTCTTTGAGCTATTTAACTATAGAGATTGCAGAATGATTCCATTTTGAGTGAACATTTTACTTTTGCAAACTATATTGAAATAGAATAGCTTTATTGAGATTAACTACATTTGGGAATCTTCTTTGTTACCATGATTAAAGTTGGTTAATATACTCATATTCTCCATTTCGTTTTCAAACTTTTCATTATTCCAATAGTGTTATCTGAAGGAATCCTTTGTCTTTCAAGCTATTCATCATTAAAAAGCTTGTCATGAGTTGTATATTCAATTTAAAAGACCCCATGCGTGTATCATCAATTACAAAGTACCCCATGCACACATCACTCAATTACAAAGTAACCCATGAACACATCACTCAATTACAAAATAGAAATTCATCTTTAAATATACTGGTTTTTGACAAACAAAAATACAACACACCAAAATGCTTCCATGAAAATCTTTCAAGTTGGCTCCACTAAAGCAAGAGGATTTATTGTATGATTTTGAGTGGGATGAGAAAGTGGACAAGCTGTTTGCTGAAGTTCTTTCATATCAAGCATTGTTCGGTGTTTTTAATCCAAATGGTGGAGATAACTCAAGCATTAAGTCATATATATATACACATTTTTGTAGTATAACATAATAATGTGTCCGTCTTGCAGGAGACTGAGCTACATGCCTATTTTAGAATTCATGGATTCCGACTGTATGACAAGTGTTATCAGCTCCTTGAATACGGTAAGTTGGAGCAGTACTCTTCTTACATCGACGAGGATGTTCACATGAAGATGTCAGTCGGGATTGACCTTTAGGCTTCAAATGCTTTCTCATATCTCAAGGTGAGTATGGTGAAACAAGTAATTATGTTTAATGTAGTCTTTGAATGATTATATGAATTTAATATCTTTTGTTTTTTTTAACAACACCGGCTACAATTCCCATGGTTGACGGTGGCTGATCGAAACATGACCTACATGAACAGTGATTGGACGAAGGACAATTGGGATATATACTTCTTTACCAATGAATGTGATCCTAATGAAGAAGGTGATCATTGACGATGATGTATCGTACGGGAACATGATTTGCACTTTGGTGCGGGAATATGATGATCCTGATGATCCCCAAGTTTCCAAAGACGGGATCCGTGAGAAGATTCGGTCTGTTGCGTACGTTTATCAACTGCTCAAGCGATTTCTTTCAAGACGGTCGGTGTGGAGTATAACTTTCATCAATTCGAAGCCAGGGTGAACGAATATTATTGGGAGAAGCCGGGAAAGGTAAATTACGTCCTTGTTTGAAATGTTAAACTGATTAATGTGTGCATATTATAATCATTCTTTGATAATTTTTTTGTAACAGGAAGTTTCAGATGAAGAAGATGTTTTCAAAAGTTACTATCAAGAAGGGTAGCATGTGGGAAATGGACTTTGTTCTCTACTTTTTTGCTTGAAATTATAACTTAATAGCACCTTGAACATAGTCCTTGTTTAAATATGGTATTTTGATTGGTTTAGGTTATTATGTCATGACATTAGTTACTGCATGACAACTGCTTTGTCAATCTTTTTGTTATTATCGCATGATATATAATGATCATGAGTTTGTTAGATATATAATGATCATGAGTTTGTTATCTTGATCTCCATCTTATTTACAAATTTGTTGTTATTATAACTTGTTGGGCGTTCTTTTCCTATATGAATTTATAACTTTATGATCAAAGGAGTTCGATTTCTCCATCTGTATTTGCATCAGGTCCTCTTCTTTTCAATAACATGTTCCAATACTACTAAACCACATCTGTATTTGCATCAGGTCCATTTCTTTTCAATAAGATGTTCCAATGCTACTAAACCAAAATCTGAAATACCATAAGAAACCATTGATAAAATTCTCATAAAATCAATGTCAAATTCATTTTATTTCAATACATTTTCCATCATCCATTGTCATGAATACTGTTTAGTCATGTACACATAGAAGCTACTAATTCTAGATTGGTGTGTAAGCAACAAAAGTATCAGTAGCAAAATATATGGATTCCTACTACCATCCATTCATATATAAAACCTTAAATTACGTCAACCATTCAACACAAAATATCATCGTACTACATCAACCATTCAACACACAATATCATCGTACTACATCAGCATAATTCAAATTACAATAGAAGAAACTCATATAAAATAGATTAGTACCCACAATCTGAGACATATTACTCTATATATTAGTACTGAATAAGATGACCAAGTCAAGGTCGATCCGAGAAAATTTACATGTACTTGAAGACGTACCACTTCAAGTACACGTGGAGCCATCACTGTCCTCATCGTAGAAGTTCAAAATGACAGGATTCAGTGTGTTTGGACGTCGGATGGGTGCAGGTGACGTGATACTAGATAAGACCTTGGCTGAGGGTGCATCAACCTCATTTGCTTCATCAATTTCCTCTATGTCATGTTCATTTGTAAGAGCGCTAAATAGCAAGTTCAAGTAATCGTACAATGGTTCACCTTGGTGCATGTAAGCCTTAGCAAGAGGATTGTGCTAACATGTGAGAGACATATTGTTAGGAGAAAGACATCTAATAAAAAAAGAAAGTAAGAAAGAAAAATATATGACTGTATATTCTTCCAATACTTACATGTTTAAGATGTTCCCACATAACAGGTGATGCATGAACAATGTTGTTATCATCATCCCAACAAACACCCGTGTGGTTTATTATGTGTTTAAAGCTAGCAAACCTGTTTTTCAGCCATCGAACGCGATGATGAACCTTTGTCAGGTTGAAACTTAGGTTGAAGAAATCATTGATACTTTCAGTGGCATTTGCAATGGCAGAAGTGTTTTGGGCATCCCAGTCCCAATTCCCATTATTTTTCTCATTCATTAGTTGGTCAACAAGAAAAACAGTTAGTTCCTTGGACCATGTTTTGCCATAAAAAAACGATCTTGGGAAAATGTGGAGTGGTTGGCCATTTTCTATTCTTGTAGAAACAAGGGGATGTGGGGCGTTGATGGGATAGATGTATGTGATTATGGAAACAAACTGAACTATTATTTTATAGTTCAAGATATTAGTTGAAATTACTACCAAATAGTGTAATCTATTTTAAAAAATGAATAAGTTATAATAAATTTTGGTCAAAAAAGTGTGATTGGTCACTTCATGTAAATGTTAGATTCCTTACATGATGTGAGAAGTCAACTTGAAAGTTTTTGATTGTATGGTTTGACTATTTTCTAGTGATTCATAAACAGCCTTGAAAATTTGCCATACATATATCAAGATGCTTTTCAGATTACTTTTTGAACAACCTTGTAAGCCAATACATAAATTGGGTGCAGATTCCAGAATGAATTGTCAGTATTCAATGGTGGGTAATACAAAAAAAAAAAAAAAAAACAGTATCTATCAGCTTGAAATTCAATATTTAAACAAAGGTATTTCACTTATAGTGCATCTAAAGCATAGAACATCCATATGTAGTACACAATTATGAACATTGTTATTGAATTGATCGGCAAGTTTGTATAAATTCATCTCAAAAGATCCTCTCCCTAATATAATATTCATATATCTCTTGATATAAAACAAATTCACATATGATAGATGAAAATAGGAACCTAACATTCATATCTCTCTTGGTGGGGAGACTTATACTTGTTGTGCTGCCAAATCGATATGAACTTCAGGTGGGGCAGGATTAAGAGAATGATAGGATTACAAGTTAGCACCACTGCAAAAAAAAAAAAAAAAAAAAAGGCGATGTCAAATTCATTTATGTCAAACTTGAACATCATTTTTTTTTTCGCAGGAGCTGAATAAATGAAAATGTAGGACAATTGTAGATAGTCTCATACCCAACAAGTTTAGTACCAAGATACAAGAAAGACTTGTCGAAGCACAATTGTAGTTAGTCTCCACCTGCCTATTTTTGACATCAACCATCTTCCCACAAAGCACAATAGTATATTCCACAGGACCTAATGAGAAGGCAGAAACATTAAAGTCTATAGAACGGATTTTAGCCAAAGTCCGAAAGCAAGACAAATATATGTTGAACAACGCAAACCGGAAAAGATCTGTTCTATGTCACTATTTTATATTTCGAAGAAACAAAAAATATCATTCAAAATCATGTGAACAAAAACTTAAATACCCTATGAATCAATACGGACTTTAGCAGAATCAAAACGCACAAAACTTTTAAAATCTCATAATCGGATGGCGTAGTGCCATCAAGATTGATGGAAATATTCACAAAATTCAAATATCAGAATGAAATCGCACAAAAAGAAATAAAATTACCCTAAAATTTCCAAAAAACCCTAATTTTGTGGTTTGTGTTCAGACGAGAATCGTCGTTAGAAAGAACAAGAGAAGAGCATCAGCAAAATGTCGAGGAGGGTGTTAATTTCATACATTTTCCATCGATTTCAATCGTTTAGACGCATCCAAATATATCGAAGACGAAGCAAAATCGTCCACAATCGCGATGCATTTGTATCCGTGGCAGATTATGCCCAGACATGTGTATATAAAGTGACAATTTAGTAATATGTGTGATGTATAAGGGCATTTTAGTTCGAAACGTAAAAGTTACGAGGACAAAGATGTAATTTCACACCTTAATTTATCAGCCCAAAAAACGGGGATTCTTTATCTCACGGTGATAATATGTTGATTCCGTAGTACCGGGCTTAGCTAATATCATGGGCAAACATTTGATTGGGCTGGACAATATATTCTATCACCCCTAATTCGACAAAGCAAACACGGCCTTAATATTATTTCTCTAACTTAAAAATAAAATAAAAAATATAGCTAAATCAATTAACTTGTGATTAAATTAAATTATCTCAAATTAGAGTGCATTTAATGGAGCGGACCTGGATCAACAGCTAGAATAAGAGACCCACCTAACACGAAACAAAAAAAAGAATATATCAATAAATTGAAATCTTACGCGCCCCATTGGCGCGTCGACTCTATAGCCTAACCAGATCTTTCTCAACCCACATTTGCGACCCTTCTACCTTGTTCCTCCATCCTCCCTCACTGCAACTGCTGCTGCTACTCCACAAACACACCAACAACAATGGCTTCCAATTAAACCCCCAACCATTTCATACCCTCAATTCAAGCTGAGCTGAGTTGAAAATGCAAATGGAGGCCGAGCTTAGTGTTCCAAGTCGCCGCTCCGTAGACCAGCCCGACGATCGCCCGCTCCTCAAGCCCGAGCCCGAATTCAGCTCGAAAACCGTCGAAACGCGGGAAAATGTTTCGGAATCGAGGCTGAGCATTGAGGAGATGGAGAAGCAATACGCGGCGTATGTGCGGCACGATGTGTACGGAACAATGGGGAGAGGGAGATTGAATTGGAGCCAGAAATTGGTGCTTGTTCCGGGGTTGGTGGTGTTGGTTCCGATAAGAGTGGTGGCGGGGGTGACTATTTTGGTGAGCTATTACGTGATTTGTAGGGTTTGCACGGCGTTTCTGCCGCCTAATAGGGAGGAGGAGGGGGAGCAGGAGGATTACGCGCACTTGGGCGGGTGGCGGCGGTCGGTGATTGTGCAGACTGGTAGGTTTCTGTCCAGAGCTTTGCTGTTTGTTTTCGGGTTTTTTCGAATAGCTGAGACTTGTAGCAGCAGCAGCAGCAGCAGCAGCAGCAGTGAAGAGGGGCAGTTGAATAACGAGGTACTCTTTTAGTTTACGGTAGAGTGAATTTGTGTGTTGTGTGATTTTGAGTTGTTACTGAACAATCGGTTGAAGTTTTATGCGATTTTGGAATTCTGATACTTTTTAAAATGTACAGAAACGTGAATACCTACTCTGTTCCTTAGATGAAGTATGAACAATCTTAAAATTGAGGTATTGAGTTACAATAGATGGAAAACACTTGTGATTCTGAACAATTATATCGAAGCCATTGGTTGAAGAAGAGAGATTGATGCCCTTTGTATCATTAAATTTCTTGGAAATAATTTTTCCTAGATTTAGGATACTGTTATTTTTTGCAGCTTATCCTATGTATAATCATCGGTTTGTCTTGCAACATATTCGGAGAAAGACAAGGCGGTTCTTTGGGATTTCGTACTTGACTAACATAAACCAATGATAGCCTTTTTTAATAATGAAATTACTTTTTCTGAATGCTTGTGCTCTTATTGGTAGCTTAAATTTCTTGATCTAGTGTTTTCTATCTTGGTTGATGCTTCACCAATACTTGTGTTAAATTTAGAGAACAATTGCCTATTATCAACTGTTTGATATGTATTGTATTGATTATTATGTTATCACAAACTTTTCAGAATGTATCCAGCGATCAACCGGAAGAGTTGGAAAATCCTGGGGCTATCATATCAAATCATGTATCATATATAGATATTCTATACCACATGTCATCCTCATTCCCAAGTTTTGTCGCTAAGGTTGGTATATTTTCAAAATAGCTAGCTACTATTGTTTATATATGCTTTTACCATTCCAGTTTTAAATACTCAATCTCACACTCGTTTTGTTGATTTCACTTTTCAATTTGGGTCCTGAAGAGATCTGTGGCTAGGCTTCCTCTTGTTGGTCTTATAAGGTTGGTTCTCTGCATTTTCTAATACAAATTTATATGACCTATAAGGCTGCTGTATTCCCACGATGAAGTATTCATATAAGCCTATTATTATTCACATTCTTTTAAAGTTGTGATTGTAATCCTTTGTCCATATATATGGCATTTGCAACTTATTTGCCTTTTCGAAAACTAATTTAAAACTTTTATTTACTTTTCATATTACAGCAAGTGTCTTGGCTGTGTCTATGTACAGCGGGAATCAAAATCATCAGACTTCAAGGGCGTCTCAGGTATTTTTGTTACAATTTTGGATAGTTTACTTCAGTAATGAAATCAGTGAAAATCAGATACATAGCACACGTAGCCTTTTATGACGAAATATGAAAATTTGACACAAAAACAAACACAAACACGTATATATTATATACGATAAAAGCTGTTTGAATTTGACAAGGGCGTCTCAGGTATTTTTGTTACAATTTTGGATAGTTTACTTCAGTAATGAAATCTGTGAATCAGATATATAGCACACGTAGCCTTTTATGACGAAATATGAAAATTTGACACAAAAACAAACACAAACACGTATATATTATATATGATAAAAGCTGTTTGAATTTGACAAGATCTCCCATTCTTTTTATGTTTGTGACCTCCCAAACATAGTACTGAATTTTGTTAGTTATATGATTACATCGGGGTGTTTACAAAAAATTATACCAGCTTTTAATCACTTCTTCTACTTTTCAAAATCAGTTTGGAGTGAATCTCTTTTACCAGATTAAATAAGCTCTGAGAACCTATTATTTAAAAGCTGATCTTAGTCCGGTTCAAAAAAAAAAAATGCTGGTCTTGGGTGCTTTTAACAGATTGTGATTTTTCTTTTTAAAAAAAATAAAAATAGCATCTACTTGTTTTTACAATATGTATGCTTTATATCTAATTATCTAGCAAACACTTCAAGTTCTACTTTTCTAGCTTTTAAATGTTTTTGCAGACACTATCAACTTTTTACTCTTAAGCAATTTTTTCATAATTACTAATTTTAATCACTTGTTCAAAAGTATAATCTGCAAACACCCCTATAGTCCTTTTGGATGCTTTATCTTTGGTCATTCACCAACCACATTATATTTTTGTGTTTTGTTATCTCTTAAGTTCATAATTTTCAAAATTGACAGTTATTATATCAGGTTTATTCATACATATCATTTTCCAAAATATGACTTGGATCAGGATTTTCTAAGTGAGTTATTTTAAAGGATTTCCCTCTTTGCTACTATATGGAGCAATGCAACTCCAAAATTCATTATGGGGTTGAATGCCAACATATTATCTTTGTGTTCAACTTGTGAGTGTTGAGAATCAAAATCAAATCAATGATATATGATTCTTAGGGTACCCTGAAATCAAAACTAATAGAACTATTCTTACTCTTTGATGCCCCAAAATCAAACACTAATCTTACGATACCGTAAATTTGATTTTATCTTAAATGATATGAGTGATTTACTAAGTTTCTACATATCTATTACACCTATATGTAGGTGCTACTGTGAGATTGTAATGATAGGAGACAAATGAAAGCACACTATCCTCAGATATAGGCCAAATGATTGGACCATCTTTGTTCTCTTCTCAATACTTATAATTTAAAATTGTTGAGCATGACTACTCAGAAAACTAGTTAGCATTGGGAAGTTCTCAAAAATCAGTCTTGGCTATACAATTTTTATTTGCAAATTGCAATGTTAGGAATCTTGACTATACTTATTATAGAATCTATTCATTTTTTACTGAAATTATCTCTACTTTGGGCATTGTTTTTGGTTTTTCTTAAATAATAACAGGAAAATAATTAAAATTTTCCTAATTAAGTTTATTAAAATTGCATAATTTATAAAAGGAGTTTTATCAATCCAGAGCCTGAAAGATAGTAAATCTATCAATTTAAGGCCTGAAAGATTTTTTCTATCGATTCAAGGCCTGAAAGATAGAAAACTATCAATCTAGGGCCTAAAAAATGAAACTATCAATTCGAGGCTTATAAATTTTAAGGCCATGTTTGACACTAAACCCTAAATCCTGAACACTAAACTCTAAACCCTAAACGTTGTACCCTAAACCTTGAACCATGAACCCTAAACCCCCCTGAACCGTAAACCCTAAAAAAAAAAAAAACATGAAATAAGGACATGAAATATATGTGTCAAACATGGTCTTAAAATTTATAAGCCTCAAATTGATAGTTTCTATTTTTCAGGCCCTGGATTGATAGTTTTCTATATTTCAGGTCTTGAATCGATAGAAAAAATATTTCAGGCCTTAAATTGATAGATTTACTATATTTCAGGCCCTGAATTGACATTTTTCCTTTATAAAAGCATACGATAAAACATTTATTTTTTTACAGAGCTTCAAACTACTCGGAACATTATTCAAATACATAAGTATATATATTTTTATGTTTGTTCTTGATTTTAATTTTTTTAATCTTATATACTGAATTGATTTTTATAAGCATTGTCTTTATATTTAGCATAGTATAATGTCGTATATCAAAGAACATCTCTCCTACCTATTACTGAACAATAAAAAATAAATAATTACAGTTGAATAACAAACTGAAATAAATTTTTGGTATTTAGTACGTACCAAATGTTCGGAATAATCTTGATGTTCTATTTATATCTCTAATTATTCGACATTTGTTGTTTGCAGGTGTTGTGAATGAAAGAATTCGAGAAGCCCATCAAAATAAGTATGCCCCAAAAATGATGCTTTTCCCAGGTCTGTGTTTTTTGATGTATGTTTTTTATACAGTTTTGTAGCTTCTATTTTGTTTATGTTTTTTCCTATTTTATTACTTTCCAAAATGTAATGTACTTTTCTCAACCTAGTTTCTTATTTGTTGGACTTGTTAACTATCATCATATGGTTTTCTCCCTGCGAAGCTTGTACCTCAGTATTTGTTTATCCCAGACAAGTTTCCTAACAGTTTCTTCACCTAGTGTTTTTTAATTGGTGTAAGCGGTATTCTTGGTCTTTCTTTCTACATAAATATATGTTTGGAATTCAGTTGGTAATGGCTATTACGTTATACACATTTTCTTATATGCATTACCTACTAAAGAAAGAAACATATTTCAAAAGTGCTACCACAAAAATTATATTTTCAAGTTCTTAAATTGTTGTCATGAGGGGAATTGCATGAACTTATCTCTGTAGTTAGTGAAGTTGTGTGAACCATGTTCTGAACTGCTTTTGAAAAGGTTTGGCTTTAATTAAATTTATTTTTGCTTCATATTTCTGTAACTTCAGTTGGTCGGTCCTGTGTCAATAATTAACAGTAAAATAATATTTCTGTATCCTGAGCATTTTCTAAAATGAGTACTGAATACATCTTTTGGTCCTTAAAACAGAAGGCACAACCACAAATGGAGATTACCTCCTTCCTTTTAAGACTGGTGCATTTCTGGCAAAGACTCCAGTACTCCCTGTTATTTTAAGATATCCCTATCACAGATTTAGTCCTGCATGGGATTCTATTTCTGGGGTGAGTGTATTTACAGTATTACCCTCCGTTTTTGCCTCATTAGCTGAAAAGTGATTGCTTCTGTGTTTAATTAAATTTAATT
Source organism: Stenogyne calaminthoides (assembly GCA_037126765.1). Classification (NCBI taxonomy): domain Eukaryota; kingdom Viridiplantae; phylum Streptophyta; class Magnoliopsida; order Lamiales; family Lamiaceae; genus Stenogyne; species Stenogyne calaminthoides. The sequence goes on along the minus strand of JBBCBC010000017.1, from coordinate 35,254,509 downwards.
TTGACTGTGCTTATTTAACATACAACTTCTGCAGGTGCGCCATGTTATTCTTCTTCTTTGTCAGTTTGTAAATTACATTGAAGTGAAGCGATTACCTTTGTATCACCCTTCAGAACAAGAAAAGGAAGATCCAAAGCTTTATGCTTCCAATGTTAGAAAACTGATGGCTCATGAGGTATTTATTAATTTCTGAAGCTTATTTTAGGTGTAGAAATTATGAATTAACTGGGCCTTTAGAAGCCAGTATATATTGCTCGCTTTTCGGGAAATCTTACCAAGTGTATCTTGTTTGATAGAAAATTGTTACTTGCTATGTCGATATTTCTATGACATCTATGATTGTAAGTTCTTAGTTTGTCACTATACCTGAAAATTTAGGCTTCCACTCTTGTGGAAAAAATAACGGAATTGTGTGAAAAGTGTCGATATATTAAAGAAGCAACAACAGCTTTTAAGTCGCACGTTCTTTAGGTATATATTTACTAGAAGATAGACCTTCCTAGATAGAACTATTAGTGCATCAAAAGGCTACACATAATACATAATTTGGACTTTTAACTGTTTTTACTTTGAAAATCGTCTCTTTACTTTACCGAATTCAACTTTTTGGTCCTTTTACCGGCTATAACAGGTAAACTTTCCGGTAATCGCTGATGTGGTATTTACCAACAAATTGCCACATTAGCAATTACCGGTAAGTTTACCTGTTACAACCGGTAAAATGACCAAAAAAATTAATTTGATAAAGTTAGTTGACGAATTTCAAAAATCGGAAAAAGCTAGATGACTAAAATCAAAATGGGTGCGAAATAAATCACCAAAAACATTTACCCTAAAATATAAGTGCATTCTTGGTGACTGTAAATCTCATAGCTATTGGTGTTGCGATGCAGGGTAATTTGATTCTTTCAGATATTGGGTTGGCAGAGAAACGAGTCTATCACGCTGCTCTTAATGGTAATATTAGCATGCCTACTGTTTTGCATCACAAAGACGATTGATTATTTGATCGCCTCCCCCCGAAGTCTTGGATGTTAAATAGGAGCATTATGGGTGGCTTTACACCACCGAAAAATACATTTAGGGTCATGTTTAACTTGTATTAACTACAATATTATAAACATTTGGGAGCCATTTAATAAAATGTTGTGATGTTCCTGTGGAATTGTTTCTGGGCGACGAGATGGTTGACGATCTAAATGATCTCTTTGGTGTTCCTGCAGGTTTGTTTTGTCAAAGATAGCCCCTGTTCGCCCAATGTATATATCTGTATTTTGAACCCAAAATAGTAAAACCGAAATGCAGATACATAATCTTTGTTGTTTGTATGATTTCTAAATGCCATATTATTATACCAGCCAGCTTTGGTGGGACTTGGAAAGCTGCATATTTTTTGAGAATATAGAAGACAGTGGAGGAAATTGTGATGTAGGAGGAACTAAGCTATTTTACTCACCTTCATGCATGTATTGTTTGATTCTTCCAAATTTAAAGGGAACGAATCATAGTGTTTTTGTTTGATACTTTTAGTTGGATATACGCATCAAATATTTTAAATGTTTTTATCTATTAATTTTTGCTCATTTTTTTATTTGACTAATAAGTAAGTTTTGACTTTCAAACGTTTCTACAAGAGAATGTAACTCCTTGAGAATGGTTTTGTTTAATTGTAGCAAATGGCAAAGGAGAGGAGAACGGGAGTTTGAGAAATGGTTTCAAAATTCAAAGTAAATTCTCTATTTTCTTGTGTGAAACAAATCCGGATTTTGAACTTTTCTTTCTCACTCATTGATGAATTTTGGGGCGGTTTCGTATCAGATGAAAATGATACATAGTACTCCATTCGTCTATCAATTTTATGCACAATTGACTTTTACACGCGTTTTTGTGAACGAATTTTTTATTAATAATTGAAATAATAAAGTGATTTTTAAGGAGAAGTATGATAGATGAGGTAAAAGTCAACGGTGCATAAGAATGATGGACGAAGGGAGTATCATTTAGAGGTCAATCATTATGAAATTTAATGATTGCATTGTTACTACTTGGTTAAAAAAAATTATCGAGCAGCATTAATGAGAATAATTTCTTATTACTCCCCATTCATTCCCATTATCCACCCTCATTACTCCCAAACAGGTGAACCTTTAAACCACCTTTAAAGTACAGGATATCCTGTACATTAGAATACATATATCTTTTCCAGGATGTGCAATACAATATAATACAATGCAAGCAATTACATGGTCTCACACTAATACAAGAATACACATCTGTAATGACCAAAAGAATTCTATCACATTAATGCCTCAAAAATTAACTATTTAAGAAACTATAACACACTGCTCCAATATAGACATTTCAAGGCAACAATACTAGTTTGTCAAATCATGACCTTTTTTTGAGTGAACGGTTAGCCGGCTTTTTGAGTTCCCACGGTCGCAGACACCCTTTCAACGGGGATTGCAGCAACAACGAAGAAGTCGAGAGTTGCTTTTGCCTTGACGAGATGGAGGAGAGACAGCTGAAACTACTTCTTAGCCTCCTTTTCTCGCTATCTTTGTACGGTTGGTATTGGGGGTCGTGTTGTACGGCCGTGATTTTAAGGGCTTCCGGTAACACACAGTTGAAGACCGAACCTATATTGAAAAAACAAGACCAGATGAGAATAAACATACTAGGATTAACTGATTCAGGGACTAGATAGTTGTTTGAAAGGTTAAAAGTACATGGACTCATGGAAATAAAAAATTGTGAGGTATATAGGTCCCTTTACTTTTGTGTTTTATTTGAATAGGTCCTTGTTCTATCCACTTTTGTTCCGATAGGTCCTTTTATAAAACCATTCTGGCATGCCCATTGAAAAAGGACCTTGTGAGATGAAATTTAGAAGTACTAAGTTTCATTGTAACATAAAAAATCAAGGCAATAACTTCTACGGTCTAGCTTCACCGTACAACTGGTGTATTTTTTTTATCAAAGTTTGATTCATTCACAAAAATTACTAAAATATAAAATGAGAAGTATTATTTCATATGAAGGAGAATATTAGATTATACAAAAGAAAGTACTCCCTTGGTCCCGTTCTTATTTGAACAGGTTTTAATGTAGGAGTTATTTATTATTGTTAAAAAGGGATAAAGTTGTTTTTTGATGGGGGTTAAATGATAAAGTAATGCCATTTGTGTGAATTAAAGGAGATAAAGTTGACTTTAGTGGGAAAAATAATGGCAGAGTGTAATATTGAGATTTTTAAGGGGTATATATAACAGGGAAAAAGTTATTTTATTGGTATTATAGAAATGTTCAATTAAGTTTGGGATGGACCTTTTTGGCAAATGTTCAAATATGAATAGGACAAAGGGAGTCTTAGTTTGTAGGCTAAACAATATTGTAATTTTTCAATATACAACTAATACTTTTCGACCGCTTTTCCTGTGATTTGTGATTTGTGAAAAAATATAAGAACTTAGTTGAAATTTTTTGGTGAAAAGAGCACCAATTGCTCAAAAATCAAAAGTTCAGGGACGATGACGTGTTTTACGTAAAGGCATTTGCTAATCCAATGCCAATATTCATTTTGTTATTTACTTTCTTCATCTGATCTAGGCTGAAAATAAGCACAAACTGAAAATAACAAATAATCAACGAACTTGTTTAAGTGATGATGCAAGAAAACATACCTAATTTGGCTAGTCGATTCACCCACTTTGGAATTCTTTTTCCGGTCAACTGGTAACATATATCCTTGCAAAAATGGTTGCAGTTCTTTACAATCAAGTGATACGTATCCCCATTGTAGTTTGCAGCTTGACGTTCCATGAACTCCCTAACCTGATTCGCATCCAATGATGTCGTACCAATGAATATTGACTTTCTGAAATTAAATCCCGGGCATTGACGAGGTTCTACTTCAAAGACCCCACTAGAAGAATAGTCGTGAGCTCCAAATGCATATTCCACGCCATGAACTGTTCAGGTACCAACAAACTCAATGAGAAAGAATACAAATTATGATAAATACTTCAAATGATATTAGTTGTTTTAATACAAGGTATTAGTTGGTCGGTATTAGTTGTTTTCACTATACAGTATTAGTTTTTATCATTGAACAGTATTAGTTGCGATACATACCTTCAACACCAGAATGAAATATGCCAAGGCCTGCCCAATAGACGTAACCATTCATGGGTGTTAAGTCATACACGTTGAGATACACCGGTGTACTTTTGGCCCCGTCATTATCTGACTTCACTTTCGAAAATAAACAAAAACGGCGTGCTGAATTTTTGGACAAACGGAGAGGCACTGTTGACTTCCACCCTCTCTTAGATTCTAATTCCATGCTGCTTTTACAAGGCAACTCACTTCAATCTACACCAAATACTATCTTCTACATCTGGAGAAAACACAAGGTGAAGATATTATAACAAAACAATGAAGCAACAATTTAAAAACAAATGTAGACAATAAACCAATGACATAATTGATTTAATTAGTTTCAGGGTTTAGCGTTTACTGATGCAGTTCAGGTTGAAACGAGATGGAACAGGCAGAAAAAGTAGGTTTCTCTGAATCTTAACAAGAATGAATAAAAAATTATTGCAGGACTGTTGAATGAGGATTTAAAAAAGGAACAAACTTTATAAATAAAACAATTCAAATTCTGAAGTCTTAACAGTTGACAGGAGTGGAAGGCCACTAATCATCTAAATGTTGATTATAGAAACGTTTCTTGTAGCACTGTGGCTTCTTGACCTATCCTTAATCATTAATAAAGACATATATTCAAGTTCAAATCCTTGTCAAAAAAAGCACCAGTCATACTATAATAATTTAGAAAATGAAATTGCTCTTATGACTTGGAAATGATGTCTTATTTTGCAAGTCAAAACCATTACTATCTAATATACTGCCTCCAAATTTCCTTAACATGTCCCACAAAAATATGCTCGGAGGGTTGAAACAGGTTTTACGAAAATGTACATTAAGCCCATTTATGAATAACATAATTGATTGTGAGTAAAGTATAATAATAACTTGAGTAATTAAATGATTGTTGGACGATGAAGATAAAAAAAATTGTATCCATAAACGTACTTAATCCACCTTTCCGTAAAACCCATTTCAGCCCTCTGGGCATACTTTTGGGGGACGGAGGGAGTATTTCAAAACTACAAAAGAAAATTGATTTTCTTTAAGATGGAGATAGAACATGCAGCTTTGATTCCTCAATTCTTCTCCCACTTAATTGACCAAGAAATTGATGATAAAGAATTTGTCAAAATTTTACCTAATTAATGATGTAATGTGTACATGTCAGCAAGTCAAAGAAGTTAGGCAACACAAAAACACAAATGACAAATTGTAGATGTGCAAAGCAAATAATGATCCAACAATTTTTCCCATTTCTATTTTATTCAAAACACTCAAGTGGCTAATCACCAAGTTGGTTAAAGAATCACGGAAATATACACCCAACCACATAATAATCATTTTTAAAAAAAGCAAACTTTTGTTATCTTTAGGTTGGAGTTTTGGCCAGCGAGGTTACTTACATCACTAATTCCAGGCCACAAGTAAAATAAGCATTAAAAATTAAACTCTAAACAATCAAAACTTCCATTGATATCCAAAATTTTCAAGAATCAGAAAAGTAATGATAAAATTTCACAAATTAAAGCCATAATTATGCCAGATCTTGCTGAAAAATGGAACCATTAAACCAAAAACTAAAAAAAATAGATCAGCAATCAACCAATTCGAACAAAAATTCAAGGTAATCATAAAACCAAGATAGCCCCAGAAACATAATTTGAACAAATGGAAAGAGGATAAGCTCAAAAACAGAAAAAAACTCACAGATTTAGATGGGTAAATTGGCTACAATTCCAGCTTCGAGATTCTTTACAACATTGCTGCTAAAAATGAAAACCCAGCTGAAAATGGTGCAGCTGAAATTATGGGTTTAATAACCCAGCTGAAAGTGGTGCCAATTATCGGCACATTCGTGCTTTTCTGACAAATCCCAGCTAGAAATAAAAATAAGCAGAGAAAAATGAGAAGAGGTTGTTTTTTAATTTGAAGAAAATCCAGCCGTGTTTGAGGAAAGGGAAATAATTGCACTAGCGGCTACATAGTCTAGTAGCAGTACTACTCGAGAAGAAAAGGGAAAGAAAGAGGAGACAAGAGGGTGTATAAAATGAAGTTTTGGAGAGGGAATATTATTTTTAGTTCAGTAATTTTGTATGATTTTATTTTTAATCTGGTCATTTTTTATTTTTTTTATTTTAATTTTGAATGTGTTAATTTCATTTTTTTTTAATTGAAAATTTTAAAATTTTGCCAAAATCCCATCTGAATAAAGATTTTGCGTTTTTCATTACACTTCAAAAATTTAATTTTTTTTTAATTTTTTTACGATTTATATAAAGTGAATTGATCGTATATGAAAAAAAAAAAAATTAATTTTAAAATGTCGCGTCGGTAGTGAGTCTTGGCATATATCGTATTCCAACGAAATTTTAAAATCTCCTACAAAAAATTACTTAAATTGATATATTTAAGACTAAAATTAAAAAGGTATAAACTTATAAAACTAAAAATAAAAAAAAAATCAAATTGAAAGACGGTGAAATATTGAATTGAATAGTGAATAGTGATACTGACAGGACAAACAACATCCACCCCCACGCCTACCAAATATTTATCTTTAGCCACAAATGGAATTGTAGCACAGGAATGGGAGGAGAGAATAAACAATAAAGTTTGAGCCTTTCCTCTACTCCATTTTCTTTACCACTCTCCACTTTTCAACTGTGCCTGTAAATATGTCTTGAGTCCTGATTTAAATGTCAATATTTTAATTGATGGAACGGACGATTTTACTGTGAGACATAACATTCAATAATTTAAGTATTGATATTTTAATATTTTAGGAGGGTGGGTGTTCTTTAATATTAGATTATACCCTATCTCATGTATGGGATCGTCTCATACGAGTTTTTATCTTTAATTTATGACAATTTTTTTGTATATCAACTCTGAAATAGTGTATTTTAAATGTTATTATTAGTTGTATTCAATGAATATTATTAGTTATTTTCACATAAATATATTAGCATTTTTTTTTATTAAAATAGTAATCCCCCTGTCCTGCACTCAATTGTTCATTTATTGTTTGCGCGGTATTTAACGTAAGAGTTGTTTATAATATCTGAAGAGATAAAATGGTTTTTATTTGTGAATATTGTAGACCTTTCTAAAATAGATGAGAAGATAAAGTGGGTTTTAGTTTGTATAAAGTAGTTGACATGAATTGCAATTTTTATGATGTTGGGAGAATATAATTGTAAAGAGAAATGATGATTTATTTCCATTTATGGAAAAGAAAAACAAGTATGAGATGGATAAAAATGAAAAAAAAAAATCGAGCATGAAACGATGGAAGTATTAGTTAGTCAATATTGATTGTTTTTTAATATTGAACATTATTAATTATATATTAGTTTTAAGGTGTAACTTGTGCACATAAGTGTTACTCATTTATTATGGAGTCACGTTGTACAAATATTTTAAAAATTATTGTTTTCTGTCACCAGCACAAATATTGTGTTTTGTGTTGAAATTAACTCGATAAAGATTAGTTATAAAATTATTATATATATAAATATATATATATATATATATATATATATATATATTGTATTCTTTCTTACTTGGGCTTGGAAATAAAGTAATAAGATATAGTGAAGAAAAAAAGAATATATGACACGGCAGGAGGACTGTGACTGAAAACACTTGCAAAAACAAAGTGTATTTTCAGAACTTTAAGGGATTCTTTTATTTATTTATTTAGTATATTTGGCTTTTATTATCAGCAAGATCTTTTTTTTTTGGTGAAAACGAATAATCGACATGATTGAACAATATTCAATTAGACTTTTGGAGCCACGGAAACATTAATTTATTCGACCTAGACCTAGAAAATTTTCTTGCTAAAGGAGTGGCAATTGTTGGGTTGGATAATAGCCGAGGATGGAGCCATGATGGGTATAGGGGTATTGTGCCCTCCTAGACTCTTATTAAATTATATATATATATAAATGGAATAATGCTCAAAAGAATTATTCTACTATGGCTAAAGAAATTTTTGCTATTGTGAAATGTATCCTTAAATTTCAAGATGATTTATACAATCAGAAATTTACCTTTAAAACTGATTGTAGAGCTACTACTTTTATGCTCTTCAAAGATTTTGAACATAATGTTTCTAAACAAATATTTTTCCGATGGCAATCTCATCCTGCTTATTTTGATTTTAATATTGTCCATAAGCAGGGGAAAGATAATTATCTTCCAGATTTCTTAACTCGTGAATTTATTTCTTCATGACAAAAATGAGCTATTTTGGAAGAAGCCCTTATTCCTCTCAAAGAGGAAGGGGAGGCAGAGGTTACCCTATCATACAGCAAGGGAAGAAATCCCTTTACAATCAGAACATTTCTGGTGTTGGTTCTTATTCAAAAGGAGAAAATGTCCAAAAGGAATTTCAGGAGTTCCTTAGACAAAGAGGAAAAAATATACCAATTGATGGACAATTCCTCAAAACCAGATGATGAAGAATCATATTCTTCAGTTGCTCAGAAAGAATATAAATTATTTGATTCTCCTAAGAGAGAATTAATTCTTGTTGTCGAGGATGATGATGAAAAATTCAAAGAGTCCCCATGGATTCTTATGGATAAGTATCTTCCAGCTAATAGTTGGAATGTTGAAACTTATAAGACTAGAGGATTTTATGAAAACATCATCATCAGTCTTGGAAGTGTTGATATTCAGCATTTTCCCCCTAAGAGTAAAATTATAAATTACTCTAGGTTTATCATTAAAAAGATCATCTTCATCCAAGAATGGGGTACTCCTTTTGCTGAGAGAAGCATGACTAATGAGGTCACTAAAACGGTTTACCAATACAATTATTTGGATTACTTACAAAGTTTTTATAAAACTTTATTATATCAGAATACTAAGCATTATCACACTTGACTGATAAAAATATGTGATAATATCAGTAGGAATCAAATTCCTAATTGGATTATTTCCTGGTGATGAATTTTTGGTGCAATGGCAGATATTTTGCCTGATGGGATTAAATCTCTATTAGAAGAATATTCTATTAATTTTTCTTCATTAAAGACTCATAATACAAGTGGAAAAACTATTTGTATGTTTTTTGTTGAATCAGGAATCCCATGGGTCTGGAAATGGAAACCAGAATTCGGTTATACTGAAAATGGTACACCAAGTTTATGGAGAATCCATACTACGAGATTTTGGAATAACTTAAATGTTATTACTCCTGGTTCCAATGAGTCACCATTGCAGGAAAATATTAATAGGATTAAATCCAAAATGGAAGAATACAAAAAGAATTCTGATGAAAAAACTTCAAATAGTCTTCCTTCATTTTTTGAATACTCTAAGAAGTATTTTGGTATATTTCCAAAGGAAAAATTATGGATCTTTATATGGACCATATTAAAAAAGACTTATTCAATGATATTGATTTTTCTGATTCAAAATCAGATGCTTCTATGATATCTAGTTCTGATTTTCAAGATGCTCAGGATCCAAATGAAGATTATCAAGATTTTTCTCTCCAAGAGAGTTTTGATCTACTGAAGAATTCTCTTAAAGAGAAACTCAAAGATAGAAAGTGTTGATGGAAGATTGGAGATTCAATATTGTTCGATTCCAATCTACGTCAAATTTTAGTATTTGGCAGGTTCCTTTTCATGTTCTTTTCGATGAAAACAATCATGAAATTCGAGATAAAAATTATCTTAAGGTTCTTAAAAAAAAAATTAAAGTTCTTAAAATATCTATTCCTATTCTGGAAAAGATAGGATACAGACATGAAGAAGAAGAAATGAGGCATTATCCTCATTTTTTGAAAAGTTTTAAGAAGACTCTAAGACTTCTGAAGAAACAAGCTTCTTTGATGGCAATCTAAAGAAGATTTTGACTTAGCGCATTTTTGCAAGATGCGACTACAGTACTCGACAAAATTAAATTTCGTCATTGCTTACATCAGCAGACCAAGTACTGTTCATGAATAGTAAAAACACTATTCACACTTTTTACTATTCACCTTTATTTTATTTTTGAGTTTGAAGTCCGAGGTTAATGTCCGACTCTTTCTCCTCTATATATAGTTTTTTTTTTTTTTTTAGAGGTAAGCTTGAGTTTAGATTCACCCCCTCTTTCTCTCTCTAAATCCCTCTCTTGTGTAAAAAACTTTGTAATCCTTTTATTTCTGTGAATATACTTGTATGTTTGTGGCTCAATAAGGTATATTATTTTTGTTTAAATTTCTGTATTAAAAATATTATTTGTTGTTTATCGCCGCCTCAATGGTCGGCTAGATTACTTGTATTGAATCATGACCTGACTTAACAATACTCTACTATCATGAGCATTTGTGAAATGTAAGATTTGTTTTTACTTGATATATCAAAGGTAGTGTTTGGTTTAACCTGTAGGTATGAGCTTTCCAGTGATATTCATGAGTTAACCGTGTGGGCTTACCCTTTTAGTCGTTATGCCAATGAATAGGCGTAGACGTTTGTGGGCGTTAAGCTTTTTTCATTAGTCATGCTTCTCTCAGCAAAAGAAGAAGTACTCCATTCTTAGATGGAGATGATCTTTTTAATGATAAATTTAGAGTAATTTATAACTTTACTCTAAGGGGGAAAATGTTGAATATCAACACTTCCAAGACTGATGAGGATGTTCTCATAAAATCCTCTAGTCTTATAAGTTTCAACATTCCAACTATTAGCTGGAAGATACTTATCCATAAGAATCCATGGGGACTCTTTGAATTTTTCATCATCATCCTCGACAACAAGAATTAATTCTCTCTTAGGAGAATCAAAGAATTTATATTCTTTCTGAGCAACTGAAGAATATGATTCTTCATCATCTGGTTTTGAGGAATTGTCCTCAATTGGTATATTTTTTCCCCTTTGTCTAAGGAACTCCTGAAATTCCTTTTGGACATTTTCTCCTTTTGAAGAAGAACCAACACCAGAAATGTTCTGATTGTAAAGGGATTTCTTCCCCTGCTGTATGATAGGGGAACCTCTGCCTCTCGTTCCTCTTTGAGAGGAATAATGGCTTCTTCTAGAATAGCTCATTTCTGTCATGAAGAAATAAATTCACGGGTTAAGAAATCTGGAAGATGATTATCTTTCCCCTGCTTATGGACAATATTAAAATCAAAATAAGCAAGATGAGATTGACATTGGGCAAACATTTGTTTAGAAACATTATGTTCAAAGTCTTTGAAGAGCATAAAAGTAGCAGCTCTACAATCAGTTTTAATGGTAAATTTCTGATTGTATAAATCATCCTGAAATTTAAGGACACATTTCACAATAGCATGAATTTCTTTAGTCGTAGTAGGATAATTCTTTTGAGCATTATTCCATTTACCAGAATAAAATCTAATAATGTATTCGATTTTACTATCAGGGTTAATTTATTTTAAAATACCACCATACCCCAAATCTGAGGCATCAGTTTCAACACTTTTTTCCCATAAGGGATTTGCAAGCATAAGACAAGAAATGTTCTTAATCTTTTCTTTAATATTAATAACAGCCTTAGTATGATTATCATTCCAAGGAGAGGGATTCTTTTTAAGTCTATCATATAAAATAGCAGAATCTTCAGCAAGATTTTAAATATAAGAAGAAACATAATTAAGACTTCCTAAAAATCTTTGTAACTGAGTTTTATCAGTAATTATATTAGAAAATTTATTACCGAACTCAATGCTTCTTTGAATAGGAATAATATTTCTTTTTTCAATTGTATGACCTAAGAATTTTACTTTGGTTTGGAACAAAACCATTTTTGGTTTTGAGATGACTAATCCATTTTTAATGATTAAATTTTTAAACATATCTAGATGTTTAAAATGTATTTCTAAATCTTTAGAAAACACAAGAATATCATCAATATAAAAAATGATAAAATCACTATAAGGATAAAAAATGTCATTCATAATTTGTTCAAATTCTGAAGGAGCATATTTTAAGCCAAAAGGCATAACAGTCAATTCATAATGACCGAAAGGAACATTGAAAGCAGTTTTATACCTGCCTGCTTGATCGATCTGTATTTGCCAAAATCCTGATTTTAAATCAAAATTTGAAAATACAAGAGCATTGACTAATCTGTCAAGAAAATCCTTTTTATTAAGAATAGGGTGCCTAATCCATTTTAGAACTTTATTAAGAGGTTTATAGTAATAACCAATCTAGGAACTCCGCGCTCCTGTTCAGAATGCTTATTAACATAAAAGGCAGTACAAGACCAGGGGGACTTTGAAGGAGTAATGAGTTTCTTTTGTAATAGGGAAGATATTTCCTTCTTACATAACTCTAAATACTCAGATTTCATCTGACAAGGTCTAGACTTAGTCGGAATTTTATTATCTTTAAAATCTTCCTCATAAGGAAGAGAAACAATATGTTTCTTTCTATCCCAAAAAGCATTAGGAAACTCATTGCAAATGTCAATAGAGAATTTATTATGCAATAGTTTAATCTTATCTTGAAGCTTATAATTTTTTAATCTATCTTCAATAGTTAAAGATTTAATTCTTCTTTAAGAAAATTGATCTGACAATTTTTATAATCAATTTGGTCTTGGATCAAATTAAGAACCTTATGGATAGGTTTAGTTATAAACCTGAAAGTAATAGACTTACCATTATACGTACCTGTAATTCCTCTTTCATTAATATATGTAAGAGGATAAATCTTAAAAGGAAATGGAAGACCAATAATCATTTGACTAGTAATATCTTCTACAATAAGAAAGTCATTGGCAATACAACAACCATCAACACAAACATAAGCATTTTTAAGCTTATAATTAATCTTTAGAAATCCTCCTCCTGCATGGGAAAGAGAATGTGTAGTATTTTCAAAATACTTAGTGGGAATTCTTCCTATCTGAATGACACTTAAGTCAGCACCACTATCAATCATAGCAATAAAATCTTCTTTATAAGAATTATTAATAAGAAGAGAAATCTTTGTATACCATTTTTGAGATATAATCATATTAATGGTAGATAGATGATTATTATCAATATTGATATTATCATTAACCAATTGGGACAAAGCTATTGAGCTTGTAGAAGTATCTTCAATTTTTTTCTTTACCTTTTTCAATAAGAGAAAGACGAATAGAAAATCAGAATTTTGCTTATGAAGAGTTTTGACACTATTCTTGAGATTATCAATCTCATGAATTAAATCATTTATAGTAATAGGATTATTTTTAATATTCCTAAGTTTAAGAAGATTATTTAATTCTCCCATGTTATAATAATAATAATTATCAATCTTATTAGAAAGACTAGTTTTAGTATTACTAAATGAAGAATCATGTAATTGATCAATAATTTTATCTCTTAAACTAGAATCTTTAATCTATTTAAGAAAATTGAGAATATTATTATCAGTTAAGACATTAATATTCAAGTCTTGGAATTGACTCTTAAGTTTATAATACTCATCTTCAACATTATTATATGTATTATTAATACAATTTAGACAAGGTTTTCCAAGAGTACAATTATTGCATTCTCCTTTATTAGAACAAGTAGTAACATTATCAGAAGAATTAGATTCTTCAGAGGAATCATAATCAAACTTATTAGGATCTGTATCAACTTCAGAATTCATGACAATTTTATAAAGATTTTCTTTTAAATTATCATCAATGTCAAGATTTTTAATCATATCTTTAGCATAACATTGATTAGCATAATGACCAGTTCTGCCACATTTTTTACAAATTATCTTATCAAGATAATTTTTGTTTTTATAAAATTTTCTTTTATTTTTATTATAATTATAATCATAATTTTTATCCTTATTCTATTTATTAACAGAATGATTATTCTGTTTATTATCAGAATATCTTTTTCTTTTTCTGTAATTAGATTTATATTTAAATTCTCTTTTATTATTCTTAGGAGAATTTCTTTTAGGATTAGGATTATCTAAACCAAATTGGTCACAAAAATGACCTAATTGTTTTCGTTTCTAACAGATTATCTTTTTTAATCCGATTTCTTAATTTTATTTCATTACAAAGATTTAATCCTTCCTATATACAAGTACTTATGATTTGACCAAAAGTATAAGACTCATAAGCAATATGGCCAGAGTCTTTTCTAAGAACCTTTGTAATCCTTTCAGCAAACAAATAAGGAAGACCGTCAATAAACTTGTTCTTCCAAATATCCTGATTACATTCAGGGATTTCATAAATACGAGACAAAAAAGTATCTTTGTACCATCTAAAATTAGTTAAAGTTTTACACTTCATCTTTAAAAGAAGAGTTTTGGTATTTTCAGATTTATTAATAAATCTACCAGTAAGATGTTCTAGAATAGTAAGAACAAGAGAGTAGACAACATTTGGTCTGGTCTCACCATCTTCAATTTTAACAGAAGAAAATATTTCATGTTTATTTAACGGGTTTAAATAATTATCCCACCAACCTTTAAGCTGGCCAATAAAACCTACAGTAATAGCTTGAGCGATTTGTAAATCATTATTTTCGCTAATTCTACAGGCAGAACTATACATAAGCATACGATGGCATTGTGTAAAAATATGTTTATCACTACCACCATCAATATTCCATTCATAGATGCTTTTACCTGAATAAGAGGTATTAAAGAAGTTTTCTTGTCCTTCATGAAGAACATCCATAGGAGTAGGTCTTTTATAGTAATACTTAGACAAATTTGGCTTATCAACCCATTTCATTTATATATATATATATATATAGATAAGGACAAAACCACATTGGGTACAGGGGGCAGTTTATGAAATCTATAACTATATAATACAACTACAATTTTCTCTTTCTGGTTTCCCGCCTTTTTTTTCTGGCCGTTAGATCTCTTTCTCTTGATCAATCTCAGCCATCAATTTTATTTAAGGATGTTTGACAAATTTCAACCAAATTAAATATTATTTTAATTATCTACATTAATTTTGTGCTACATTACATTTTTTCTTCCTTAATCCCCTCCCTTAGTTTTTCCTGCAATTACTTTACCACTTTCCACACAATTTAGTCCTTATATATACACATGGAGAGGGTGGTGGGTTCCAATCCAATTCATCTCATTTATAGGATTCTTGGAGTTTTTTTTTTGTTTAGATTTATGTGTATATTAGTTTATTATTATTATTATTATGATTTCTTATATTTTTGCTTATTTAGATTTTTTGTTATTAGTTTATTCATTCATTGATTCAGATTTTTTTTGGTTATGTCCAGTTTCTATTTTTTTTATTGATTTTCTTTTTTTAATTTACGTTTATTTTTTGCGATTCATTTTTCGTTAATAATTTGATTCATTTTTTTTTTTTTTTGCTATGAATTTTATTCTTTCAACCAACTTAATTTCTTGGGTTGAACGGTTTTGGGTTATTGAGATAATGTGGATTTACTTCTTGATTTGAGTTGTCCATCAAACTTTGTGTTTTAAATCTCCTCGATTTTAACGAAGAATTTACTATTCATGGAAGATAAATTACGACAGTGGATAATTTTTCTGGTGATTATCTTTGTAATGTTTTGAATTTTCTGGTAACATCGACATTTAGTCTTGCATTAGTTGGAGTTCTATTCGATGTCGCCTTTGTTCAAGAAATAATCAATTCTTTCCAGTTCCGTCGGATATGATATTTCATAGTTCCATCTACTATTTTTGGCATGATAACCTTTGTAATTGAAACATCATTGGAATCATCTATATTTTATTCACTTTGTAATTGAAAGTAGTCAAGATAAATGTAAAATTTTTCACAATATTTTCATCATTTCATCATTGTTATATAAATAATTTTAAAATACTACATTGTCTATATTTTATATTTTGATTAGTAAAATGTCAAATTACATTTATACTATAAGTTTTTTAGTGATATATAATTATTTGTCTAGATTTCCATTTTATGCATCTCATCCTCTATTACTAATTTGATTATTTGGTGACTTCAAAACAACACTCATTATAAAATGTATTATTTTATAAAATATATTAGTTTATAAAATAAAAAGTAGATTAATTGCAATTTATCATTAATTATCTATAATGATTGAAGAGATATTTATTTGATTATTTACTCTTAATATATAGCTAATACATAACATTATTTCTTATAGATATAGTTGGATATGTAAGATATTATAATTTAATGGATAAATTGTATAATATTTTTTTTTAAAAAATGAAGAATTTGTTCGATTATTTAATTTTCAGTGAATTAATGTGTTACAATGTATAAGAATAATTCTGAAATTAATTATATTAAAGTTTAGGCTAATTTGTAATAAATTCCATTATTTATGCTTAAGTTATAGTTAGTCTATATAATGTGTATGATTTTGTGTTCCTTCTGATTTTCCAGCCCTTTCTCCTCCACCGTTGGATCTTCATCAATCGATCGCGGTCCTTCATTTTTTTTCACAATTTAATCATATAAGTTTTGACAATAATTAATGATATTAACACATCTTTATTATTTAATTGGTGGTATTAAATTCACTTTATTACTTGCTTAATATTAAGGAAAAAATTTTGTTATCCTGCCTATTTAAAGTGATGTTTTACACTTCACATTGTTGGGGTCCCAGTTGAAGATGATAGGTGCCACGGTACTTTTAAAGGTGTGGTGGTTTCGTCTTCGTTGAGTGGTTTCAAAGCATTGTAATATTATCTTATTATGTTTACGCCTTTATATCATTTGATAGTTGTAATGTTATTCCAGTTATATAGTTTTCTAGCGATCAAGGTATGTAATGTATACAAGGTCTTTATTCATTTGATAGTTGTAATATATTACACTCCACATTCTTTGGTGTCATGGTTGAAGATGATATGTGTGACAGTGCTTTCAAAGGTGTAGTGATTTCGTCTCCGTCGAGTGGTGTCAAAGCATTGTAATATTATCTTATTATGCTTACACCTTTATTCATTTGATATTTGCAATATTATTCCAGTAATATAATTTTCTTATTATTAATCAAATTGTTCATGGGGATCATTACAATGGTTTGAAATAGTACCAAGATTATTAGCTTGAATAATTTGAAATAATATACATTATTTAATGATAGCAAGAATATTTTCTAATAATTTTAAATTAATATCCATAATTTGATATTTTTGCATATTTTTTTAAAATTAATTTTAAATTATAATCATGAAAATAAATAAATCACCATGCTTCATTTTTTGTCTACACCATTATCCATTTTTTGATATTTAATTCGAGTCATTCATTATATTTTGAGGAAAGATGAAAATTTATTCTAACATATTAAATTTTATTACATGGATCTTGACCATTGATTCATGTATATTATATATTGGCCATACATTTCTACAATATAAATTTTCTCCATTTTCTCCTTCAATTTTGTCCTTCTTTCATTTATGTTCATCGGTTTCTTCAGTGTATATAGTCCATGAAGATTTTGAGATTAACATTAATCCAACTTATTTTGTGTATATACTTTTGTAATTTACATTTTGTTGTGAACTTATTTTTTTCAATTTGTTGATTCGTTATAGTTTGTATATAGAATACTTTTAAATATAAATTTAGATTTTGACAGGTATTTTTTTTCGATTTATTCTAATTCATCGTTCGGTTCATTGTCTTCACGGTGGTGATTTTGTTAATCAATGGAGATTTCGTTAATCTATCAGATTTAACAACGTTGAAAGTTTGATGGGGTCACAAGGTGAAGAGTTTTTGTGTATTATGAATCAAAATTGTTTGATCATTCAAAAATCATATGATACGTCTTACATAAAATTGAAGCCATAGTTTGAAGATAATCTCTATTTTTATTTGTCTCTATACTTTTTATCACAACATCTAATAATATTTGACATGTATACACACATTTTATATTATTATTTATACATTATAGTGATTTTGGTAAAACTCATTCATAGATTTATAAATGACTAATAATGTTACTAGAATAATAAAAAAAAATCAGGATTGTTATTATAACTTTTTTTATTATTATGTGTATTATGTACTCCCTCCGTCCCAGAAAACTTAACACACTTTCCTTTTTGGTCTGTCCCATAATACTTTGCACACCTATTTTTGGACATACTCTTCTCCACTTATAACCTTACAACACACACTTATTACCCCCCATACACACTTACTACCCCCATAAAGTAATTTTTCTTAATCTTTGTGCCCAAAAGTTGGTGCAAAGTATTTTGGGACGGATGGAGTATATGTTATATCATACATAGATGTGTAAATGTGTCAATTTTGATAGGTTTGTTATTTATACAAAATGTATGATAAATCCAATTAATTATTTGGATAAATTAGTTATTCTATTGTGATAAAAAGTTCGACCACATTAATTGAATTACTAATCAGTGTATTAAATTTTATAATTTTAATAGTCAATACAAATATTGTTCAAGTTTGACTATAAATGCGCTAAAAAAAAGTTTGACTATAAATATTTCTTATTTTTATTTTTGTAAGTGCATAGTTATAGTCATTTGATATTATTGTTGATTATTAATCAACATAATACCATCATTTTGGTTTAATACAATTACTTACTACTTAATACAACATAATTGTGTGCTTGAGAAATAAAATTTGTGCTCAATTTGTGCGTTTTATTACAAATTGGTTCCCTTTTAATCATGTATCGTTCCATTATCAATTTAAATTGTATAGTATTTCAATTTACGTCTTTTTAAATAAATAAAAAATTACTTTTTAATAAAATTAGATATCCTAGAAATAAGTTTATTCAAATTTGAAATAAATTGGAACGTCGTTTATATTTTTAGACTTTTTTTTCCAACTCACTATATCATGTAAGTCATGTAAGTTAAATAATACACCTATAGATTTCTTTATTGGATTTCCCGCTCCTTTGTCTACACCGTTGATCCATTTTTTGATCTATAATCCAAGTCATTCATTGTATTTGAGGAAAGATGAAAATTTATTGTAACATATTAAATTTTATTACACTAATCTTGACCATTAATTCATATATATTGTATCTTGGCCATACATTTCTCCACCATAAATTATGTAGTTTTTTTTTTTTTGCTCTATTTTCTCCTTCAATTTAATCCTTCTTCCTTTTAAGTTCATCTGTTTCTTCAGTATATGTAGTCCATGAAGATTTTGAAGTTAGCCTTAATTCAACTTATTTTGCGTACTTGCTTTTGTAATTTTACATTTTATTGTGAATTTATTTTTTTCGATGTGTTCTAATTCATTGTTTGATTCATGATTCATTATAGTTTATATAGAGAACACTTTTAAATGTAAATTTAGATTTTGGCATGTATTTTTTTTTTTTTTTTTTTGGTTCTAATTCATCATTTAGTTTATTGTTTTCACGGCGGTGATTTTGTTAATCAATAGCACTCTGGCGATTTCGTTAATCAACCAGATGTCACGACATTGAAAGTTTGATGGGATCACAAGGTGAAGAGTTTCTATGTATTATAAATCAAAATTTTTTGGTCATTCAAAAATTTTACGATACATCTCACATAAAATTGGAGTCATGCTTTGAAGATAATCCCTATTTTTATTTGTCTCTATACATATTATCACATCATCTAATAATATTTGACAAATATACACATATCTTATATTACTATTTATATATTATAGTGATTATTATTTTTTAACTCACTCATAATTTTACAGATAATTAATAATGTTATTAGAATAGTGAAAATAAAAAACATTGAGGGTTGTTATTATAATATTTTTTTAATTATGTGTATTATGTATATATTATAGTATACATAAATGTGTAAAAGTGTTTATCAATTTTGATAGCTTTGTTATTTATACAAAATGTAATGATAAATTCAATTAATTATTTGAATAAATTTGTTATTCTATTGTGATAAAAAAGTCGACTAAATTAATTGAATTATTAATAAATGTATTAAATTTTACAGTTTCAATAGTCAATACTAATATTGTTCAAATCAGGCTGTAATTTTTTTTTTGTAAGTGCATATTTATAGTAATTTGATATCATTTTTTATTATTAATCAACATAATACCATAATTTTGGTTCAATACAATTAATTACTACTTAGTACAACTTAATTATGTGCTTGAAAAATAAATTTTTTGCTCAATTCGTGCCTTTTATTGCAAAAGGGTGCCCTTTTAATTCATTGTGTTGATCATGCATCATTTCATTATCAATTTAAATTGTATACTATCTCAATTTATAATTTTTTAATAAAAAATTATTTTTTAATTAAATTAGATATTCTAGATATAGCTTATTCATATTTAAAATAAATTGGAACGTCATTTATATTTTGAGATTTTTTTTTCAGCTTCACTATATCATGTATGTTATAATTTTTTAATTTCTCGGTATATCATGTTTTCACTTCGTTTTTTACTTATTAAAAAAAAACTGCATGAGAATTATAAATAATAATAATAGCACTTGATACGGATTTATTAACTAGAGATCAAGTGGTTACGTGATAAGATAATCAAGCGGATTACTTAAATTGTAAATGAAATTTTGTAATTCATGTTTATGTTGAATTATTGAGCAAAAATGAGAAATTCAACTTGGAACTGCATATGGTCATGTCAATTGAAAGTGCTAAGGTCATTTCACAGTTATTTTTCTCACACTTCTTGCCTTCACGAGAGCATTGTGCTTTTACATTTACCAAAATATCTCATTTGTTATTATTTCACAATCTTCATTTATATTTTTTGTATGTGTGCGTGGTCATAGATTTTCAGCTCCATTTAGTAGTGTGGTGAAGCGTAAACTCAACAAAAGAGAAAAAAAGTTTTTTGGTCCCAAAACCTTTATGTAATTCAATTTTCCTCCCAAAAAAATTAACTATCTAATTTTTGTCTCAAAACTAACTAGATTGTCCTACTTTGGTCTCATTTTCCTGAAAAATAGGAAAAACGTCATTTTCGGTCACATGCAAGTCATGTGTCAGTTAAATTGAGGGTTTTCACGTTCGAAGTTGACGTTGATTGTTAAAAGACATTCATTTTTTTAACAGCCATCGTTAACGTTAGCTACGACCTCAAAAACCTCAATTTTAATAGGCATGTGCCTTGCGTCTGATTGAAAATGATGTTATTTATGTTTTTCGGGGAAAATGTGGCCAAAATTGGACAATTTAGATAGTTATGGCGCCCAAATTGGATAATTAGATTTTTTGGAAGAAAAATGGATTACCGAAAAGTTATGAGACCAAAAATAACTTTTTTTTCTCCAACAATACACCAATGATATTGAATCGCTTAGGTACTTCCCTTTTTCTTTATATTGTATTAATCAATATTTTGTGCATATGTATGCAAATTCCTAATTTTTTTAAATTGAACTTACAAGAAATTGAATATATATAGATCATTAAATGGGTTGTGTAATAGAACTAGGTTAGTGATTACAAGGTTAAATGACAGGGTACTTGAAGATAAGGTTTTAACCAAAAGTAGTGCTAAACATTTGATTTTGATACCGAGACTTCATTAACTCATTTTGATCCTAGATTGTCATTCAAAATTCAACGCAAACAGTTTTCATTGATTTCATCAAATGTTATATATGTAAATAAATAAAAATGTGGGACAATCGTTATCTCATGTATGAGTATATTTTTTAGAAAGCCCGCTTTCGTCATGGTCAATTATAGTACATTCCAGGTCCATGATTATAATTTAGGGACTTGAAAATAATATTGTGCCAACATGATAGTTGCAAAAGTAAAAAAAAAAAAAAAATAGCGCTTAATAAAATGTTCTGAAATGCTTAAATTTTCAGAATAAAAAAAAGTTTTTTGGTTATTACGTATATGATTCTATTATATAGTGTATATTTATATACCATTTATACAAAAATAAAAAATAATATTTTTAAAATATTGAATATAGTTTTCTCGAATATTTAAGGTGAAGTTGGATGGATTGTTAAGTGATATTCAGAGATAAAATATATTTGGTAATGTCATTCAAGTTTATGTGTATTGTGTTTTCCCGCCTGTCTTATATAAATATTTTTTTTTATTTTCTAATTAAGTGCTCTGTGTTTTTTTTTATGCAATGCACCTCTTTATCACGTTGTTTTGTGTCACCATTATGTATATAACAACAACAAACTTTTTTCTGAGAGTCCCACTTCTAAATTTTTATGATGGTATACAGAATGCTAGCTTGTGGACATCTACATCTTCAATGTTATGCTTATAACTTTTGGTTCATTGGGTTGTCTTATAAAGTTTGGGAAAGGTGTTGGAGATATCTATCTGATAGTATTCTTTAAAATAGAAGAGAAATTACGCAATTTCCTGATATATTTTACTAAATATGTTTAGAAAGTCTTATATAATGCTATGTAATGTTTAATAATTCAAATTTATTTAAATTAACCAATATTTATTTAATCTTAAATTTATGTAAAATTAAGGATGATTGATGACAAAATCAAGAGTAGTTGTCTTATAAAGATTGATAATATGTTGCGGACTCTTGGTAAACTTTTTGTAGGACTTTTAAGAAATACTGATAGCAGATTTTGATTCTAATTTTTCATCTCGAAATATATTGTTAATGAGGGAGTTTGCATACAACATATCAAAGTTGAAGATAGAGTATAAGTATTTGATGATTGATGAGTAGACATAATGATGAACATCGCGATGTTTAGGAAATAATAAATAAGTCTATTCATGTTGATAGCGATGGGGTATTTTTTGTATATGGATATTGTTGAACCAGAAAAATATTTATATGGAAGACGTCTACATGGTAGAGGTAGAACACCAAGATTATCATTAATGTAGCATCTTTCTGGTGGACGTACTGCTCATTCTAGATTTGTCATTTCAATATTAACTTGTTGAGCTTTTGAAGATTAGTCTCATCATATGAGATGAGGCTTTGATGATGAACAAATATTATATTGAAACTCAATACACTAATTTTAAGGATCTTATGCAGCTCATATATCTATGTAGGTCCCGAACGGGTTTAGTGAGGGCAGAAGTCTAGAGGGGAGGGGTGAATAGACTTCTAAAAACTTTTTTGTCAGATCGGTGTGAGGCGATTAGCTTTGATCGAGTCGAGTGAATCGGTTTGGGTCGATAATCAACTTCTCGATCTCTGAAGCGGATCGATTCCAAGAACTATCGGTTTAAGCGATGTGTGCGGAAAGCTTAAGTTTTTACCGTGTGAAAAACCAGTTTTGATAAATCGATTCCAAAGTTAGTCTTTTAATCGGTTGGTGAAGTGTGTCAAAGTATGATCGATCGAAGCTTGGTGCTAGGTGATCTCAACTTGGAATGTGTATGCGCTTTTAAAGGTTGTGTGCGATTGTGTAAGCGATTAATCAAAGCGAAGAGAGGCACACAAGATTTATAGTGGTTCGGACAAACCCGATCCTACGCCCACTCTTCCCCCTATCACAAGGGCACCTACTTAACCAATCTGGACTTAGTTTTATGTGTTAGTCCAACACAAGACAACCGACTAGATGTTTAAAGAGTTCACACTCAACCGATCCGAGATCGAACTAGAAACCCTAGTGCGAAATCTTGCTAAACAACTTAACCTAACTTGGGGTTTGGGTAAGATTGTTTTGTTCCAACTATGAAATCTTTTCTTTGCGTATAAAGCGACTAACAAACTAGATGAAAAGATTTCTATGCTAAGAACTTATGGGATGAACACTTAATAAAAATAATCTTCTTGATCGTGTTCTTGTGCGGAAATCTGAAATTTGAGCTTCTTGATTGTTCAGTGTTTCAGTTTTTCTCACATATTCACTCTAAAGTGTGATCCCATATTTATAGACCTTGAAATCAAAGAGCCGTTGGAGAGCAATTTGAATTTCAGGCTATATTTGATAGACTTGCAGGATTGATGTGATGTGCTTCAGGAACGGCATGGCCGAAAGCGTGAATTTATACTTTGTAGCCGTTACAGAGAGGTAGCATCAAATCCCGAATCATTAAGGCTCCGATCATACGTGTCTTGTTCTTATTGGATAGCAGACTTCACCTTTTCGGTGATGTTCTTCCAACTAAGCTTGACATTCTTCTTGTTCGGATCATCGACGTATGATTAGGTGAAACATCGATTTCACACGGTGGTGACTTTGATCGATCTGAATCGATCGGTCTACCGATGGAGTCTTTGGTCTTTGGTTGACTTAGCTTCAACTAGCAGACTCGGCTGATGTAGGTCTTCTGGTCTGATCTTCTGGAAGTCATCTGATCTTCAAGTATTCTGAGTTTGAACTTCATGACTTCAGCTGAGATATCTGTCTAGATCAGATCGATCTGATCTTCTGTTCTTCTCTAGCATTTTGGCTTGTCGGATATCAGCTGTTCTTTGAGTCTTCAGATCTGACCTATACATATTGAGTTCCCCTCAATATGTGACCTATCTATTACATCGGTTGTTCTATCAATAATTATCAAGCGGTCTCCTATAGCGGGTAATATAAACATCGGTCACCTAATGTGTCCGGATTTGGTCCTATTACATGTGTTTTTGGAACTTTCATCAAAACTATAAATTTCCCAACAATTTCCCCCTTTTTGATGAAACCAAAACACTTTGAGAAACCAAATACAGTTGATAAAAAATAGAACAGTTAAGAGCATATAATCAGAAGACAATGAGACTTTGTCTTAGGATCAGAAAAAATAAACTTTTCTCATTAAAGAATGATGATTACAAGTTACATCAGAAAAGTTTGAAAATAAGAAGCGCTGATCTGAGTAGTCTTCTGATTCTTCACTCTTTGGGCTTGTATCCTTCTGGCATCTCTCTTTGATCTTGAGGTACGTTGAAAATCTGATAAAGTTTCCATTTGACATCATCAGTCTGCTGAGGATCAGTTATTTGCGTTCTGTGCAGGATGTCAAAATAGAATCTTTGAAATGCCAGTCTGTCAAATGAGCCATCTGCCTTCTTCGAGTACTCCAACAGATCATACTCTTGGCGAAGTTATTTTTACATTGATCACTTTGGCCTCATTTTCGGATACTTGTAAAAATCCGGGTATTTATTTTGTAACGGTTGAGGAATTCTTCATCGGGATTCTTCTTGTGGGACAAGATTAAGAACAAAGGCATCGAAGCCATTCACTCCTTGATCTTATTCCATTCCTCAAATTTCTTAGCATGCTGGCCAGCAGTTTTTGGGATGATCTCATCAACTCTTCTTTGGCGGCTTTTAGGTTCGCACGGATTTTCCAGCCCTTCCTTTCTTCACTCTCGATCTGAATTTCTTGTTGATTTTTCTGCCTCTGCCATTTTGTCCGCCCTTCTTTCTTCTTGGCCTTTTTCGGGCTTCTTCTGCTATCTGCTCTTTGGACATCTTTTTTCGGCCAAGATCTTATCTTATACATCAGATGTCGGGTCGGGTGTTTTTTTTCTTGTGACTCTCTCAGTCCGAGTTTGTGATGTCCCTGCACCTGTTGTGTCAGTTGGTTTCTCATTCAGTCCTTCCCCCTTTTTGGTTTGATCAAAAAGAGTAGTGAGGTGGGAGGTCAGAGAACCAAAGTTGACTGCGATCGCCTTGTTGAGATCTGCAACTGATCACGCTGAAGTTTGAGTAGTTAGCTCTTGAATCTTTGATATCGATTCGGTTTGATGATTCCATGGCGGTAGAGAGTGTTTTAATAAGTTTATCAAGTTTCTCTCTTCACAATTCTAGCTTGTCGGTGAGCATCGAAAAAAAACTTGTTGTTGTTCCACGAGTCGGTTTGGCATCAACGGTCTTTATCGATTCACCGACGATGGGACCTGATTTGGGAGAAGCGATCTTTTATTGCCCCAAACTGGGAAATAGCCATTTCCTTTTCATCTTTTATTTCCTTGATGGCAATCTTCCTTTGATCATTTATCGGTCCTTCAACTTCTTCTTTCAGAGATCTTTGAGACAAGATTTGATCTCCGAAGTTGATCGATAGTGGACGTGTGATGTTGGAATGTTGAGTGTCACTTGATGCGGGTTCGATTGTTTGTGCCTCCGGTGGTTGGTCATGAGCTGCATGACACCGGCTCCACTATCATCGGCGACTCGCGTATCCTTCATGATGGCATCTCGCCCAGGGAGCCTTGTCGGTGATTTTCGTTCTTCTGTTAAGCAACCCTAGCATCTCGTGGATCGAGCTTTGACAGATTTAGCGGGATATCGGCTCAATTTGGTGATCCCCCTTTTAGCAAATTTCCTCATGTCAAAATCGAAGTCTGCGCAAACTCATCCGCACCGCCCATCCGTTCAATAATTATTATAAAGTCGAGAAACTTTTTAATCGAAGATCTCTCGGTGAGGATCTCCATGACTTCTTCTCTTATGGCGGGTTAGGCGACCGAGCGGATACAACTCATCAATTTCTCTTTCGATTCGCATTCGATCAATTTCCGGTTATGATCTTTTTGTTGATCCGGACTCGGGGAATTGTCTGGCCATCGATTCAGTTTTTGATAGCGTTCCCGTTGAGCTGAGTAGGCGGAAGTTGGGTGGTCGGTTCGACCCTGCAGAGGTTAACGTAGCGGAAGAAAAGTGCGGTTCCACATCGGAGTAAGTCGTTCGCGAATCGATGGGTTTCGTTCGCGGGCGGCGGAGGAATAGGAGAGATATGCTCAGCCGAACAATGAGTGGTGATTCAAATTGGCGGAGGAGAAGGAGATCGTCGCTTGTGCTTCTCCCTCATAATGATGGCGAAGCTCTCCTTTTGAGAAGCCCGCCTGTCGATGCTTCACGATTTTGTGGTGGTGCATCGATCGTTACGCCTTCTTCTTGCGACTCACCATCCTCTAACATCGAGTCATGGGGGCTTTTCGCCTTCCGCCTCTTCTCCCGGCCTTCACGGTTTTCTTTTCTTCTTCTTGGGGGCATCCGTGGGCCTTAAGGGGGTCCTTCACCCGACCTTGAGATGATCCCCAGATCGTGTGCGAAGAAATTGCCTTCTTGCCTTTCCCTTTCTTTGACTTTGGGGGGTTGGCGATATCATCGTCTGGTGGCCCAAAGATGTGGAAGTGGGCGTGAGAAAAGCCTTATAGGACTTGATCCATTACATTTCCCATTTGGCGTTGGCATTTTATCTGAAGGATAAGCGCAACCTTGTTGAGATTCTCGATCTTCTTCTTCGGATATACCGCCTCCATTCATCAACTCCAAATTTCTCATGTTCTTGGAGCGAGAATGGCCTTGAAACCCATGCCAATTGATGTTCTTGGCTTCATCAATTATTGCGACCATCTTTATGCAGTTTGCCGGATGTAATCGTGATGAGAATTTGAATAAATACCCATAATTGTTTTTGACAATATGTCAAACAACAATCGGTATTTCCTCTTGAGCATTGGCACGACAAAACTCGGCGTATGATGTTTGTCGGCCTCTACGAAGAGCTCTTTTTCTCGATCAATTTCATCTTCGTTCTCCTGTAATGAGAAAAGAGATCCGTTTTTTTTGGTAGAAATTTGAACAGACGGGTTATATCATCATTTTGTCGGTCGATTTTTTCCGGTGATCGCCGAAAAGTAGTTTCGTCTCTGGAGCATCCAGATCCACTCTTAAATTCTTAGGAATTCTAGTGCTTCATCTTTGCATCTTTGGATTGCGGTGAGCGTATAAAATTTCTCAAGGCACGCTTTTGAAGAATTTGCTCGACCTCCATGGATTAGGATCCCGAGTGATATTGAACTGCATTTAACTTATCATCCACAATCTTTGTTGCGATTAGTATAGTTGCACATTATTTTTCCCATACCGTGAGTGATCATCTCTGAGATAAGATAGATTAGGTTAAAAATGTTGTGCATTAATACAAAGAATATCACCTGGCGGAAACTTCAAAGAACAATAAAGCATAACACATGATAGAAACACTTAAGATCAATGGATTTTAAAAAACTACATCAAATAAACATAAATTACCGATTCTATTTTTCGGAAAGATGATTTTTGAAACTTAGGAAAACACTTTGAATCGAGAGAAGTATCTGGAGTTTTCGGAGAATAAATCGCAAGTTTGTGAAATGGAAAACTCGGTATGGTTTTTGATGAACTTTATAAAGACGAGGAGGGAAAAGAAGACACGATTTGGAAGATCAACCGTTTGAAAAGATTAAACGCTCCAGATTAAGCGGTTTTGATCGTAGGGTCGAAAAGCACGCGTCTGAAAACCTTTTTGGATTTAAAAGCACTTTTAATAGAAGTTAATACATGTTCCCCACGTCCGCATTAAATGATTTGCAGAGAATACGCCACAAGGATAATGGGTGCGATAAAAGGCAAATAATATCGGATAAGATCCGATAAATAAGCAAAAAGAACAAGAGAAAAGAAAACAGATCGGTTGGTCGATATTGTAATCGATCAATACCACTTGTCCATGTTGATTTCACTTGTTGATCTTAGTATTCTACGCCTAAGCCTTAAAATTTCCCAACCGATCCTTTTTAGGTGATCTTTCCTTGAATATGTCCGATTTCCTTCCGATCCTCTTGATCGGTTGAAGTTCCCCTTCAACCGATATTTACATTTTCCCATAGATCGATGTATCGATTTGTTGGAGTTTTAAGCTCGGTGATCTTCCTCATCGATCGACCATTATGTATCGATTTTGGTTGACCTAATCGATTCTTCTCAAGTCAATCGATTCTTGGAATAAGTGTTACCGCTTAAAACTTAATCTAGAATAGTAGGCTCTATTCCTAAGTTGGCGCGATTTGACATGCGTAATTATCGTTTAAATCTTTTCGATATGTCAATCCGTAGTAAATTTATCAATTATCGGTCGCGTGATTCCTACATCATTTCGTCCTTTTGGTCTTGATTTCTCTAAAGGTTTTGAGAACTTCGTAATTTGCATTTGCACCCTTGCTTGGCCTCTATAAATTGGACCAATTGTTTTACACAACATAACCCATTCACCATACTTATCTTCTTTGTAGAATCATGTATCTGGTGAACCCTTATTTCCGGTTAAACTTAGGCAAATACCTTTACCCCTTTTTCAATGATTTTGACTTCTCAAATCAACCCCTGTGTGTCCCTTATCGCTGTTTTCGTCATCGTCAAAGATTTCACATACGATTGTTGCAAAGTTTCTCTACCACCATGGCGGCGGGCTCTTTGTTTAACCGAGAAGACACTTCTCCTAACCGTATGCACCTTGTGTGTCTATCGTTATGACGTAACTACCATCAACAGACTTAGTCTGAAAATGAACGTGAGTTTGATATACGGTCTTGATCAGACAACAGCTGATCTTCCTATATCAACTCACCATTTAACAATTTAGAGAGCCCACTGACTCTTTCTTAGGGCTCCCGGCTTAAAAATCCTATCAAGGCCGCTCTCGCTCCATTTTTCTTGATCTTCAGCTTCTGCGAGCGCCTTGGAATTTTTTTTTAAAGCCACTTTCACCCCTTGTTAAGTGGGGGAAAATGAGAGCATCAGATTTAAAATCTCTCTCTCTCCCTGCTCCACTTGGGTTAGGATGAGGGTTTAGGGTTATAGGTTTAGGGTTTTTGGTTATCACTTATGTATTAACCTCCGGGTCCTTTGTACTTGTATCTTGTAATGTAACCTGACCTTCGGGTCTTTATCAATGAAAATTTCTATTATTCCATTGTTGTGTAAAATTCCTGTATCCTTATGCGATTTCAAGCTTTAATCTTGTGAATACTACTTGTGAATCTTGCTTGTTGAATATCAGCTTAATCGACTTACAAAGACGTAAAATAATCCAACTGATTTAATCAGATATTCCTTTTAAAAAGTGAGTGTTTCCTTTAATCTGATAAACCTTAAATCTGATCAGTTCCTTTAACCTGATAATCTTGTAAATCTGATCGATTTCTCACATCAGTTCCTTGGTCGATCTTACGATCGATTGAGATACCAAACTCAATGATTCCTTTCAACTGGTTAGTCTCTTAACCACCGGTTTCGAGATCATTCCATCAAACATTTGAGGTGCATTTTCTCCAAGATCCGAAGCCTAGCTCATTGCATAATTCTCTGAATCGATCTCGGCTAGTGGCTTGGTTAGAATATCGACTTTTACGTATATCGGTATGAATCTTTTCCATTTCGATATTCTTCTTTTCAACATGATCTCTTATAAAATGATGTCCGACATCCACATGCTTGCATCTTTGTGTAGAACGGGATTACGAGTGATTGCAATAGCACTATTATTATCATCACGTAAAAATAGGTACATTGTTAGCTTCAATGTTATAATCCCTCATTTCTTGACTAAGCGAGGCGATTGGGAACAACAAACTTCCTCGCAACCATATATTACGCTTCAATAGTAGATGTCGAATCGATGTCTCCGCTTTTGAAAACCACGAGATCGGTTTACTTCCTAAGAACCGACAAGTTCTCGAGGTGGATTTTTTTGTCAATCTTGCAACCTCCATAATCGTAATCGAGAATACCCACTAAGCTCTAGATTATCATATGATGGGTAAAATAAACCAAGATTTCCGTCCCCTTCAGATACTTAAGAATCGGCTTAGGCGCTTTCTAGGTGGCTTATCATTGGATTTGCTCGAAATCGCACATACACCCATCTGCGAAGGTTATATCCGGTCTCTTTGGCGGTCGGGTATAGTAGAGATCCAATGAGAGCCCTATATTCCTTTTGATTTGTTTTCGACCATCCTCAAATACGGATCCATCTTGAATCCAATCATCATAGGAATTTTGGCTTCTTAAAATTTTGAACTCCAAACTTAGCCAATAAATTCTAGTGTACTTTTTGGCGAGATGAATATCCTACGTACTTTGCTTTACTTGAAGACCCGTAAAGTAATTCATCGACCCATCATGGACATCTCGAACTTCCCTTGCATCGGTTCTTTGAATCTTTCACATAAACTCTTGTTAGGGGATCGAAGATGATGTCATCCACGAGATCTGAACCATCGAGAATATCTTCTCCATCTTCTATTGCGAATAAGGTTACGTCCCTTTATTCCTTTAGTGAACCCTTTGTCGATCAAGAAGCGAGAGAGTGTATCATACCAAGCTCGAGGAGCTTGTTTTGAGGCCATAAAGGGCTTTTCTTAAGCGGTACACTTGGTTGCCCTTTTCAAAGCACGGAGGTTGTTCGACATAAACTTCCTCTGCTAGTACCCGTTTAAGAAAGCACTCTTTCGTCCATCGATACCACGATGAACCCTCCGTGGGAAGCATATGCCAAAAACAAGCCGAATGGCTTCTAGGCGGCGATTGGTGCAAAGGTCTCATCATAATCAATTCTTCCGATTGTGAATACCCCTTAGCAACAAGTCTTGCCTTATTTACGGTGATGACGCGTTTTTTTTCTCATCTCTCTTGTTCTTGAATACCCACTTCGTGCCAATAACGTCTTGATGACTTGGTTTGTCTACCGGTTTCCAAACTTGATTTCTCTCGATTCGGCTCTTCTGCGCATGGCTAGAATCCGACTTTGCGTCTTGTAGAACCTCCTCTATTGTTGTTGGTTCCTTCATTCATGCGGATAACAAACAATACATGGCACTTTCACCAATCGATGTCTAGTTTTAACTTTATCAGATGGGTCTCCGATTATCAGATCAGTTGGATGACTGGTTATCCAGGTCCTTCTATTCTGATTTGCGTCGGTTTGGAGAACATCGTCCGTTTCTGATAAAATTTCATTACTAGCGATTGGGAGTGGTCCGAAGTTATGATCCACTTGATAAGAACAAGTCTCGGTGATGTTGGACTCATCATGTGTCGATGTACATTCGTGGGAACTTCAGATGTTCCCCCTGAACCGGATGGTTCAGTTGATACTGTCTCAGCTGTATCAGCTTCTTCATCGATAGTTTTTCGTACCTTAGGGTCTGAATGATCTGGTGAATCAACTAGATCTGGAATGTATATTGTTCTGGTTTTTCGATTCTTTTTCCTTGATCGTCGGTGATCCATTTTCGAACATCGGTTCTTGTTGATCGAGTACATCTTGTTCTGGGCGATTTCTCTTGTTCGTAAGATGCTTCATCAAAGACTACATGGGGTGTTTCTTCCACAAGTAGGGTTAAATGCATTGTAAACCCCGAAAAGCCTTGCTAGATGAGGAATATCCTAAGAATATACCCTCATCCGACTTGGCCTCAAAAGTCTTCAACCCGACTCTTCCCATTGTTGTGTATGAAACACTTACACCAAAAAACATGGAAGTAAAGAGACACGAGGTTTTCTGTCCTTCCACGTTCATAGGGTGTTTTGTAGTGAGCCTTAGTCGGAAGACATCATTCGAGTGTGACATGCAAGATTGATTGCTTACGCCGAAAACGACTTGGTATTGCATGTTCAAATTTAACATCGTGCGGCGAACTTTCTTTGAGAGTTCTGTTCGCTCGTTCAATTTCTACTCCATTTTGTTGTGGCGTCCTTTGCGGTGATGTTTCATGTTGTATACCAAACTTAGAGCAAAAATCATTAATAAAAGAGTTCGTAAATTTTCGTACTTTTTATCGATCGATTTTTACTACTTTGGCATCCTTCTCATTTTGTAATCATTTTAGCATTTCGGGTATCTTCGTTTGTCGTCTCATTCTTCTTATGTAAGAATATAACCCGTAAACTTGGAATAGTCATCCACGATTACCGAGTATATTTCGTCCGTTGAGATCGATGGTGTAATCGGGTCCAAATAGATCCATATGGGGATTTGAAGAAGATCATTTGGATGCGGTTCGGGAATTCCCTTGAATGAAGCTTTGACTGTTTTCCCTTCCGACATGCAAGACATGTCCGATCCTTTGAAAATACTTCATTAGGAAGTCCTTCCACTAGAGACATCCTTGCAATCTTATTAAGAGTTTTAAAGTTCGGGATGGCTCATTCTTTTGTGCGAGCCAACCGCTACTTTTGGAACTCTTGACAATCGACATGCATTTCTTGGGCAAACTGTTCCAATCACCGTGTAGATCCTCCCTTTCCTTGAACGGTTAGCAAAATCGTTGAGTGGCTCGATTCTTGATAGTGCATTGATCGATCGAGAACTCAACATTGAATCATTATCGCGAAATTGTGAAACCGATAATAGGTTGTGCTTTAGACCTCCGACATCTGAGACTCGGTTACTTGTACATCATCATTCTCTAAGGTTAGAACCCTTTGGTATAACCAAAGTTATCATCACCGAAGAGTACACGCTGGCCTTTCGTTCTATGTATGAAATGGTGAGGAGGTGCTTGCTTCTGTCATGTGCCTTGAGCATCCACTATCGATGTACCGGATAGTTGCTTGCACACCTCCTTTGTTGTCGGACCACGCGAACTGCAATCGATCGGGCTTTAGGTACCCCTTTTTTAGATTGGGTCTGAGGGGTTAGGATTAGTTTTGGGGATCCATACAAGCGAGCACTTCTATTGTGATCGGTTAGATCGAAGGCCCTGATTTGTCTCTCATACTCGTCAACATAATCATACATCTCTTTTTATATCTTTTCTGTTTTTGTATGATTATTAGTGTGAACCTTGGATGAATTAGAAGATTTGGGATTTATCTTTCTGTTTGTCTTCTTCTTATCCGGTGTGGTTCAAAAAGTGCGGCTGACCCTAGATTTACGATTATAGGGGTAGGTACGATCGCTACCATCAAAAGATTCATATCTTTTCGGCATAGGTGGTTTTTTGCGGTTTACGAGCATGCTTATTAGGCGGTGACCTTGATTGGGTCTCGATTGTACTTCCCTTTTTACGGGTTGTCTTTTTTTGATTCGATCTGTTGATTAGGTTGAGGTTTCTTCGGAAGAACTGGGTTCTTCCGTTGATTCCTCGACCGATGCTTTACCGTTTGGGGTCCATTTACATTTCCCATACGTTAGGCACCGCCTTTACCGCTTTCAACCTGGTCCTTTTCCTTATTAGATACATGTTTGGCTTTTGGTGTATCTTTTGTCGTAAACTCAAATCGATTACACACTTTTTTGAGATGAATCGGTCGGGGCTTTTGAGGATGTGGAAGGATTCTCATAGCCAAGTCCTTCTTATTAATCGTTGTTCGAAAATAGGCGTTCATGTCTTGAGCGGTTTTAGATGATTTTGAAAAAACCTCTATTTTCTTTTTCAGATTATCCTCAGATGATTTTAGACTTTCATGCTTTTGGAAGCGACTCATCGAATTTTGCTTGTAGGATTTTGAAGTCATTAGCTTTCTTTGTTTGTTAATTGCCGGTGATCTTTGATCGCTTCTCCCGATCGAAGCTTTAACCGAGAATTTTAAATTCCCGATTGCCTTCGAACGGCGGTTCGGTGATCTAAGTTCGGAGGCTTTACATAGATCATTTTTCTTTATGGTGATTATTTACGGTCCTCGACTTATCATTTCAAACTTCCACTATAGCATAAGTGTCTCATTGCATTGAGAGATCCTCAAGCAATTGCTCGAGTAAGCTGCAGTCAATCTCCCGGCCGGGTGTGCTAATGATAGCGGTGTAGAAAGCGACGAAGGCGGGTTTGGAGGTTACCTCGGATTGGTCCTCCCTTGCCATCGATGGCAGATCTCATCATCGTCTCGAAGAAAATCAGATCTTCATTTTCATAGAAGTCAGCAAAGATTCTTGATCGGCGAAGTCTTCTACAGAGGAGTATCCAGAGTCCTCGGAGGGCAGATATGAGTCGTCAATTCTGACGTGATCGGCAACCATGGCTCTTTCATCCTATAACGTTGCTCTCTTTTGTTCCTCTTTTCTTCCCTTTCTCTTGGCGTCAGTGCAGGCGTCTGCGCTTATAGTGACACAGCTTCTCACGGTTGAAGCACGTTTCCTTGATCCACCGAACCTTTCCTTCGGGTGAATCACTCCGTCTGCATGACCTATCGGTGATTTCCATTTCGATAGTAGTCCGAGCTTCTTACAATCGATTGGTTATCTCTTCCTTCCTCCGGTCGATTATCTCTTTTCCTTTCATCTCTGTGATCCCTCCGATCATCGATCGATTCTTTTCGGAGATCGTTGGCTGATCTATCTCTCTCCCCGCTATGTTGATAGTCCTTATAAAATCTTCGATACTTACCAAGTTGGACGTTTGACTTCTCAAGTTTTTTGGTAAGTAGAAAGCGTCTGTTTCGCCGACTCATTATATTCCCAACGAGGTTCGTTGGCCTTCGTTTTCTTCTTGGGTTGCCTTAAAAGCAATCGATTTTTGAAGTTGAGGCTTGGCGGGCACCTCATCTTCATCGAACTTGTCCTCTCTCAATCAAATCGAACTCGTGAGCTTTAAGGCTCAAGAACAAGCTACTTGGCTTCATTTTTTAAATGTCTTGGCAATCCTTGATTACCGTGACCTTCATATCCCACTTCTTGGCGAGAGACCTTAGGATTTTGTAGTTGATATCTTTATCAGACATCTCTATACCAAGTTCTCAAAGCTTATTTATAGACATTGTAATTCTTCCATCGAGTTCGTTGATGGTTTCGTTTAGCGACATCTTGATTTTTGAACTTTACGGTTCGGCTTGTAGACGGTTTGTCTTTTATCTATTCATTTCTCGCATATTTCAAACGAGTATCCCACATTGCTTTCGCAGATTTGAGATACTTAATCTTTTCTTTGGTGACCTTATCCATTGTTTTCATGATAATATGACTTGCAATAAGATCTAGAGTATGCGATTTCCTTTCCTCCGCATCCATCAAGGCCGGCTTTTTTAGTAAAAAGACTTTCGGGGGTAAAGTCCGGATCTCCTCCGATGCGGGGTTGTCGTAATAAATGATGATGGGTCCTCTTTCGATGACTTCCATCATTACGCCAATCGATCGAGCCTAGATGGTTGGACATATATATGGCCCAATCTGCATACTCATCGATTGAGAACTTCGGCAGATCATGATACATACCGAGGTGTTATCCATCTTTGAGTGATTTTGGAAAATGAATGAGTTTTAAAAATGGTTTTTGGATCGATTCGATTGACCACAAAGATTCTTCCTCAAGAATCGATGATACATGAGTCGATTGGTCAGTAGAACCAACCGCTCGATACCACTTGTAGGTCCCGAATGGGTTTAGTGAGGCGTAAGTCTAGAGGGAGGGGTGAATAGACGAAAACTTTTTTGCGCAGATCGGTGTGAGGGCGATTAGCCCGATCGAGTCGAGTGAATCGATTTTGGTCGATAATCAACTTATCGATCTCTGAAGCAGATCAGTTCGGTAACTATCAGTTTAACTGATGTGTGCGGAAGCTTAAGTTTTACCCGTGTGAAAAACCAGTTTTGATAAATCAGATTCCAAAGTTAGTCTTTTAATCAGTTGACTGAAGTGTCAAGTATGATCAGATCAGAAGCTTGGTGCTAGTTGATCTCAACTTGGAATGTGTATGCACTTTAAAGGTTGTGTGCGATTGTGTAAGCAGTTAATCAAAGCAGTAGAGGCACACAAGATTTATAGTGGTTCGGACAAACCAGTCCTACGTCCACTCTTCCCTATCACAAGGGGCACCTACTTAACCAACTGGACTTAGTTTTATGTGTTAGTCCAACACAGTACACCGACTAGATGTTTAAAGAGTTCACACTCAACCGATCCCAGAGATCAGAACTAGAAACCCTAGTCTGAAATCTTGCTAAACAACTTAACCTAACTTGGGGTTTGGGTAAGATTGTTTTGTTCCAACTATGAAATCTTTTCTTGCGTATAAGCAGCCTAACAGCTAGATGAAAAGATTTCTATGCTAAGAACTTATGGGATGAACACTTAATAAAAATAATCTTCTTGATCGTGTTCTTGTGCGGAAATCTGAAATTAGCTTGAGCTTCTTGATTGTTCAGCGTTTCCGTTTTTTCTCACATATTCACTCTAAAGTGTGATCCCATATTTATAGACCTTGAAATCAAAGAGCCGTTGGAGAGCAATTTGAATTTCAGGCTATATTTGGTAGACTTGTAGGATTGATGTGACGTGCTTCAGGAACGGCATGGCCGAAAGCGTGAATTTGTACTTTGTAGCCGTTACAGAGAGGTAGCATCAAATCCCGCAATTGCCGGCTCCGATCATACGTGTCTTGTTCTTATTGGATAGCAGACTCACTTTTCAGTGATGTTCTTCCAACTAAGCTTGACATTCTTCTTGTTCAGATCATCGACGTATGATTAGGTGAAACATCAGATTTCACTGGTGAGACCTGATCGATCACCGAATCGATCTACCGATGGAGTCTTTCGGTCTTTGGTTGACTTAGCTTCAACTAGCAGACTCGGCTGATGTAGGTCTTCTGGTCTGATCTTCTGGAAGTCATCTGATCTTCAAGTATTCTGAGTTTGAACTTCATGACTTCAGCTGAGATATCTGTCTAGATCAGATCGATCTGATCTTCTGTTCTTCTCTAGCATTTTGGCCTCGGATTTGATATCACCGTTCTTTGAGTCTTGGATCGACCTATACATATTGAGTTCCCCCTCAATATGTGACCTATCTATTACATCAGTTGTTTTATACAGTAATTATCAACTGGTCTCCTATAGCGGGTAATATAAACATCAGTCAGCTAACAGGTCTGACTGGTCCTATTACATGTGTTTTTGGAACTTTCATCAAAACTATAAATTTCCCAACAATCTATTGTCATCTGGATTACCTTTTTAGTTGAAAGACCTTTGTGTTTGGAGGTGATTTCCAACATATATTGTTAGTTATTCCAAAAGGAACGAGATATGATATTATTCACGCTGCAGTCAATTCATCATTTTTTATGAAATTATTATACTCTTTTGAAACTTACAAGGAACATGCAGTTGCTGAACTTGGGTTCGACTGAAGCTATATACCAAATGAAAATGTTATGAATGTGTAAGATATATTGGAGATGGGAGTATATAATCACAATCTGAATATGGTTCTGATATACAAATTTTGGATAATATTTTGTTGAGAGGTGGTGATGATTCGATTAGTACTATTATTGATAACATTTATCCTGATTTTGATAACGTGATAGATGATCACAATTATTTATAAGATAGAGCAATTCTTGCTCTTACATTTGATGTTGATAGGTGTCCATAAACGAGCATATGATTTAGATGAATCACGTGATAAATCACATACTTATTTGAGCTCTGATAGTCTGATCTGATTCAAATGTTGATCATCATTATGATGTGCATATTCATGAATTCTCAAGTAGTATTAAGTGTTCGGGTGTTCCCGATTATGAATTGAATACAAAAGTTGAAACACCCATAACGTTATTGAAGAATATTGATCACTCAAGGTATTTTTCCAATGCAACCATATTTTCCCTCCTTATAATTTTTAAAAAATATATTGCATTTTAAAAATTGAATGTCTATTATTTCTTCAAACAATTTTTAATATATAATATTTTTCCATATATAGATTTTTTATTACGAGGTTGAGTGATAGTGTTCTTGAAGCTAAGGTTTTAGCTGGAAGTAGTGCATGATATTTGGCTTTGATACACAGGCTTGCATTGAATCCTTGCTCTAGATTGTCGTTCAAATTTCAACGGAGAAAATCTTCGCTTAATAAAAGTTAGGGGGTAGTCCTTTTTCACGTAAAGGGTATTTTTAATAAAAATATCATATTTTAACTGAGAAATTAAAGTAAAAAGCAGATCTTGGAAATATAATTTTTTTAAAATATTATTTATTTTATACAATATAAATTGAATAATGAATTCAAGTAAATACCTCCTTGCACAAGTTTAAATTGTATATATGGTGGAAGCGTGATAACATTTATATGGAAGACATTGTCTGCAGATTTGAGGTATAATGACAAAAATTGTCATGATTGTCAGGGATTGATCCAAGAACTATTTATGATAGCCACAATAAAAAGCAAGTCTCGTGTGAATCTGAGTTCATGTGTATTTTCTTTTTCAAATGTCACTGCTATGTATATATACTATCATTGTTGCAAATGAAATTCCACTATTTAAAAAATGCTTGATTTGTAAATAATGATACTTCGCATGTTTGATTTGTAAATAGCTCGTATGTAAAGAAATAATATTTGAAGAAAAAAAGTTCACACAAATTTCTCCCAAAAAAAGAAAATATAAATATAAAATACATAAAAAAATCCTGCATAACAACCAAATCTATTATAATTAATAAATAAAATCTATAAATTTAATTACTGAAATATTTATATGATTGTCTCATTATCAACATTATACTAAATTTCTTTTTAAAATGTACAATTAAATTATCATTTATCAACTAACCTTATGATTATAATTTGAATAATATTACTACTAATAATATTAATTGTAATTAATATAATATAAAAAGTTCAGAAGAGTGAGCTGGGTTGGGGGTGCGAAACATTGTTTATCAGGAGGTAGTGATCTAAGAAATGAGATTGAAATAATGTATTTGTATTAATATAATTTATAATTAACTAATATTTTTTATGTATACATATATAGTGTATTAGGAAAAAATTTACTGGGGGCACGTGCCCTCATCTTAGGAACGATAGATCCGTCTTTGATGATTGTAGCATCCAATTCACACTATAATAAATTCACTTGTTATGTGTAATAATTTGTACTCTACTGAATTTTACAAGGAACATATTGTTGCAAAACTCGAGATTGGCAGAAGGTTTACACGAGTTGAAAATATTTTCTAATTGGATAACATCTATTGGAGATGTGAGTATATGATCACAAACTGAGTATGATCTTGATGTACAAATTTCGGATGATATTTTTGTTGAGAGGTGGTTACGACTTATATTTTTTATGGAACAATTTTTTGTAGAAAAATTCATATATTCCTTACAAGATCTCAAGCCCTGAAGCAATACGAAACATATTCTCCAAGTTTTCGAGACTAAATTAGAGGAATTGATGAGTCATCACATATTAAGAACAACACAATAAGTAATTACTCAATCAACCTCATATAATAACTTGCACACTTTACTTATACAGATGTCCCAAAATAATTTGCACGGTCTAAAAGTAGAAAGTCCTCCATAAACTTCATCCTTACAATATCCACAACATTACACAAAATGCTATTACGTTTGGACCCACACATACAGATACTTCAAATCCATTTATATACTTTATACATAATAGTTTACAAAATTACCCCTCACAATCCTACTAATTACTCAACTTTCTTATTTTGTGTGCCAATAAAATGGTGCAAGTTACATTCATCTCTTTCACATTCTACACACAAATCATGTTGGAGAAATTAATTTTAAAATTATAAGATTAGATATAATGACATATTATTTATTATTAAGAGGTTTTGGTACTTTTTATAATTTAAATTAAAATATAATGATGATAATGCACGAGCATTTAAAATTATAATTATTATTTATACAATATTATTAAATATGTATTGAAATAATATTTTATTAATGTGAATACAATAAACGTTCAACCAACATGATATGCAATTGTACATACATTATATTAAAGAATACATTTAGTTTATAAATTAGAATAAGAAATGTAAATATATTGCAAATATACAATATTAAAAAATAGTATAAAAATACTTCTTTTTTTTTCCTTATAATTTTCACTAATTCTGATTTTAGTAGCTAACTTTCTCCAACTTTAGATATAGTCTCATAAGTTTACCAAATGCAGTTGTTTAACCATGAACTAGCTAAAATAGGTTTACCAAATTTAATATTTTCGTCCTTAGTTTTGACTGGCTAAAAGGACGAAAAAGTTGAATTTGGTCCTTAATTTCCTTCCATGTTGATTAGTTATTTTTCTTTCCATTTTCAATTATATTTTTATTTGTTTTGTTGGATTCAATATGATATGATAATAATTGCATATTCCTATAAATTGAGATTAATATTCAGGATTATAATAATCACAAATTTCTTTCTTTTTTTTGTCCGTTTTTCCCAATTACCTAAAGAATCCATTTATGCACAAAAGTTTAGTCAAGTGCAAGTTCTTTGTGATAAGATGTCCATTTGAGACTTAAAAAAATCTCGATCTGATTTTAGGTACTTAAAACTAATTATTTTGATTTTGTCATGAAAAATGTTCATATTATTCATCTTAATGAATCTTCACAGAAAGATACTCCAAGAAATCTAAAATTGGAAAGTCTTGAGACCAATCATGTTGGAAGAAATGAACACGTTGCAAATATTAGACTTCTACATTCATGCAAATTCATGTTTTCAAAATATTTGAAATTGGTCATTTAACCTGTTGCGGCAGGTCACCAAATATGTAAACTTCACATGTGTAATTATTTTATTTTTCCCTTTAATTTTGAAGCATCACCTGGACTTTTGTAATTCTAATAATTTTGCATCGATTTTAAAGACAACCTTAAAATTAAAAGACAAAGTGATCGGGTTGGTTTACCGGGTCTAAACTAACCCCAAAATTTAAAAGTAAGCCAAAGTACACAAAAACCGCTCTTCCTCCTTAAAAAATATGCATAAAAATCCCGACCCAAAATTATTAGGACTAAAAAAAGTCTAGTTTACATTTCGAAATTAAAAGAAAAAATAAAATTATTACACATTTGACAGTTACATATTTGGTGACCTGCTGCAACAAATTAAAAGATAAATTTAAATAAAAAATTAAACTCACGGGACTAAAATTAAAAAGTCAAAACAATCGATTCTAATTTCAAACGAAATAAAATCAATGGACTACAAAAAATTTAATCCTAATATTAATTCTTCTTTTCAAAGAATTTTCTTTAACAGTGCACATTGATATGAATAAAATTAAATGTAATTAAAAAAGATTAAAATTTTATTAATAAATATAAATATTATAATAAGATGTAAAAAAAAATTAAATTTTATATCAATCCAAAATAATATTTTAACATTTAAAATGTTTGATAACAACAATGATCGTGCGTTAGCACGGGTGCAATACTAGTTCTATATATATATGTATAAGTTCTATTCTATTCTTAATAAGTAGTTTGATTAAAGTTAGTTTGTGTCTCTTTGTTAATGTCGTTCTATCAATCATAGACCAGGTTTCTATTTTTGTTGACCACACCTTCGTTCCTTTATTCTTTTCCTTTCTTTTAGTACATATTATTTGGGCTAAATATTGAAGTTTCTTCCTTCAGTCATAAATCAGGTTGGTGTCACTTTTTGTTACATATATTGTTGGAAAAAAATTATTAATAATTTAATTTTAAACGTATTTTTCATGAATAATCTTTACTAAATTTTTTTTTTTTTTTGTTATTCAATTTATACACATAAAAATTTTCTTAGAGAATGAGATCAATAGTATTTAGAATATTATGATGTAATTATATTAATTAAATGAATTCTAATGTAAAAAAAATAATTTTTTAACTATATATAGTATAAAAATATTTTTTAAATTATATTATGTTTTCATTAAGTTGGGCCCCCTAACCAAATTTTATGGTTCCACCACTATATATAGATACACACAAGTTCTTTTTTATTCTTAATAAGTAGTGTTATCAAATTAGTTTGTGTCTCCTTGTTATTGTCATACTTCTGTTTTTTTTTTCTTTTAGGTTAGGTTTCGATTTTTGTTGGCCACATTCCTACTCCTATTTTCTTTTTCTATCTTTCAGTACAAATTTGTTGGGGCTTGGTGTTGGAGGTCCTTCCTTCAATTATAAACCAGGTCGCGGTCGCTTTTGGTCACGCTTATTGTTGGAACCACAATTATTTATAATTTAATTTTAGACGCATTTTATGAATAATATTTACTAAATTCACATCCTTTTATTTGATGACTCAATTTATATATTGAGAGTTTTTCTTAGACAGTGAGAACATAGTATTTTGAATATTATAATGTAATTATATTAATTAAATATTGTAATAAAATTATTTTTTTTGCTTTACATATATAGTTTTTAAATACATTACTTTTAGCTAGGTCTTCTACACATCAGGTGTGTTGGGAGATGAATTTAATAAAGAAATTTTGATTAGATCCCAAAACCCCTGAGTATGACATGTTCAGGATAATCTTGATAGACTGAGTCAGGTTTCAGTATAGCGTGTTCATGAAGTTATCTGCATCATGTATAGTCAGCAGATATAGATCGTAAGTAATCAAGACTCAAGAAAAGAAATCAAGAAATCAAGACTCAAGAAGTTATCAAGAAATCAAGACTCAAGAAGCTATCAAGAAATCAAGACTCAAGAAGCTCATCAAGAAATCAAGACTCAAGAAAGTTTCAAGAAATCAAGACTCAAGAAGTTTCAAGAAATCAAGACTCCAGAAGTTTCTAAAGTAACTGAAGACTCAGTAAGTAACTAAAGAAACTGAAGACTCAGTATGTCACTGAAGACTCAGTATGTCATTGAAGACTCAAGATGTCATCAAGACATCAAGACTCAAGAAGTCACAAGACATCAAGACTCTAAGACATCAAGACTCGTAAGACACTTAAGACTCAAAAGATACTGAAGACACAGAAGATACTGAAGACCCAGTAGTTACTGAAGACTAAGTAAGATACTGAATACTCAGTATAACCTGAATGTTCAGAGGCACTGAATAATATATATCTGAAGACTACAAAACTGAGAAAAATGCAAATATTTAGAAAAGTAGATATTGCCCAAAACATTCATATGCAGACAAAAGGAACTAAGTCTAAGTGTTGTTTAAGGTTATCTCATTCAGAGAGATTACCCAAAAAGAGCCGTTATGTTTGTCTACATTTATCAAGACAAGAACCAATCACAGTGAAGACAACATCAGATTTTTATCGACATCGAAGCTTACGACGGGACTCGAATCATGTCAAGTAGTACTATGTTCCGCATCGCAAAAATTGGTGATTGGCTACATTTGCATATTTCCTAAAACATGCAAGGGAGTATTCAAACCCTAAATATAGTCGTTCATCAAACACCATAAGAGGAAACTCATGAAGCTATCTCCTCCAACGGATAGTTTTTCAAGAGTGACCTTGGTGAAGTTGCCTATAAATACTAGTGACCCTTTACATTGAGAGGTTACGGAAATTTCAAAAGCAACTCAAGAGCTCATTCAGATATCAGATATTGAAGCACTCGAAAAACCTAGAATTTCCTAAGTGTTTCACATTGACGAGAGCTCATTCACTAAGCCTAGATTGATAAGAAATATCCAAAGCTTAGTAGAGATATCCTAGCATTTGCATTGTTCTTATTGTAAAGGATATCTCATCCTAGTTGGAAACCAACTCAAAACCCAAACCCTTTGTTAAGGTAGTTTGTGTGTGTTTTGTTGGTGAGTTGGAGTTGTAAAGAGTTAGTAAGCTACAATTGAGTTAGCCGTAAAAACTCTAGAGAAGAAGTTAGTAAGCTACTTGTGGTAGTCGAAAACTTGTGTGTGTTTGAGTTAGTAAGTGAAGTGAGTCATTTTAAAAACTCAAAGTAGAAAACCGAGTAAGCTTCTGATTGAGTTAGCCGTAAAAGCTTTAGGAAGTGGTTAAGGAATTTCTCTGAAGGTCAGAGAGAGTGGACGTAGGAGCTTGAGTCTCTGAACCACTATAATTGCTATGTTGTTTTGCTTTCTGTAC
The DNA here is from genome assembly GCA_037126765.1 of Stenogyne calaminthoides. Classification (NCBI taxonomy): domain Eukaryota; kingdom Viridiplantae; phylum Streptophyta; class Magnoliopsida; order Lamiales; family Lamiaceae; genus Stenogyne; species Stenogyne calaminthoides. Next base: position 35,209,832 of record JBBCBC010000017.1, on the reverse strand, counting down.
TGCATTATTATCTGTTTTATGTTTTTCACTTAAAGCATAATTCACTGATATTCAGTTGGAACCAATCCACTGAACTTGCATCAAACTGATCACAGCCTTAATCATTGTTTTATTGAAGGGAAGATTTTCGTGAAAGCTAAAACGAGTATAAACATAGGGCCAACCATTACGCAGACACTTGAGTAGATAGAACGAGATAGTTACCAAACCGAACTAACTCTCTCGAGGGTTCAAGAAGATAATTATCGATCCAAGCATCTCGGGATCTCCGATAAACTCAGCTCGGTTAGGCTAATTAACAAGCTTCAAAGCATTTTAGGATCATTGTCTCGATGAGACTTTGACTCGAAGTAATCAGGCTTCTCGGGGCCAAACCATCAGATATATCGACCCATCCGACCTCGATGTGAAAGAAAAGTTTTAAAAATCACTGAACACGTGTATTCCCCCCCATACACATGTGAGACTCGTTAGCACCGGGACCAACAAGTGGTATCGGAAGCAAATGGGTTCAATTTGACCACTTGCTTTGGTAGCCATAGTCTATTTTCTTTGAAAAAGACTTTGGTGGTCTATTGAATATATATCTTTTTCTCGATATCTTACAAGGCTCAGTCATCATGCCTTCTAAGAAACTTCCTATGTTCTCTGTTGAGAGCTATGATCTATGGAGATTGAGAATGCAGGCTCATCTGTATTCAAAACATGAAAGAATGTGGAGAGTGGTTTCTGAAGGACCATTCAAATTTAATGTTGTGAATCCCAGAATCACTGATACTGAGAGGAATGATCCAAGAGATGGATTTCCAAAATCTGATGATCAACTTACTCCTGATGAGAGAAAGTTAGTCAATCTTGACTACATTGCTAAAGATACTTTGTACAACACTATTGATGATGGTGTTATGGGGATGATTTCTCACTGTGAAACTGCAAAAGAAATATGGGACACACTTGCTGTTATGTGTCAAGGCACATATCATACTAAGGAAAACAAACTTTATGTTGCTATTGGAAAGCTTGATAGCTTTGAAATGGAAGATAGTGAATCCATTGACAAACTTGTGGTCAGATTCACTAGTATCATGAATGATTTGAGTGCTCTTGGGAAAAGATACCCACAGAGAGAATTGACACTGAAAATTCTTAGAGGATTGTCAAAGAAATGGGATATACATGCTGTGGTAATTGAAAACACAAAAAATATTGATTCCATGCCATATCAACAACTTTTCTCTGAACTGAAAGCTTATGAGTTTGTGATTGACAAGAAAACTAAGAAATCTGACAGCAAAGATGATTCTCCATCTAGCAAGAATGTGGCTTTCAAAGCCAAAGAGAAATCTTTTAAGTCTAGAGAGTCTGAGAACTCACTTGCCAAAAATCAGGATGAGCGGGAGGATAAGCTAATACTGATGGCAAGGAGGTTTGAAAGACTCAATAGCAGATATGGGAAATATAAGAAATATTACAGGAATCACAGGTACAAGAGAGACTCAGAAGCTGAGGACAGATACACTGAGAAAAGAAAGGACCGAAGCGTCAAGGATCCTCATCCAAGAAGAAGAACTCCAAAACCAAGGAGGAAAGTGATCAAGATGATGATACCAACAGATGCTACAACTGTCAGAAGAAAGGTCACTTTCAATATGATTGTCCTGAGATGAGTGCTTAAGAAAGAAAGGAAAGACAAGCCAAGAGAGACAAGAAGATCTCCAGCAAGAAAGCCATGATTGTTGAGGAAGAAGAACATTCTAAAGAAGGTTCCAGTTCCTCAGATAAGATTTTCTCGAGATAGTGGATGGTGATGATGATATCTGTCTTATGGTTGTGGAGGAGGTAAATTCTTCTATCTCTGGTTGTGGCCCCTCCCAAGGCCAATGAGTTCTCAAGTTCAACTATAAAAAAGAACTTTGACCGATGGATTCATTTGAGAATCTTATGAAGGACTATTCTCAGGTTACAAGAATCGCCATTGAAACTCAAGAGCGTAACAAGGAACCGATCACGAGAATCAAGTGGAAAGACTCTAAAAATGCTTTGAGATCACTTCTCAATTGATGGGAACTACTGATGAACTGGATGTTCTGAAAGTACAACTCTCAGAAAAAGAGAAGGTGATAGAGATCCTGAATGGAAAATTAGAGAAATCCACTAAAGAGATTCAAATTTTATCGTAATCGAAGTTCAATGACCTCTTTGAGAAGCATGAAACTCTAAAGAAATGTGAGGATAGTCTTGCGCAGAGAAAGTTAGCTTTATTGAATTTCGTGATCTAAAGTGATAGATGAAATTGAGTTATCAAAGACCAAGAACTATAAAACCCGGATTGTGTTACATTCCAGGGGAACCTCACAAGGTCTTTCGAATCTTCGTTTCTAGTAGCACCAATAATATTGTCTTTGTTAAACCAAATGGCATCTAATCTTCTTATCAAGAATCGCCTGAGTTTTAGACAAGGGTAAAAGACCTATGGAGCCAGAAAAACTGAAGGTTCAGGAAGAAAGCCCAAACCTCGTGAAAAGACTAGAAAACCCGAACACTCAAGAGGAAATTTTCAAAGCCAAGACTTCAAAGCCTCAAAGCTAAGAATACCAACCTAAAGAGATCAAGATGAACCATCGGAGGAATTTTCGAAGAGAAACACTCAAACAGAGATATTCTCAACCGAAAAGACCAAGTCCTCGACATCGAAAGACCCCAATTTTCAAGACAGCAAACCCAAACCCTACTTGCCTAAGGGTAAAGGTTTCCTGAACCCAAGTCAGCAGAGACAGAGACCAGCTGCACCAAAGCTAAGGCACTTGAACAAAAGGCCTGAACCCAAGAAGAACACTAAGGCTCATGTTCATGCTAAGGCTGGCACTCATGCACAGGATACTGCCAAGACTCCTAGGGTGGTGAATGTGTATGTAGATATTTATGGGAGACAAATCAGTCACTCTAAAGTAATTAGAGTTGTTAGGCAGATTTGGGTTCCAAAAGGTACAGCTAACCTGGTAGGACCCTACACCAAATGGGTACCTAAGAACTGATCTGTTTTTCAGGTGAAAGAAAAGGGCACTGAGCTGAATGAAGACAACATAGCACTGATGAGTGGAAATGAATTGGCTCTTGCTGTATGGTATCTGGATAGTGGATGTTCAAGACATATGACAGGATATAAACAACTAATCACTGACTATGTTGAGCAAAAAGGCCCTCAAATCACATTTGGAGACAATTCCAAAGGACAAACTGAAGGATATGGAACTCTTGAAGTTGACTCTGCTCATATCCATGGTGTTTCATATGTGTCTGGTCTAAAGCATAACTTGCTTTCTATCAGTCAATTTTGTGACAAAGGATTTAGTGTTGAGTTCTCAAAGAACTTATGTTATGTGAAAGACAATACTTCACAGAAAATTTTACTGACTGGTACTAGAAAAGAAAATGTGTATCTTGCTGATTGGAGTTCAACTCCTAAAGATACATGTTTGGTTGCAAAAAGTTCCACTGATACCAGTTGGGTGTGGCACAAAAGAATGAATCACTTAAGCTTCAAAACCCTGAACAAACTTACAAGATTAGCACTTGTGAGGGGGTTACCCAATGAAGTGTTTAGTAAAGATCATGTATGTGATGCTTGTCAGAAAGGAAAACAAATCAGAGCATCTTTCAAAAGCAAAGTAGATGTTTCTACTGGTAGAATACTACAACTGTTACATATGGATCTCTTTGGTCCAGTAACACCTGTGAGCACTAATGGCAGAAAATACACACTTGTGGTAGTTGATGACTACTCTAAATACACATGGGTCATATTCTTACTCAGTAAGAAAGAGACTCAGACAAAACTGCCTGAACTACTTAAAAGGCTTAGTACTGAAAAGAATATGAGTGTGGTCAAAATCAAATCAGATAAAGGAACTGAGTTTATCAATCATATTATATCTGATTATTGAGCAACAAATGAAATAGCTCATGAAACATCAGCTGCAAGGACCCCACAACAGAATGGTGTTGCTGAAAGAAGAAATAAGACTCGAAAAGAAAGTTTCGCAAGGACAATGATTCTTTGAAGTCGATATTCCTAAGAGATTTTATTTTGGGTTATCAAAAGCGCATGCTACTCTCGAAACGGACTCATCTTGACCAAGAACCAAGGAAAAACTCCATATGATTTGTGGAATGAAAGGAAGCCTCTTGTTTTTTTTTCTTTTCGTGTGTTTGGTTGCAAGTGTTTCATACATAATAATGGTAAAGATCAGTTGAAAACTTTTGATAGCAAAGCTAATGAAGGGATATTCTTAGGATATTCTGAAGTCAGTAAAGCCTTCAGAGTTTACAACTATAGGGCTCTTATTGTGGAAGAAATACCTCATGTTGTTTTTGATGAATCTACTTGTGTTCAGAAGAAGCAGGGAACATGACTCAGAGAACTCGATCAAGAGAATCACCGGACTTAGCACGAAAAAAGAATGATAAAACATCCTCTGAACAAAAAAAGAATAAGTCGGTCACTTTCTATGAATGGAGTGAATCAGACTCAGACAAAGAAGTTCAGGATGGAAAAACTCAGGATGATGAGACTCAGGATGGAAATTCTCCACTGAAGGAAAGACAACACACTGAAGCTGACCAATCTGACCATACAACAGTTCAGACTCAGGTATGTAATGCCGATGAAGATATGGTCACAAACCGAGGCAAACTCGAATCTATCAACCAAAGGGGAACAAATGTCTCGACAATGTTCGAATAGAATTTCCTTGAGGAAGATGATTCTCTTTTCATTTTCTCGTTGTTCCCTCGAATTTAATGAACTACTTGAACCTAACATTTCGATGTTGAGGATACTCTTGAGGGGGAACATCCGGGAGAAAATGGTTGGAAAGTCATCCTAAAAAGTCGATTGTGGGTGATCTATCGGATGGTGTCAAAACAAGAAGGTTCCATGGAGAAAGTGCTTTTGTTTACTGGCGCTTCCTATCGAAAAAAAGAACTCATCGAGATTGAAGAAGCTCTACAAGATTCATTTTGGATTCTTGCTATGCAAGAAGAGTGAATGGGTTCTCAAGGAATGAAGTTTGGGAGCTAGTGGATAGACCTAAGAGGCACATTATGATTGGAACTAAGTGGGTGTTCAAGAATAAGAGAGATGAAAACAACAACATTGTAAGAAACAAGGCAAGGCTAGTTGCACAAGGTTATTCCCAAGAAGAAGGCTTGGATTATGATGAAACCTTTGCACCTGTTGCAAGACTAGAAGCCATCAAATTGTTTCTTGCATATGCTGCCCACATGAAATTCACAGTATATCAGATGGATGTGAAAAGTGCATTTCTGAATGGTGTGCTTAAGGAAGATGTTTATGTGGAACAACCTCTCCGGTTTTGCAACAGAATGACCAAGTTTACAGGCTCAGGAAAGCCTTGTATGGTCTTAAGCAACCACCCCGAGTATGGTATGATACCCTTTCTCAGTTTCTTTCTGACCATGGTTTTATCAAATGAACTGTTGATAGGACCCTGTTCAGGATAGAAGATGGGAAAGACATCTTAGTTGTTCAGATTTATGTAGATGACATCATATTTGGATCTCCAAATCATCAGTTGTGTGAAAAGTTTTCTACACTGATGAAAGGAAAGTTTGAGATGTCAATGATGGGAGAGATGAATTTCTTTCTTGGACTTCAGGTGAAACAAACTAAGGAAGAAATTTTCATCAATCAAAGCAAAATACACCGAGAGATCGATTGCAAAGTATGGTGTCTGAGATTGCAATGCGGTTAGAATTCTATGAATACTAACTACAAGATGGATCCGATCTCGAAGGCAAATCAATAAATCACACCGATTATAGAGGGATCATTGGATCCTTCGCTATATCTCATGACAAGTAGGCCTAATATAACATTTCTTTGTTGGGATATGTGCAAGATACCAAGTTAATCCTAAAATTTAGTCACATGGAGGTTGCCAAAAAAGATTCCGAAATATCTTAAAGGCCTTGTGAATAGAGGATTATGGTATCCGGTGATGATAACCTTGAATTAACCGGTTATTAGGATGTTGATTATGGAGGATGTAGAATTGATGTGAAGTCTACCACGGGAACTTGTCAATTTCTTGGAAGTAAACCGATATCATGGTTTTCAAAGAAACAAACCTCAAAGATCAACCAAGATTATCGGGTTGAATACATGGTCGCAGGGAAGTTGTTGCAGCATGATTCTTTTGGCTCGCACAACAATTGAGGGATTATAAGATTATAGCCAATGAAGTACCTATATTTTGTGATAATAATAGTGCAATTGCTATTACACAAAATCCGGTATTGCACACCAGATGTAAGCATGTTGATATCATACATCACTTCATCAGAGATCATGTTGAGAAGAAAGACATCATAATGGAGAAAATTCATACTGATAAATAGAGAGCTGATATCTTGACTAAACCTTTGGCTGAATCAAGATTTTAGGAACTATCAGTTGAATTAGGTATGTTGGATCCAGGTGAATAAAGCAAATCTGAAAAATTGAAGGTTTTCAGATGCATGAAGTTTTCTCAGGTTTTTACTGAAAAACTCAGGATAAAATTGAGAGTACTGAACACCGAGTCTTGGGAAACTCAGTTATCCTGAAGATCAGTACTCAGTATTATACTTACCTTTTGTCAAGATCAAGATTTCGATATTATCTCGACCTTTTGTCAAGATCAATTACTCAAGATATTATCGACATTTTATCAAGGTCAAAACTCAGTAAGACTAATGGAGAAAATTAGTCTGAAGAAGTATTGACTCATGCAACACATTTATTGTCTTACTGAATCTCAGTAATCATTAGCAATAAATAACAAAACACCTGAAGGAATATTTTGGCGGGACCTTTGAAATACACGAGGAAAGTCAATGGTCTGCAGAAACTGTAATTAAATGCACTGTTCCTTAATCACCAATAGGGATAAATTGGCGGTGTTATATTTGTAAAATTGTCCCTTCATATACCCGATTTAGTCGGTTCTTAATCTCAACCGTCGATTTCTTCGTCTATGCGATTTTCAACAAATCAAAATCCTATATCTATTGAAGAATTTCCTTCAAAGCCTGATTCCAAAAGCCTTCATCTTCAAAACACTCTGCTTCAAAAAACTTTCGATTGCCCAGAAATTATCATCTTTCTCAAAAACCCTTCACAAAAAATTCTCCAAAAATGACGTTTTCGGTATATGACAAGCTTGCCATCTCTAATAAACCTTGGTACGAATATGTCGTATCTCTCGAAAGCTCATCAAATGCAACTCACGAAGAGGAAGTGTTACATATGATTCAGTTGGCAAAGCTTACTTGCCTGGTTGCGAATCAACCAGAGGCCGAATATGCAAAAGAGGTAATAAAGTTTATCTCTAATTTGAAGTTAGATGATGAAGATCGTATAGAATCGCAGATTTGTATCGCATTTAGATCATAGTTCAAAATATGTGGATTTTGTTAGGGAATTGTATATCATTCCTAAGAATCTTAATGACATATATGAATTAAGCGATAGAGGTGAAGACCCTACAGTATATATGATGGGTAGGAGCAAGAATATCTGGATAAGATTGTAGAGCATCCAGTAAAGTTCGAAGCTACTCTGAATAAAAGGCATTTGAAGCCTAAATATCGAGTATTGCTGGACATTGTAAGTAAATGCATCATGAGTAGGTCTGGCAGCTTTGAACAGATAAGCACGTCTAAGTTGAGGCTAATGGCGGCGATTAAAGATTCACCTACCACTGCATTCAACTGGTTACACTATTTAATCAAAGTGGTGAGTGATAAAGCAAAACAAGTTCAGAAGGTGAATGTGTCTGTTGTTGTCAAAGGAAAGATCCTTCATGCAACCAAGATTGCATTCATCTTGGAAATGTGCATAGAAGAGAAGGATATCTTTGCCAATTCCTCATCCTTTCCAAAGTCAAAAATCCTGTTCAAATCACCAACAACAAAGAAAACTTTGAAAGGAAGGAAAGAGAAAAGCTCTGAGTCTCAGGAGGAGACTGCTGGAGCTGTTGAAGCCCAACAAGCCAGGGGGAAAGCCCTGATGCAAGTGAAAATAGAGAAGGGAGAGAATCTGAAGAAGAAAACACTGGCCCCTCAGAAACGCAGAAAGCTTCAATCTATTACTGAGGAGGAGGTCAGTGACACTGAGGAAATTCAACTTGAAGGCCAGGAAGGGCTGAAATCTCCACTGCAGGTTCTGGCTCAGGTTGTGACAATTGCGCAAGATCAAGAAACTGAGGAACAGGTTTTCTCTGAGGTACTCGGAACTTCTCTGAGCTTAGATAAAATTTCTCAGGAAATATTCAAGGGACCTCAGGTTCCTACTGACGAGATACCTGTTCAGACCTCAAATCATTCTGAACCTCAGGATCTGCTGAATTTGGACGTGCTCCTGAGTGAACCATTTCTCGATCCATCAGCACCTGAACTCTTACAATCTGATCCTACTGATCCTGAGAGCCCAAAGATGAAGAAGGGAGAGGCAGAAGAAACTGAATGGAGCAGCAAGGGGGAACAATTCATTCTTGACAGATACCCTGAGCTGAGCTCATATCCTGACCTTCAGGATCTCTTCTTCAGACTCAGAACCACTGTGTACATCCTGAATCAGACTCTTCCAGAGATGCTGAATATAGCCTCCTTCAGAGGAGAGGATTGGTGGAATGCTGAGACTGCTGTTTTGACAGAGTTCTCTGGATTCAGGAAGACAAAGCTCAGAATGAAAATTGCTGATTTTGATGAGCTAGTCAAGAGGAAGGTGGCTGAGAGAAGGGAAGCTGATGTTGATGCCTCCAGTTCTAAGGATCAAGATAGAGAGGGTGACAAACAAGATGATGCTGAAAAGCAATGTCAGATGGAGAAGGAAACTGATGCTGGACAGACTGATATCTCACATCCTCAGACTGGAGTTAGCACTCTTCAGGTATCTTTTGGCACTATTAAACATTATGTCAAAGCTACTGAAGTTCCTATCTTTAAATCTGTTATGTCTGATATGCAGACTGAGGCTCAGTTGGAGCACCCAGCTCAGGTGGAAAAAGTTGTACACACTCCAGAGATTGATCTCAGTCCTAACTTGGATAAATTAGAGAAGGTGGTGCCAATGGTGGAGAAAGTAACTCAAATTGAAGAAACCTTGGCAAGCCAATCTCAAAAGCTGGAAACTCTGAGTTCATCTTCAGACATGCTGCAACTACAAACATCTCTTGCTGATAAAATGACTACCTTGGAAAGAAAGGTTGATGTAGTCAAAACTGAGCTCAATGCAAAGATGAAGCAGATGTATCAGGAAAGAACAGCTTATCTAGAAGTCAAGCTGGTTGAGAAGAATGATATGATGATCAAGACAACTGTTGAGGAAATGGGCTCTATGCTCATGACCAAGATGACATAAATGATGCATAATGTCTTCTCAAATCAGTTTGCACCTCTTTCTGAAGAGTTCTCAATGGCTAAAAATCACATGAGAAGGCTAGAGGATGAGCATGATCAGTTGGCAGGGGAAGTGCGAAGTATAAGCAAAGAGCAATATCATATGGATACTGCACTCTCTCAACATCTTCCAAGGTATGGTGCCAAAAAAGGGGAAAGGCCTGGTGGCAAACTAAGTGAGTTGTTGGCACAAAGCTTGAAGAAAAACGCTCAGAAAGAAGCTGAAGAAAAAATAATTGTTGATGCCTTAAAAGAAGTTGAATCCACTGAGAAGCTCAAGTTTAAAGAAGCTGAGAAGCCTATCTACACTCAAACTTCTGAGCAAACTATTCAGGAAGTAATTTCTGAGAAAGATTGAGACAAGCCAAGCCGGTGAAGAACAAGTCAGACCTGGAAAGAGAAAGGTTGTGGCATTTGTAGAGGAAGAGAAGAAGAAAATAGCTAAAGCTTCTAAATCTACTCAGAGGAAATTGATAATAGATTTTGAAGAATCTGAGGAAGAAGTTGAAAAAGAAGTCTTCAATACTAAGGAAGCTCTAAAAACCCTTCAAATTGAAAAAGAGAAGAAGACTGCTGCTTCTGTATCAGGTATTCCTGTAATCAGGAAAAAGAAAGAAGAAGAGCAGAAAAGAAGAAGTGGTTTCAAGAAGTTTTTGAGCAAAAGGAGGGGTACAGAGAAAGCTCAGAAATGGCCGCACATTGACAAATGGATGCCTATTCAATTCAATGATGCGTGGGAGGAAATCAAGAGAACCTTCTGGTTCTATTATGAGATTCTGAGAGAATGGAGGGGGAGCAGCTCGGATATGAATGAAGCCTTCATTGAGTACTTATTGACATTCTATCCTAAGTACCTGCAAAGTTGGATTAACTTGGCAGATGAAGGAAATACACAGATAGTAGCCCCTGGTCCATACACTTACCCAGCTCCAAGACTTGAGAATGACTATGTGAATGAAACAACCATTTCTCAGGAGATAGCTCAATATGCCATCCAGCTAGGCCTAACAGGAAACAACCCTGATATCATCAAAGCAAGGGATGAACTGAAGAAAAGATACTATGGGATGTTCAACCTGGAAGTGCCAGAGGATGAAGTTGAAGAAGACTGAAGTTTTTGTACTTCTGTTTTTGTTTTTGATTTTCATTGTAATCTGTAACTCTGATCTTACATCAATGAAAATTTTATCTTTATGCTCAAAGATAATATCTCATTATCTTTTTACATGTCTTTTATGTTTGATATGTCTTATGTTTTGAAATTGTTGGGAGAATTGTCATTTTGGATTGTAATAGAAAAACTGAAACCTGAGTATAGATTAGGTTTTTGTAACAAGATGGTTTTGACATCATCAAAAAGGGGGAAATTGTTGGGAGATGAATTTAATAAAGAGATTTTGATTAGATCCCAAAACCCCTGAGTATGACATGTTCAGGATAATCTTGATAGATCGAAAGTCGGGGTTTCAAAGATAGAGTGTTCGTGAAGTTATCCGCACTATGTATAGTCACAGACATAGATCAAGTAAGTAAATCAAGAAATCGAAAACTCAAGAAGTAATCAAGAAATCAAGACTCCTGAAGTTATCAAGAAACTAAAGACTCAGTAAGTAACTAAAGACTCAAGAAATTGTCAAGAAATCAAGACTCAAGAAGTTTATCAAGAAATCAAGACTCAAGAAGCTATCAAGAAATCAAGACTCAAGAGCTATCAAGAAATCGAAGACTCAAGAAGTTTCAAGAAACCAAAAACTCAAGAAGTTTTTGAAGAAACCAAGGCTCAAGAAGTTTCAAGAAATCAAGACTCCGTAAGTTTCTAAAGTAATCAAGACTCAAGAAGTAATCAAGAAATCAAGACTCAAAGAAGTAATCAAGTCACTAAAGACTCAAGATGTCATCAAGACATCAAGACTCAAGATGTCATCAAGACATCAAGACTCAAGATGTCATCAAGACATGAAGACTCAAAGATGTCATCAAGACATTGAAGACTCGGAAGACATCAAGACTCAAGAAGATATCAAGACAATCAAGATATCAAGACCCAAAGATTTATCAAGACTCAAGAAGATATTGAATACTCAGTATAACCTGAATGTTCAGAGGCACTGAATAATATCTATCTGAAGACTACAAAACTGAGAAAAACACAAATATTCAGAAAAGTAGATATTGCCCAAAACATTCATATGCAGACAAAAGGAACTAAGTCTAAGTGTTGTTTAAGGTTATCCCATTCAGAGAGATTGACCAAAAAGAGCCATTATGTTTGTCTACATTTACTGAAGACAAGAACCAATCACAGGAAGACAACACTGTACTTTACTGACACTGAAAGCGACAGGACTCTGAATCATGTCAGTAGTACTATGTTCCAGACTGCAAAAATTGGTGATTGGCTACATGACAAAGATATTTCCTAAAACATGCAAGGGAGTATTCAAACCCTAAATATAGTCGTTCATCAAACACCATAAGAGGAAACTCATGAAGCTATCTCCTCCAACGGATAGTTTTTCAAGAGTGACCTTGGTGAAGTTGCCTATAAATATTAGTTACCCTTTACATTGAGAGGTTACGGGAAATTTCAAAGCAACTCAAGAGCTCATTCGTATTACTGCAAATTGAAGCACTCGAAAAACCTAGAATTTCCCAAGTGTTTCACATTGAAGAGAGCTCATTCACTAAGCCTAGATTGATAAGAAATATCCAAGGCTTAGTAGAGATATCCTAGCCTTTGCATTGTTCTTATTGTAAAGGATATCTCATCCTAGTTGGAAACCAACCCAAAACCCAAACCCTTTGTTAAGGTAGTTTGTGTGTGTTTTGTTGGTGAGTTGGAGTTGTAAAGAGTTAGTAAGTTATAGTGAGTTAGCCAGAAAACTCTAGAGAAGAAGTTAGTAAGCTACTTGTGGTAGTCTGAACACTTGTGTGTGTTTGAGTTAGTAAGCTGCAGTGAGTCAGCCAGAAAACTCAAAGTAGAAAACTGAGTAAGCTACAGTGAGTTAGCCAGAAAGCTTTAGGATGTGGTTAAGGAATTTCTCTGAAGGTCATAGAGAGTGGACGTAGGAGCTTGAGTCTCTGAACCACTAAATTCTTGGTTGTTGTTTTTTTCATGTCGCATTATTATCTGTTGCATGTTTTTCATCGAAAAGCATAATTCATCGATATTCGATTGGAACCAATCAACCGAACTTGCATCAAACCGATCACAAATTTTTAATCCTTTGTTTTTTATTGAATGGAAGATTCAACAAATCTAAAAACGCAGTATAAACATAGGGTCAACCATTTCAAGACACTTGAGTAGCTAGAACAGATAGTTATCAAATCGAACTAACTCTCATCGAGGGTTCAAGAAGATAATTATCGATCCAAGCATCTCAGGATCTCGATAAACTCAGCTCGGTTGGGCTAATCTCAAGCTTCGAAAAGCGGCTCAGATCATTGTCTCGAGAGACTTTGACTCAGGGAAATGCGGCTTCTCGAGGCCAAACCATCGGGATAACCCGACCCATCCGACAAAATGAAATAAAAGTTTTAAAAATCACTGAACACGTGTATTTTCCCCCCATACACGTGTGAGACTCGTTAGCACCGGGACCAACAAGGTGCACCATGCATTCCATAGTGTATTTTAGAAACATACAATTTGTAGCACTAAGACTTGCAATTTGTTTTACAAACACAGATTGCATGATTTAGTGTAACAAGTTGTATGTTTCTAGAATATGTTTTGAATTGCATCGTACACCTGATGCAAAGAGACCCACTCTATTCTTTTTATATTTTTTTCTATTAAATTGGTCCCCCTAACTCAAATTTCTGCCTATAGCATCTAACAATTATTGAATTTTGTCAATGTCATCTTAAATCGATCTTGTAATGTAATATGATGATTAATAACTACAAGCTAATTCACCTTTGGTTAATGGGATGCCCTCGGGCGATTTCAAACTCCAACGAGTCCTTAGATAGGAAGACACCCTATATATCTTCCTCTGTCTTATAGGGGGAGAAGGCTTGAGCATCATGATGTTTGGACTATGAAACGTATTCTAAGGAATATGGAGTTTGTATTGGGTCTTAAAGTCAACTTTGATAAATGTTGCATCTGTCAATGAAAGCAGACCACTCGTAACTTTTTTAAAATACGAGATGGATTTACATTATGATATTTGATCACTCGCAACTTTTTTAAAATATAATCTGATTGAAACTCTGAAAAGTTATATGTTATGTAATATTTTAAATGATATTCGTCGTACGAGTTTTTGTGTTATGCTAATGGTTCGATTTGTACGAGTTTTTGTGTTATGCTAATGGTTTAGTAAGTTATATCATCCACGCTTAGTGTCAGGATTTTTGACCAACATTAAAAATTTATTCTTGTGAAGGATATTGAACAATTCATAGAAAAAAACAAGGTAAAAACTATAGGAGTTGATATAAATTAGAATATATTGGCGAATTATAACATCTTTGAATATCTTTGCTTCAAAATTAATTACTCCATCCGTCCTAATTTTGATTGGTCAAATACTGCAGACACGTAATTTAAGAGAATGTGGAAAATAATAGTATTAAATGGTGTACAGTGGATAAAGTGGGTTTGATAGAGAGAAATAATAGTATTAAATAGTACAAAGGGGGTTTGGTGGAGGAAAATAATAGTATTAAATAATATTAAAAATTACTTTATTTTTTTTAAGAAATGACCAATTAAAATTATGACGATTATTTATAAAAAGTGATCAATCAAAATTTTGATTATGACAGAAGGATTACTAAATAACGGGGACAAATTAATTATATATGTCGACCAATCAAAAAAGAACAAAAAGTTGCCATGTAGGAAGAAGCACAGCTATCTGCTTGTGTCCGTTGACTTTGATGTCTTTTAAAAGTGATGGAATAGAAGATATACTTTTCTAATTCCTTGTAGGTAGTTTATATGCTAATAATACGATTTATTTTCTTTTATTTATGATTACGTATCTCCAAGTATATTTTGATTTTTTTTCTTATATTTATATGTATTTTAGACCACAATACTCATATAAAATATTTCATGATCAAGGTTTTTTATATATATATATATATATATATATATATATATATATTAATTAAGTACGTGGGTTGAATATAAAAAAAATATTATTTTCTGATTGAATATTTTAAATATTTATTTAATTCAATAATGATCACATTTTTTAATTTTTTATGTGCAATCTATAAAAGAATAATAATTTATTATTAACATTGTAAATTGAAATTATAATTTAAAAGAAAATAAAAAGATTACAAATAGAATAACTATTTGTTATATACTTGGATGATTTTCTCTCATGATCAAGATAAAGTATATTACAGAAAAATATATAATTGTATTTTATATATTAGTTATTAGTTATATATATATATATATATAATTTCTTGGACTTATATTTGATCATGGATATATTAAACAATAAGCACACATATAAATATATCATATAACATAATTATCCAATATATATCATGTTTCCATTCTATCATCAAACTAATATTAAGTTTTTTTTTTTTTTTGAAAACCAAACTTATATTAAGTTAAGATTAAGATTTACTGTAATCATGTTTCAATTGTAAGACTTTATATTAAAATAAAAAAAAAAATCGGCACTTTGTATAAGATGTGCTATTAAATTTAGTAATTTTAATTTAAATTTGGTATGAAATATTGTCAAATTTATAAAATTTAAAATTATTTAAATATCTGCTGGAACAAAGTTATAGCAAGCTGCATTATATATGCAATGAAACTAATATTAAATTTGTAATAGATCGGGCTATAATGTAAGAAAAACAAATTAAAATATATTTAATTTTAAGTAAATACTACGTAAAATATTTTACTAATTTAGATGACTCAATTTATCTTGACATACTTCTATAAAAAGTTATAAATAATATAATATTAATATTTACTATGATTTTGTTCTTTTATAAGTTTTCCAATGAAAATCTTTCAGCCCTTTCACAAATTGACTATAAAATTTATTAAATTTACTGTAGTATTACTTTATTTACATAAATTCTTTTGATATAAAACACTAACAAATGTTTGATGAGAAATTCAACAAAATAGAATACAAATAATTATTTGGATTCAATACATGATTTGCATGCATTTATCTTGTTCAAGCAAATGATTTGATGAAATGGTGAGAATGTTGTCAGATACACACATTATCTTTGTAGACATCTTCTGAAAGCAAATAAAATCATCAAAAAAAAAATTATAGCAAATGAATAATAAAAAAAAATTGAAATTATTCTCAATTACATCATTGACAATTAATTAAACATAAATTTAAATTTTCTCAATAATTAAAGAATGCAAAACCACTTAACAATATAATTGTTCATCAAAAGCACATCACACAAGATTGGTGTAACGACAACTAACACTTGCTTCCGTCAAAAAAAAAAAAAAAATAAAAAATCTAACACTTGCTTATGTGCTTCCTTCTCAACATATTTATTCTTTCAATGCTTAAGCCTTAAGATTATATTGTTTTAAACCTAACGAAAGTAAAAAATAATTATTATCTGATATACAAATGAATTGACAATTAATTGAACGTAAATTTAAAAGTTCTCAATAATTAAAGAATGCAGAACCACTTGACAATATAATTGTTCATCAAAAGCACATCACACCAGACTTTTTTTTGAGCAGCCAAAAATATATATATATTGATTTTTAAATCAATATGGAGTACAAGGGGTACTCCCGCCATTACAATAATGAGAGTACGATGAGTAAAAGTACGCCTAGCCCAATATCTCAGATTTCGTTACAATTCACACAAAGCACAAGATACTATAGCTCAAATCTAAGATTTAACCGCCAATTCGAAAATGAAAAATGACTTACTTTCGTTCCTTTTGTCGTCATCCATGCCCAAGTTCTTGCCTTGATTTCTTCAAACACTTTCTTCGGGTCCGATATCACGTTCTCAAAGATTCTTTCATTTCTGGAATTCCAAATTGCCCAAATAACTCCTGTCCAAATTGTCGAACTAATTTTATCCTTTTTTGTGAGCCAAGTATCGATAAATGTTGTAAGAAGTGTGGGATTGGTTCATTGTGGGGAACCATATCGACACCCGTCCACCTGTAGATATCGCTCCAAATTTTTGTAGCAAAGCTGCACTCGAACAATAAATGTTGAGAGTTTTCAACAGCATCCCCACATAATGCACAATTAAGGTCGTCATCCGTAGGAATGATGTTCCTCTTTGAGAGTTCTTCTTTAGTAGATAATCTGCTCTTCAATGCCTTCCACACAATAGATTGGGTTCTTCTTGGAGCAAAACTGCCCCAAAATGACTTGAACGCCAACCTAGTTGTGTGGTCTTCATCGTCGTCTTCCGAATTGCACAAACAAAGGTATGCCACTTTAGTTGAAAAGATCCTGTTGTTCGTCTTCTTCCAGCTCCATAAATCAGATTTTGTATTGTCAAACTTGATCCTGTTGATGCAAAGATAAAGATTGTTAAGACTCTCCTCTTCCCTAGTTCTCAACCCGCGCCTCCACTTCAAATCCCAAACCCACTCTCCCTCCTCCCAATGTCCCATCTCACTTATTTTAGCCCCCTTCTGTGTGCTCAACCTATAAAGCCTTCCAAAACACTCATCAAGGGAAGTCTCTCCAGCCCATATGTCTAACCAAAACTTAGTATCTACCCCATTACCCACAATCCTCCTGATTTCCTCCCTCATTCCCACTCCCTATTTACCGACGTATAATTTACAAATATCTCTCCACCACCCCGACATCACTCTTCCACTCTCACCACTACTCCCTCGACTCCCAATAGTCCCATACTCTCCTACTCCCTCATTACCCCTCAAAGGACCCAATCCCCCATACTTAGAAATAATCACTCTTACCCAAAGCCTACAAGGTTCATTAAGAAATCTCCAAATCCATTTTTTAACAAGTGCCCCGTTGAAACGACCCATATCTCGAATTCCTAACCCACCATTGTTTTTATCTCTACACACATCACCCCACCTAACCCAAGGGATTTTAGAATTGAGCTCACAACCCCCCATAAGAATTCCCTTTGAATTTTTGAAATTTCTTTCAAGGTTTTCTTTGGCAAGCAATAAAAAGATAAGCAATAGATCGGGATCGATGCAAGAACTGCTTGAATCAAAGTTATTCGGCCTCCAAACGAGATATGCTTCCCGCTCCACTTCGCCAATCTACTCTAGTTTTTCTCAATGAGATTCGACCAAACTCCCGTTTCCCGATGGTTAATTCCCACGTTAATCCCCAAATATGAAAAAGGTGCACGCCCAATAACACAACCAAAAATCTGCCCCATGTGCTCAAGTACTTCACGTCTCACATTCACACCCCATAAACTACATTTCTAAAAATTCACTTTGAGGCCCGAAAGCATCTCGAGTAGACGAAGAATATGCTTAATCATCTTCACATTATCAATCTTAGCCGGACAAGCAAGGATAGTGTCATCTGCGTATTGTAAATGGGAAACTCTAACCTTTTCTTTGCCGACTTCTTTTGGTTCGAGCATATCCATCGAAACCGCCTTAGATATCAAAAGGCTAAGCCCCTCCGCCACGATAAGGAATAGGAACGGAGATAATGGGTCCCCTTGACGGAGGTCCCTTTCATGCTTGAATTCGGTCATAGGGCAGCCGTTCACCAAAACCGAAGAAGATGCTGTGGAAATGCAGGAATAGACCCAAGTTCGCCATTTTGGAGAAAAATTCAGATTGCTCATCATGCTATCCAAGAAGTTCCATTCTACTGAGTCGTACGCCTTCTCGAAGTCGACTTTGAAGATAACACTTCTCTGCTTCTTTCTCTTGGCCTCCTCAATAATCTCATTCAGGATAACCACACCATCTAAGATTTGTCTTCCTCCCACGAACGCGGGCTGGTTTTCTGATATAACAGGATCCAACACCTTAGAGATTCTGATGGCTAGGACTTTGGATATGATCTTGTAGAGGCTATTAATGAGGGAGATGGGCCGGAAATCGTTGAGAGATTGACACGGGTCCTTCTTTGGTAGTAGAACAATGAAAGATGAGTTCAAACCTTTCACGAATCTCCCACTGTGGTGAAAATCCTCCATCATCCTCATTATTTCAGATTTAAGAAGACTCCAATTATGCTTGAAAAATGCAAAAGAGAGTCCGTCCGGACCGGGGCTCTTAGTCGATTCACACGACCACACAGCGTTCTTCACCTTCTCCTCCATAAAAGCAACACAAAGAAATTCATTATCGCACAAGTCCACTTTTTTCTGAAACAAGTCTTCTGGAAGGATAATATGTGGTCTGCTCGAACGTTTGAAGTGATTGCTTAAATGTGAGAAAACCGCTTGCCTAACTTCTTCAACCAAATCAATCCACTGGCCTTCCATCATCAACCCTTCAAGAGATATCAATTTTCCTTTCTTGTTGATCCAACTGTGATAAAAGCTTGAGTTCACATCACCTTCTTTAATCCACCTGTACTTGGCCTTTTGATGCAACATTTTTTCCTTCCATATTAAACATCTTATAAGCTCAGCAGAATTTCTATTTCTAGAAATGATTTCTTCCTCTTCTAATCCCAAAGAATCATCAATTATGTCTAGGAGATCAATTTCGGCCTTTTTCTCCGCTATTTTCGTGTCCATAGAACCAAAAACCGTCCTATCCTAGCTTTTCAAATCGCCCTTGAGCGTCTTCAATTTTTCCTTTAGCACAAAGCTGCCCCAGCCCGAAAACTCATAATGTGCCCACTTTGTTTTGAAGAATTCATCGAAGTTTGGATGTGATAACCAACAGTTGAAAAATCTGAACGGCTTCGGTCCCCAATCCTTCTGAGAGATGTGTAGATATATCGGACAGTGGTCCGATACTGTTCTGGTCGCCCCTCGTAATGTTAGGTTCGGCCATTTCTCTAATCAACTCTCATTCACAAGTATCCGATCCAATCAGCTCTTGCACGTCCCGTCTGGCCTGTAACATGTGAATGATCTGCCTACTAAAGGAAGGTCAATCAGGTTCCCTTGAGTTATGAAATCGTCGAAGGCCCCGATGTCTCTGAAGTCTGGTTGTTCCCCTCTACCCACCCTTTCGCTAATGTGTCTGATGGAATTGAAATCTCCCGCCACACATATATGAGAATCTTCGAACTGCCTAACAATGAGTTGAATTGAATCCCACAAAATCAGTTTTTCAGCAAACACGCAGGGAGCATAGACATTAAGGATTACACAGCTCACCCCGTCTTCTCGCCAAAATCCGTTAACAACCAAAACCCCATTGATATGCCATAAGTTGGTCTTGCAAAACACCTCTGTATTCCAGATTGTTAGAATTCCCCTTGAGAGTCCATCTGCCTCTTTACACGCCCAATCAAAATTATGATCAAACCACAATGACTTGCACATATTTTTCTTCACCAAGCCCATCTTAGTCTCTTGGATACAACCAATATCAACTCTAAATTTAGAAGCAAGTTGCTGAAATTCCTTTCTTTCAACCCTCTTCTCAATACCTCTAATATTAAAGCTTAAAATCTTCATTGATTTACCTCGGTAACGCCTCTGCCGGCCTTCTTTTTCTCTTTCTTAGCCAATTTTTTGTCTCTTCTTTCAAGCTCCTCCAGGTGTGATCTGATTGTATCATCTGAGCATTTACTGTGCAACCCCAGCCTGCGCCCCACACCCCATGCTTGTCGAGCTTCATCTGAAATCTCACATTCTCTCATGTAGAAACCCCATCTATCTTCCTCAAAGCTTTCCACTTCCTCAGAAATCGTTGTTGATTTACGACTTCTCGTTGCCTTCTTCCATCTCATCGGCGATCTGAAAATTGTATTGGGAATTTGCCTTTAGTTAAATTTGAATTTCTCCCCACAAGAAAGATTTTAGATTTCTTCATAGTCTTATGAACTAATCTGCTCCAAATTTTCAATGCTCATGGATGACGAAATCGCCGTATCTGAGCTACTCTCTCAAACGACATGAATGGGTGAAAGAGATTTAGGTTTCGATGAATTACCTAAGATCAAAGACGCATCGAGAGGCTCTGTTACCGAGTTGGGCTTGTCGTGGGCAGGATCCTCAGTTAAGTAGCAGGCATTGTCGTGGGCTAGATCCTCGGATAAATTGACCATGTGGGCTTTCCAAATCTGCGCAGAAGAATCCCTAAATGGGATTGTTGGTTCTTTGAAAAATTAGAAACTTCAGAAGAAAGGCCCAAGCCCAATTTTGCAATACACTTCCTACCAGGCGAACTACCCATTTCGGATATGGAAAAACCCATATTTTTAACGGACTCAATATAATCAGGCAGAATAAGTGGAAGTCTCTTACTCGCCTGTGGGCCCACCAAATCAACTGCATCCTCATTATTTTGCACGTTTTCCAACCCCGCGTGATCCTCGGGGGGAGCGATCGCCGCAAATCTGTTTGGGGAAGATACACGAGGGCTGCATCGGACAGAGAGAATAATCAATGTAGCCCGTTCTACGTCGTGTGACACACGCTTCTTAGAGGACTCTTCGTCTAACTTCGTCGGAGAATTTGAATTTTTCCTGACAAATACCTTTTCCGACGATCTGTTCTGAAATTCGTCCCTAACGCTTTCCTCATCAGACGAAATCAGATCGACGTCAGTCTGACCATCATCGTCGTCTATGTCACACGCCATCTCTGCTTCCAACTCGTCCGCAAAACCATCAAGGTCTTCGTCTTCTTCCTAACGACAACTAACACCTGCTTATGTGCTTCCTTCTCAACAACATATTTATTCTTTCAATGTGTAAGCTTCCTTAAGATTAAGATTAGATTGTTTTAAACCTAATGAAAGTAAAAATAATTATTATTTGATATACAAATGAAGATTCAACAATTGTTGATAAATGATTCTCACGTTAAGAACTAAACAATTACAAAGACTAATAACAATTGTAGCATATAAAGTACATGACAATATAAATCCTGAAAACAAAAATTCTATAAAAACTAAAAGGGCCAAAGAAACTCAAATTCATATAGAATCAATCACTCAATTTCGTTAGATGCAAACATATTCCCTATAATTATATATATCAGAAATTCTTAAAAAATGTGCTAGTAGATACGTTGATATTGAAATAGTTAAATAATCAACCAAAAAACTAAGATCATCATATCTTTCATCTACACTAAAAAAAAATCCACAAAAATCCACATCATACTTATTAAAAGAGAATTCTTGGTCGTTGAGCCACCCAAAAAAGCCATCAATAATTTCATTCGATAGATATATAAATTATTATCAACTCAGATTAAACTTAATTAGTTAGATTAAACTTAGTGCACCTTTTCAGTAAATGAAGTAATCAAAAGGATATCTCTTTTCAATGTAATAATCAAACCTGCAAAACAAAATTGAAAACACGAAAAGTTTGTGTGAATGAAGGAAATATAGACTTTATGAGAATATATAAGTGCCTATAGGAATTTTTTTTTTTTAAAAAAACATGTATTCAAAGCTAAAATTACCCAATTTCCCTGAATAAAAAAAACAAAAATTAAATCAAGAAAATTAAGAAATATATCGAATTAGATACATAAGCCTCATCTTGAAATAGCATAGGACTCTCTCACTATTATAAATATTGATTAAAATCGATGTAACTTACGGACTCGATGTCAACAGGATAAAATCTACTATTCCAGTGTAACAGGTATAGCCAGAGTATAATGCTTCACTTGGCCAAACAAATTGCTGCTTACCTGCATTAAATCCACTATCAAAACCAAAATGTTGAATTTCAGGCATCCATATAGCTTTAGCAAATTATATGTAAAAAATACAACCTATACACACAGTTAGAAAACTCTAAATTATAATTTTAATTAAATTACACAATTGCAATAAACATTTATAATCAATTCAGAACTCAAAATTCTTATATTAATAATCCCTGTAATATACAAAATAAAATTATTAGTTTAATTACACATTAACGTAGAACTCAAAATACTTACCTCAATACTTCCTGCAATATACAAAACAAAATTATTAATTTAATTACACAATTACAATAAACGTTCAGAATTCAAGACAAAAAAAAGAAGAAACTCATTCATAATCAATTCAAAATTCAAATTATTTACCTCAATACTCCTGTAATATACAAAATAAAATAAAATAAAATTAATAAATTCATCAAATTAAAGGAATCACTATAAACAGAAAAGAATAAACCATGGTGGTGCGTGAATATGTGGCGTACATCGTACTGAAAATTAATACTTGCCTCTCTTGTGCATCAATCCTACTTATTTAGTTGTATGACTCTGAGATAGGGATATGATGCGCACAAATAAAAGGCGTGAAAATATGGTGCGTGAATATGGAGGATCTTTATAAGGATCTTGATAAATAATATGATAAAAATAAAATATTTAATTTAATTAGAGAGAATAAAACTTAACTTAAATAACTTTTAATGAGAGTGCACGATTTTGAAACGAAATAATCTAAGACAAAGTATAGGGTGAACAAGTTTCACGGTAAAATTGGTTTAGGTGTGTGACTTATATTACTAAAGGGTGTGATTTATATAACTGAAGAGTGTGACTTTTTACTATAAAAAATATTACTCATAAAAATGAAGGGTGTGATTTATATTACAACAAAGAGTGTAGTCGTGATAACTGAAGAGTGTGACTTATATTACTAAAGAGTGTAGCCGTGATAACTGAAGTGTAAAAAAGAATCAGTTTCACGGTGAACAAGTTTCACAGCATACCAACTCATAATCTAATTGAATTGGGCTTTGCGCAAATTAACGTGGTTTCGCCACATATCTGAATCAAGTTTACCAATATATAATATTAAGATTAAGATTTGCGCTAAACACTAATGGTATTCACAAATTACAAATTTCGTAGTATTTGAACAATTGCATAGTACATAATATTCACTAGATAGTGGAAGTGGATCAACTGGTTTTGTCTATGCTACCCTGCAGGGCACTGTACTTCAGTGCTTTAATGTGTTGTATTGTACAACACATTAAAGCATGTGGTACAACACAATAAAATATTGCTGGGCACTGCCCTGCAGGGTAGCAAAGACAAAATCGATCAACTCCATCAACACCAACCTGCCTGTTGTGTTCGATATAATTATTCAGCATCAATCGAACATGTAAGAGAGACACGTGTAATATTTATTAAAATAATCATGCCCGATGGACAAGTGTGCTCGCCGCTCGCCGACCAAACAAGTTTGTTCGACCAGCTCGCCACTTGTCAACCAAGCGAACATACTCGCTTATGAAGTAAGTTTTGTTCGCCAGTTTTCCATTTACCAACCAAAGTTGCTCAACCAGCCTACCGAGCAAATAGGCATGTTCGCCACTCAGAACAGGAAAGAAGGAATCAAATAAGTTGAGTCAAGTGATCTGAGGACTCAGACAAACCTGAGGGCTCGGACAAGTCTGAGGACTCAGACAACCTGAATGCTCAGATATCTTGAAGGGTCAGTATGCTCGATACTCAGATATCTCAAGACTCGGACATCCGAGGGGGTCAAGATGCTCGATGATCAGATATCCTGAAGACTCAGACATCCTGAGGGTTCAGACAAATCTGAGGGGTCAGTATGCTCGGTACTCAGATATCCTGAAGGCTCAGATATCCTGAGAGCTCAGACATCCTGAGGGGTCAGTATGCTCGATGGTATTCCGACATAAAATTGATATGGTTTAATGGGGCGAACAAAGCTTTTAGTCGAGCAAAAGATTGATTTGGGCGACCAAAAGAGTGCCTTATAGACAAGCAAAAGCAAAGATCAATCTAGAAGACAAAGTTGGAAAGGTGGCAGCATTACATGAATTCTTGCATGGCCCGAAGTCTCCAGCTCATGCTTGCCAAACCAGCTCGTGCTTGTCGATGTACTATAAATAGAAGAAAAAACAACAAGATAAAGGTTCAGAAATTTCCCAGAGGTGTAAGGTTCACAAAAAATTCGAGAGATCATCCATGCACACAAAAACCCTAGCACTCATATACCAACTCTCCAAATCATCTTCATCCATAGCGATTCATCTTCATGAGATGTATCATATATTGTACGTGTAAAACTCGCAATACTACATCCCTGGCTTGGTATGCCCCCAGAGTAGTCATTTCTTGATGAACTGGGTCAACAAATTCCTCTTATTTACAGTTTATTTTACACGTGCATATTTTGTTTGTGAGTTGTTACCGAATTAGCCACATAATATTCTCCATATAAAACGACTCGCGACAAATTGGCGCTAGAAGGAGGGTTCGAACCTCCAACCCATACCCAAACCAGCAGTTAGCCGAGGCATAAAAAAGAAATATAATGCCTCAATCTAGGAACACAGAAACAGAGAGGTCGGGGCAAAGTCGACCTCACGACCGGAAAGAGGCTCAGCGCCAGCCTCACAAAGATCAGACAGTGGAGACTATCAATCTTGAGGATATAGCCAATGATCCGGCGGCCACAACAAAAGCCATCACTTTCTTGCTACGAGCACAGAAAGAGAGGGCCAAAAAAGAGTTGGCCAAGTTAAAAACTCAAGAAGATAAAGAACGACGCTCGCATACACCTGATAGCGAGCAAGTTAAAATGAAAGCTGCGAAGCGGGCCAACAAAAAAGTTGATGATACGTCTGATGACGAATAGCCTCGAGGGTCCAGACCATCAGCGTTTGGACGTTTGAGGCTCTCCGCCAAAGACCGAATCGGCAATAATAGGCGACAGGATCCAGGGAAGGAACAACCGATAAACAAGCCCGCTCATTCAGATCCCCATGATCATCCGCATGCCGAACAAAAATCGGTTGGAACAAAATTGTCTATTCATCATCGATTGGGTAGTCAAGCACATACTTGGAAAGGGAGACTGCCCCATCAAGAGTATGACCCACTGGGTCCTCATGACGGGAAATAGGCCCGGTCCAAGTCTGTCAGTTTCACAAAATTTACGGAAATGCAGAAAGCCATCGAGGGTTTACAGGCCGACCTGGCCGCGACCAAAGGACACCCTCGGGCGAGCACAATACCTTGCTCGCCACTATCACCGGCTATCATGGCGGCCGAAATACAAGAGAAAGTGGCGAAGATCCGACCACCTATCCCCATGTTCGATGCTGAGTCAGACCCACATGTCCATCTCAGCAAATACTCAGACTTTATGATCGCCATGGGAGCCACTGACGCGACGCAATGCCGATCATTCCCCATGACTTTGGGTGATCGGGCACATAGATGGTTCTCTTCTTTGCCCGCCGCGTCTATCACATCTTTCGCTCAGTTGGGGCAGCAATTCATGTCCCATTTCTCATCCATGTGTACTCGCCCAGCGCCAAAACAAAGGTTGGCGCATTTTTCCCAACTAAGAGGTGAGTCTGATCGAGCATACATCGAAAAATTTGATAAATGTTTGTATGATGGGGCCCCAGTTGAAGAGGATGCCATGATCCTCGCGGTGGTCGGGGGCCTGACCCTGAATACTGACATGTGGAAAGCCATGCATCAAGATTGGCCGAACACATATTCAGAATTCCGAGAGCGAGCAGCCAAGATCATAGCCATGCAGGATCTGCTCGCCCAATCACGATTGGGTCAGGAAGCGCCAACTAAGAAAGTTTTTGGGAAGAAAGTGATGAATGAAGGGGGATACAAACCCCCAGGCTCTTTCAAACCATTCGAAGAAAGAGCAGAAGCAAACGCCCTACGAAGTCTTTTGGGTGTTTCAGCAGAAATAATTTTCAACCAAATCAAAGATCGGGACATGTTAGATAGGCCTCGAAGAATCGTAATGGACAAACATCGGCTTAATGCTTTCAAATATTGTAATTATCACGAGTACATTGGGCACAATACAGAAGATTATCGCGATTTACTTCGTCAACTTTGGAAGCTATACGAAGATAATCGTCTTACCCAGTTCTAAAAAGCCCATGAAGCAGAGACTCGAATAGAAAAAACGAAGACGAAGGGGGTAAGCGTAAGTTCGAACAAACATCGGCGGTGATCCGAAGAATCACGTAAGAGGTCTGAATTACCCAAAAGAGGGCCTCCTACTGTGGAGGTCGAGAAAGTCAAGAGATCCACATGATACGTCCTGAATATGGTCCAGTGGGTGGATGTTATCAGGCACCAACATTATCGAACAGACGTAAGAAGATGGAGATGCGTGCCGTGCAAAGCATCCATCAAAGCGAAGGTGGCGAGCACATCGCCAAAGACGCCACCCTCTCACCAAATAATGTTTTTAAGACGATCTCGACGGTATAATCACCCCCCACAATGACTCCTAACCATCGATGCGCTTCGCCTCGAGTTGAAGGTGCACCGCCTCCTGGTCGATACCGGAGCATATGCGAACATTCTGTTCGTCAACACTCTGCACCAAATGGAAAAACAAGTTGGGAACTTGAGCAGTTATATTGAACCATGTGATCATACCATTATGGGTTTTGGGGAATCTGTAACCCGACCCTATGGTATGATTAGGTTAGGAGTTGAGTTAGAATCAACTCTAAATCCGGAGATCCGACGAACTAGAATGCTAGATTTTGTAATCGTCGATGCTCCGTCCACTTATAACGGTTTCCTAGGACGCCCGTTCATCCAGGAATTTAAAGCGGCCTATTCTACTTATTATTACTGTGTTAAATTTCCAACACAAGATGGAACGGGTAGCGTAAAAGGAGATCAGAAGAAAGCTCGAGATTGTTTGTTATCATGTGCACCAGAAAAGTAAAATATTGTTAACATGATGGAGCAAACATGGGAGATTGGAGAGTCAAACCAGCAGGCAAATACGTTGCCAAAATATCCTTTGACGAGCACACCTCCCTGTGCGAACATAGAACCCGTGAACACAGAGTTCGGAATGGTGACTCATGTCCCAGATCTCCCAGATCTAATGAATATTGATCCGCCAAACGAGCTACCGGACCTAGAACCTCGCGTAGGTTTTGAACCTATGGAGGTTGATGACGAACACCGGGGGTCGATCCAAGATCCTCGGTGGAAACAAAAAAGAAAGCGAGCAACACCTATCGAACAACTGGAGTCTATCAATATCGACCCGAACAGACCTGAGTTAGAAGTGTTCATTGGTTCGGAATTACCTGAACCAATTCGAACAGAAATGATTGCTTATCTTCAAACAAACTTGGATGTGTTCGCCTGGTCGCACGAGGACATGGTTGGCATTGATCCCAAACATGCATGCCACTCCCTCAACCTTGATCCAACACAAACTCTAGTTATCCAGAAGCGCATAAAGTTCAGTCAGGAGAAATATGCGGCCATGAATAATGAAATCAAAAAATTGCTCGACAATAAACTGATTCGAGAGGTAAAATCCCCAAGATGGCTTGCGAACCCTGTGCTCGTCCGCAAGACTAATGGATCTTGGAGACTATGTATTGATTTCACTGATTTAAACAAGGCATGCCCGAAAGATAATTTCCCAATGCCGCATATCGATTATTTGGTCGATAATACAGCAGGCCATGAGCTCATGACCTTCATGGATGCTTTTGTTGGCTATCACCAAATACCCATGCATCCGGACGATCAAAAAAATACGGCGATTTCGCGATGAAAAGAATATGTATCTTGTTGGCGCGATGCCGTTTGGATTGAAGAATCTTGGGAGCAACATATCGGCGTTTGGTGAACAAAATGTTCGACGAACACATCGGCCGAACAATTGAGGTATATATTGACGATATTGTGGTAAAGAGCGAACGCAAGAAAGACCACATCACCCACCTCGCACAAACGTTTGATATACTCAGGGAGTACAACATGAAGCTAAATCAAGAAATGCAATTTGGGGTTCACTCAGGAAAATTCCTCGGACATATGGTCAGTCAACGGGGGATTGAAGCAAACTCATCAAATATTCAAGTCATGCTCGACATGCAGGCCCCCAGGAGTGTGAAAGAGGTCCAAAAGTTAACCGGACATTTAGCTTCCGTAGGCGGTTTTATATCATTTAATTGGGGACAAATGCAAACCTTTCTTTGATGCATTAAAGAAAGGAAATTCCGATGGATAGAGCATTGCCAAAAACATTTGAATCATTAAAAAGATTACCTTTGCAGATACTCGGACATTGTCTAAAAGATTCGCGGCAAACACAACTTTATTTGTATCATTTGCATCCGAACATGCATCAGTCTGCTATGCTTTCGTCCGAAAGGGAAGGGATGACCCACTTGCCCGTTTACTATGTAAGCCAAGTGCTCAAAGAAGTCGAGCTCCGGTACCCTACACTGGAAAAATTAACATATGCTCTCGTTATGAGTGTTCGAAAACTGCGACCATACTTTTTCGATCACTTAGTCGAGGTGCTGACCACATTCCCATTGCGACAAGTCCTCCACCGATCAGACACTACAGGCAGACTACTCAAGTGGGCGGTGGAGTTAGGACAATTTGGCATTACTTTTGCCCCGCGAACAGCAATGAAGGGCCAAGCTATGGCCGATTTTATGGTCGAGTTGACATATCCACAAATGCCCGAAAAAGTTGTCGACCAACCATGGCATATGTATGTTGATGGCTCATCAACAAGTTCAAGAGTCGGGAGTTAGGGGTAGTTCTCATCACCTCAACTAGACAAACATTCACAATGACCATCCGTTTTGATTTCAAAGAACAACAAATAATGAAGCCGAGTACGAAGCTTTGATCATTTGGATTACGATGGCTATGACAATGGGAATTTGAGGTCGATGATTTATAACGATTCTCAGATAATCATTTACCAAGTAACAGGCGAGTACGAGGCCCGGGGCGAACAGATGGCACAATATCAGCAACTAGCAAAGGAGTTGCTCGAGCAATTCGAATAAGTTTTCATAGAACAATTACCACGATTGGGTAATTCGTTCGATGCTTTTGACACGCACGGCAACAAGCAGGCGAAGAGTGACGAACACAACGGACATTGTGGTTGTCACAACTTGTTCCCCATCAGTTCCTAGAGTTTTGGTCGCCCATGTGACAGGCGAACAGGAAACCTAGATGACTCCAATCCTGAGTTACTTACAAAAGGGACTTCTCAATCGAGAATAAGGCAAGCTACTGCGCCTCAGTTACAATCGCTTTCGTTATACAATCTTAGACGAGCATTTGTACAAAAAAGTTTCTCACTTCCACTATTGAAGTGTATTACTCCTGAAGAGGGTCACGTAGTGCGAGCAAATCCATGATGGAGTATGTGGAAATCATTTTGGTGGGCTCGTCCGCACATAAAATTATCGACAAGATTATTATCGTCGACCCTCCAAAAGGATTCGCTCACGTATGCTCGCGCGTGCCACAAGTGATAGATACATGCCCCACTTATTCATAGCCCACCTGAGGAATTAGTGTCAGTTTATAGCCCATGGCCATTTGCTAAATGGGGAATCGATTTGATCGACCCATTTCCTCTTGCACATCGGGAATAAAATATCTTTGTGGTTCTTAGTTGATTACTATACTAAATGGGCGGAAGTTGAAGTTTTGTTAAAGTCACCGAACAAAGAATGTGGAACTTTGTTTGGAAAAAACATCATTTGTCATTTTGGGCTTCCCCAATCATTAGTAACGGATAACGGCAAGCGGTTCGATGGAAGTGAATTAAAACAAAATTGTGCTCATTTGGGGCATAAAAAAGCATTACTCAACTCAGATATCCAAATCAAATGGACAAGTTGAAGTCGTTAATAAAATTATCAAGCATACCCTCAAGGCCGGACTTGATAATTTCAAGGGGAGGATAAATTTGAAGAGTTGCGAAATATTATGGGCCTATCGAACAACTTTCGAACATCAATCTGCGGAAACCCCTTTGCCTCGCATTTGGTGAAAGAAGCTGTTATACCAAGATAAATCAAGATTCGAGTCATCGAACAATGACTTTTTGGAGAGCACATCAATGACCAGCGCCGCCCGAAAAGTGAACTGTTAGAAGAAAGAAGGACGGAGGCTGATTTCAAGAATGCCATGTACAAAAAGAGGTCAGAAAAGTTCTATAACTCCAAAGTCCGAACACGCAGGTTCAACGTGGGCGAGCTGGTTCTAAGACGAGCAATGGGGGTATCAAGTGGTGTGTTCAGCCGAGCATGGGAAGGTCCATTCAGAGTTACAGAACGTTTGTTAAACGGGGCGTATGATTTGGAAGACCTGAATGAAGTCCCATTGTCCTACTCGTGGAATGCGTCAAATTTGAAAAAATATTATCAGTAATGACGAGCACAGTTAGCCGAACATAATCAGCCACTTAGCTTAAGCGAGCACAGTTGACCGAACATAATCGGCCACATAGCTGAAACGAGCACAAATGGCCGAACATAATCAGCCATTTAGCTAAGACGAGCAGGACAATCCTGAAGGAAGAACACATCGTGTTCAACACAAATCTTCTAGAAAGAAATGCTGGCCGACACTATTGAAAGATAGAAGATAGGTGTCAAAACAAGTCGAGAAGTGGTGGCAACCAAAAAAGGAACGTGTCAATCCTTGAACAAGAGTTGGCAAAAAACCGAACAGATGTCAAAAGAAGGAGTAAAAGCGAGAGGGTCAGCACCAACTAGCTATGCTAGCACCAGCTTGGGATAGTACTATAAATAGAGGCATATTGATAGCTGAAGAAAGCAGAGAAAAAACAGATGAAAAAGAAAAAATTACTACAGTTATCGGGAGAAAGTTGGTTCAGTATGCCTCCAGACGAAAAATCCAGTACTCGATTCAGCTATCATTCTGCTGAATCGAGCATCTGTCCGAGTACGAGTTTTATACCCCATATGACACTCCGAGCACAGGTTGAAGTTCGTTGCGGACTCAAGATGCTCGACAGAGTCATGGTTGCCACTCCACGTTACTCACTGCTTATGCAGTAGTAAATCACTAGTCCCCTATGCATCCCCAAAATCTCCTCCGAAGGGGAGGGATGTCGTGGTATCCGCTTGAAACAACATGCGGATGCTGATGCTCAGGCATCTACTGAAGGGGACAGAATGGTGCAAGCTGAGGATTTTGCTCGCGCCTGATATAGGCGAGCAGGCGTGCTCTCCACATGCTCATGTCCGCCGCTGCTTGCATAATCACAATTTGTCCAGGAGGGACAAATGCTTATGTTGCTACTGCTTGAGCATGTTATTTAAAGAAGGGTAGACAGGATGATGTGCCACATGCTTGTCAACATCAATTCCGTGGACAAGGTGAGGCCAGTTCGTGTCTACTCAAGACAAGGTTTAAACTCAAAACCATAGTCTGATGTCTATAGTTGTGTAATAGATAGTCTTCTTCAAATGTAAAGGTTGTAATAGAATACAACGTGTTGCAAAAAATATTTTTTATTCGCTAAGATTTTCTAGTTGAAGCCTATTTGAGGTCGCACCTAAGCCGGACGGCCCGAACAAAAACTTAACGAGCCCAAGTCTATGTTCACCGATTTAACGAGTTCAGACTCGATTCCCGCAAAGAAAAAGCGAGTAATGGGTACGCAAAAAGAAAAGACGACTTGTATTTACAGATACCCGTAGTAAAAGCGGGTGATGAGTCGGGTCGCAATTTAAATAAGACGGCCTTAAGACGAAGTGATCGCGACCTAAATAAGACGATCGCGAACCAAGAAAGGGGGTTCATAAAGTTAACCCATCCGTCGCACCTAAATAAGACGATCAACCAATTAGAACGCGTAATAAGACAATCAAAAACGAAAAGAAGTCGAGCGGGCATAAAGCAAACACAATGTTCAATTCATTAGGAAGAAAAGAGGCATAAACTAGAAAGCAACAAAGTTTAACATCAAGCAACACAAGCATCAATCAATCATCAACAACCACATTCATCCTCAACAATCGGGTTAGAGAAGCAGTTCAAAATATAAATTCAACCATTCAGATTTGAATTGTTCGAACAAAAGAGAAGAAATTCAAAAATTACACAAGTTCAGAAGACATTGTTCGAGCAAAAAATGAAGAAGACAAAAATTACACAAAATTTGTTCAGTAAAAGCAGGAATTATACTAAGGGACAAATTCATAGTTGGGGGTGGACGGAAGTGAAATGTCGAACAAATCATGCTTTCGCCCTCAAAGAACGGCTCCTCCAAAGATGGTCGAGACCAAGTATGCTCGCCAGAGGTACACTTTGCTCTCGGTCACAGAGGTCCCTTTGTTCGACCTGCGACTTGATCGTGCGGACTCAAATTTCGGAAAGTTTGATCAGCAACATCAGCAATATTCACATCCGAGCCGTCTTCCTCATCCAGGATAGGATCATCAACTTCGATCCCTTCAGGAAGAATGGAGAAATCACACAGATCGTTCAAATCTGACATCGGAAGGTTGCGATCCGGGGTTGTCGACGTATTCTTTGAACCGGATATGAGCAGGGCAATTTGTTCGCCAGTAAGCGTGTGACGAGCAGATCGGATGGCATCAGCAAAGGCACATATGTACGAGAAGTTCGACATCGAATCAACATACTCATCATTGTGCTGCCTTGAATTTTCGAGACCCAAACGAGTGTTGGTCTCTTCAGCAATGATGAGTTGTTGACCGAGCACATTCTTCTCACTTTCCATGGCCTCGAAGTCAGTTCGGAGCCTACGAAGCTCGACATTCATTTCATCCTGAACTCTCCGAATGCTGACCACCTCCTCCTGAGAATGATTTAGCTCTTCCCTTGCCTGGCGAGAAACTTCCTGAGCCTGGCGAGCATTCTCTTGAGCCTGGCGAGCATCCTCATGAGCCTGGCGAGCATCCTGCCAGGCCGAGGAAATCTATCCTTGAGCCAACCTCGGTTCATCCCGAGTCCTGCTTGACTCTCTCTCACCTCTCTTCAAAACTCGATCAAAGCCAAGTAGTTGGCATGAAGATTAAGCGGACTCAAAGATAAACTTTCTCAAGGGCGACCATAGATTGTACGAGTACCGAGCCAAGTCGCATGTTTTCCAAAGGTGTGGGACCCGTAGTGGCCTCTTCCAGCTCAGTAGTCCATGCTCGAACGGGGGGTCTCGCACACCTTTTGAACTTGCTTAGGAATGCCAGGAACCTTGCGAACACTTGGCGAGCAGTAGTAATTTTTCAAATTGGGCATCAAGGCGCCCAACAACCCTTTCAACCCCGCACAAACACCCGAGCAAACAAACATGACAAAGCGAACAAAATTAATGAAAAAGGAAATAAAGCGAAAAAAATGTACCTGTTCACCCTAGTCGGATCCCATCCCATAAATGATTTATCTTCAGGGGACCGGAGCTCGGGGTTCAAAGGGGTCCAAGATCGGGGTCCAGCAGGAGGTGGAGAAGATGTGCCAACCTCCATTTCAACAATCAATCAGCGGCCGGACCCCACCACTCTGAGGCGGCCATTCTAATCGCCGAAGAGAGGGTCCTGGGATACCCTAACAAAAGATCGGTGCTCGTTTGAGCCTGCTCGCTCGGCGTTCGCCCCGAGCTTGTTCGCTGGGCCTCGCTCACGGTTTCGGCCCTGGTCTTTTTGGACTTGAGCTGTTTGTTGCCCCCGCTTCGCCAAATGAGTAGTCCTTTCGGCCGATGGCCTCGATTCCCCAGGCCAGACGCGGATGCTCGGCTCACCCGCCGCCTTCTCCTCGATTTGCTCCATCGAGCCTCCATTTCGGCTTGAATTCGAGCGAGCTCCTGAGGTCTTTTTCTTCGAGCCATCTCGGTATGCTCGGATGTACTCACCGCAACAGTAACAGCAGGGAAAGCTATAGAAAAAACAATTCATTATATAAAAAAGAGAAATAGCGAGCAAAAGGTACAAAACATACAAATGCAAAAAGAGGCAATCCTTGGTAATGGGATTAACAAGCCTACAAGATGGTGAGGGGGCACGAACAAACCTCCTTTTTTCCTATGTTCGACGGAATTCAGAGTCTTCACAGATTGTTCTGAATGAGACTCGAGATCAATTTGCCAGACGCTGCTAAAATAGTCGTTGTTGGTCTCCTTGTCCGACGCAGCTGGAATTCCTGAAATGAAGAGTAAGTTAAAATCAGTTCAAGATGAAGAACAAAAGACACAAAAATACTTACTGCGATAAACCCCAAAATCAGTGGGGATGTCCAAACGAGCATCTGGTTCGCTTCCAGAAGTCGGGCTCTTCCAATCGCCCCAACGAACGAAATTTCTCCTTCCAATCATCGATTTTGTTAAAGCACATCCTCAATGATTTTGCACTTGGCATTTGCTTGCATAAATAGCCATCCATGTTCGCCGCCGGACGGGTCAAATGCACTAGAGACGAGCAAGTTAAATTCACGAGGGATAATTTATGGGCTTCATTTTGCCGAACAAAGTCAGGAAGCTCATAACCATGTGCCACCCATTCGGTTTAAGCTGCGTGATGGTGATATTCCATTCCACGAGCAAACAGGTGATAACCGGATGGAGTGGAAATCGAAGGTCGGCTTCCATTGTGTCCAAATTCACAAAGAACACAACCTCGGGGGCCGGTTCTTTCGCTCATCGGGACCGCGTGCCGGAAAAAAGATATCTTTGGGGGTTTCAAATTTCTATCTGACTAAGCGAGCATATCTACATCAATTATGCTCGCAATCTTGCTTCGGGTACTCATTCTCAACCCTAACTCTATGAGGTCGTTTGGGACTAATCAAAATTATAACGAAAGCATTATACTCGTTATATGTTGGGCTATGAGGAACACCAACAGGAATATCAAGTTCAGTATTTTGCTCACCGCCTATCCCTATGTTCGATTCAGTTACATTCACAGCCATCAAAATTCCCCCCCTCACGTTATCATCATCCCTATTCACATCAACACTATCTACGATTTCTAGACCTAATTTGAGGTTGGGCAAAAGAATCCTCATCCTAATCATCCGAAAAATCTCTACTGCTAAGTCCCTATCCAATTCGTTTAGGGCTTCACCGGAATCGGAGGAAAGAATGACAAACGGTTGCGAACTTGTTAACGAGACCGAACCCGAGACATTCGCCTCTCGGTAGCAAGAAGGCCGCCACTGGGATTCTACCGACAGAGGGAAGAGAAACTATGGTGGTCCCGATTCTATGAAACGTAAGAGTTCGAACAAGAAGCCATAATCGCAATGAGAGAGAGTATACAATGGTTACCTGAGTAAGATCCTTCACGGAATGATGAAGCCCTTGCTGTAATGTTTAGACGCCGAAGAGATTGAAGACGTAAAGCAAGGAAAAAAAGAAAAGAAATTGAGGCGGTTAAATGAGGTATTTATAGATATCGGATTCAATTTTGAAAATCCGCATGTAATACTTAAACGACGCCTACAATGGCCCAATCGATTATAACAACCGGGCCCCATGATGAATACAAAGCGACTTCGGGGGGTATTGTTGTGTTCGATATAATTATTCAAAGATCAATCTAACATGTAAAGAGAGACGTGTAATATTTATTAAAATAATCATGCCCGATGGATGTTGTGCCGGCTAAACGACCAAACAAGTTTGTTCGACCAAACCGCCACTTGTCAACCAAGTTTAACATACCGCTATGAAGTAAGTTTTGTTCGCCGCTTTTCCATTTACCAACCAAAGTTGCTCAACCAAATTTAATCGAGCAAATAGGCATGTTCGTCACTCGTAACAGAAAGAAGGAATCAAATAAGCCGAAGTCAAGTGATCCGGAGGACTCGCACAAACCCGAGGGGTTTCGGACAAGTCCGAGGACTCGCATAACCCGGAATGCTTTCGGATATCCCGAAGGGTCAAGATGCTCGATACTCGATATCCCGAAGACTCGTATATCCCGAGGGGTCAAGATGCTCGATGATCGATATATCAAGACTCGGACATCCCGAGGGTTCAGACAACCGAGGGGTCAAGATGCTTCTGTAGATCAGATATCCCGAAGGCTCAGATATCCCGAGAGCTCGACATCCCGAGGGTCAAGATGCTCGATGATATTCCGATATAAAATTGATATGGTTTAATGGGGGCGAACAAAGCTTTCGGTCGAGCAAAAGATTGATTTGGGCGACCAAAAAAGAGTGTTTTATATAGACAAGCAAAAAGAAAGATCAATCTAGAAGACGGTTGGAAAGGCAAAAGATTACATGAATTCTTGCATGGTTCAAGTCTCCGGCTCATGCTTGCCAAACCAACCTTTTTCGCTTTGTCGATGTACTATAAATAGAAGAAAAAACAACCGGATAAAGGTTCGAGAAATTTAAGGAGGTGTAAGGTTCACAAAAAATTCGAGAGATCATCCATGCACACAAAAACCCCCTAAGACTCATATACCAACTCTCCAAATCATCTTCATCCATACGATTCATCTTCATGAGATGATCATATATCAGACGCAGTAAAACTCGCAATACTACATCCCCGCTTAGTATGCCCCAGAAAGTAGTCATTTTTTGATTTAACTGGCCAACAAATTCCTCTTATTTACGAGTTTATTTTACACGTGCATATTTTGTTTGTGAGTTGTTACCGAATTAGCCACATAATATTCTCCATATAAAACGACTCGCGACACTGCCTATGATGGAACCTTCATTACTTTTTTTTATCGAACAAATGGTGATTCGATACGAACTCATGACCCTCCATTATTATCCGAAAAAGATATTAATTCATCTCCATCTTCAACTGCTTAAATTAGTTCCTCCAATGCAGCACATTTATTATCTATTGAGCCAGTAGACAGGGTGAGATATATAATTTGTTCCTTCGTCCGACATTATGTTGACTCATCTCTAAAACATATAAAATATGACATCGATTTTTCAAACAATAGGGAGGTTGGGTTGCATGCCAATACCGACATTTCACAACACAAACACCGAATCCCTGTTGGAATCTCATACTCCAAAGTCCAAACACATGATCAATATAATTACAAAATTTCCATCATCAATTTATTTACAATTTTACCCTTCTGTTAATACAGGAATAAAGCTCCAGTCAAAGAAAGAAAAAGATTTCCGTAACGTCAAAGCTCCGATTCTTTGTCGGATAACAAAAAAACACATTGTGATTTTTGTCATTTAATTTTAAGTACAACACTTTTTTTTCTACCTTTAATCTTTTGACAATACTAGAAAAACAAGCATCATATAATACTCTATATAAAAATCAAATATAATCTATACATTTCTCTCTCAAAATGATATTTACATCGTAACATTTCTTTCAAATCTTCTTTTTGGACTTTGGTTTCATGCAACCATCACCAGATATGGAAAAACCATGGGATTCTGTATTTCAGACCAGTTTTATCTGACATGGTAAGATTTTTAAATTGGCTAAATCTTATATGTAATCAGGTGTACTAAGCACTCACGGTGTATTTTAGAACCATACAACGTGTTATATTGAAATATGCAACTTGTTTATATTGAAATGTGTAACTATTAATATAGAATAATAATTACACGATTCAATATATACAAGTAGCATCTTTCAGTATAAAAAATTGCAAGATTCCAAAATTCATTATGAGTGCACGGTGCACTTGGATGCACATAAGATATACTCTTTAAAATTTGCCTTTTAATTTAGCTTTCGTCAATTCATACGATCAAAGAGCTAGTATTGAAATGATCCCATGCCTCCTGCACGAAAAAAAAAAAAAGTTACATCAACTCTTTATATATGCACGAATCGGATTTGATCATATGCCCGCAGTTGGTCATAAACTTATATGTTCACCGCTTATGTGGCGCGCCACATATGTAAGGTCCCACACCATTTAATTAATTTTTTTAATTAATTCAATCTTCTCATTAATTATATAAATCTGAACTCTAAACTATGAACCCAAAATTATGAACCATTCGGGCCGAGTTCGGGTTCGGGTCGGGTTGGGTCCGGGTCGCATAATTTTTTTTAATTATATATATAAACCTAAACCCTAAACCATGAACAATTCGGGCCGAGTGAAGCATGAACCACTCGGGCCATGTTCAGGTTCGGGCCGGGTGAAGCATGAACCACTCAGGCATGTTCACGTTCGGGCCAGGTTGAGTCCAGGTCAGGTAAAAAAAATTTAATATAATTAATTAAATTGAGTAAAGTATGGAATATATATAAATGAGAAGATTGAATTAATTAAAAAAACTAATTAAATAATGGTGGAGACCTTGCATATGTAGTGTGCCACATAAGCGGTGGGCATATAAGTTTGTGTCCACCTGCGGACATATGATCAAATTCGAAACACGAATAATCCCAATACGGTTCACCATTTATAACACTATGCACAAATTTTTTAGGAAAAATAAAAAATGTATATCATAAAAAATATATATCATAATTTTTTTATTTTTAATAAGTGTTGGTCTTGTGTTAAACGGTTTTTACAGAGCACCTATTTTACAATTAATACTTTATAGTAAAATAATTAATACTCTTTAATGAAATAAACAATAATTAATATCAAACTAATATATTTTAATAAAACAACTATTATTGTTAAAAAATACACCAAAAATGCAAATTAGTTGCACGGTTTTTACTTTTTTTTGAACATTTTGCATTTTTTGAACTATTTTGGAGTTTAAATTACAAATAGTCCCGTAATTTTGGTCTAAAATAAATTCAATCCCATAAAATTTTTTTATCAATTTTAGTCTCAATATTTTTGATAATGTCCAATTTGAGTTTCAAGTCCGTCGAAAAATTCAAAACTATATCGTTTAACCAATTGAATTTAAGTCTTTTCGGCCGCGGGTGTGATTGGACTACATACTTTTTTTTAAAAAAAAAAAATCACCTGAAATTACAGGTCATTTGACTGGACTATTATATGTAATTTTTTTAGGGTTAATTACAAATTGTAACCTGCACTATTACTATTTCTACAAATTGCAATTTGTACTATTTTTTAAAATAAAATGCAACATGTACTAATAAAAAGTGACTGATTTAAAAATCGACTCACTTTTTTGTGAAACTTTTCGGCTAGATATAGCCTACAAATGATATATTTTACGTACCACAATGCCAAAACATATTTTAGCAAACATCAAATTGAAGAAATTCGATTAAAAAGTTCAAAAAAAGTGAGTTGGGGTTGGAATTTGTCATTTTTTACTAATACAGGTAACATTTTATTTCAAAAATAGTACAAGTTGCAATTTATAAAGGGGTAAATTTTTTTTTTATATAAATACTTGTATATGTTCTATAAGAGTAGAAATACCTGAAGAATGTCAAAAACCTTTTCAGCAGTATATTTATGATGAAAAGAAGCACCCTTCTGCTGCAACTTATCCGGATGTAAACGGAGTAAAGCTTTCTGATATGCTCTCTTTACTGAATTAGCTTCTATTAGATCAACAAGAGCAACTGCTTTCCATCCACTTTCTTCCCAAAGAACCTACCATCACAATACATTTATATACCATGACAAATTAAAACACAAGAATGCATTATTGTAATGACAAATTAAAACACAAGAATTAAAACACTTTCTTCCGGGAAAATTAAAACACAAGAATGCATTATTGTAATGACAAATTAAGAAATGATATACCATGAAGTTGTCATCTAAAAAATCATCTGCATTCTCCTCTGAGATCTTTGAATCCGTCTCTGATGAAATACCAAAAAAAAAAAAAAGAATTCCATTTTACTTTACAGCATGCATACTTATTAGACAAAAAATTGTGTGAATTCGAGTTTACCGTGAACTAGATTTTTTTAGTATCATTGTTATGTATAAAAATTATCACCGTTATGTAAAAAGACTATCACTGTTTTAAAAATGTTTTATATTTAAAATGATGAAAGTTTTTATGCATAACAGTAATAGTTTTTTATAACAGTGATAGAGCTCATGTGTATATATATATAGGGTGAGATATAGAATCATGCCCAAAACATCCCAAAACTTGCTTCCCATTTTGGATATTTTAAGAAAATACTGCCGTGTAAAGCTGCATGTTTTATCTTGGTCATTATTTCAAATTTCCTACACAATCTTAAAAACATAAAAAAGAAATACAAGTTTGAGATTCATCCCTAGCACACAATATGTAAAATAAATATTTTTTTGTAAAATTTAATTTGACACTCATGTTACATACCTAAACACTAAATATTAGATCTAAAATGTGACTTTTTTCTTTAGATATGAACAATTATTAAACAAAGATAAATAGAGAAGAAAGACTTATAAGTAAATAATTAAATATAATTTAACGTAATTGTGAGGTCATTAAGTACTCTCCCCGGACTAATTTAGATTGCACGTTTTTCATAATTAGACGTCCTTATTTTGTTTTATTATTTCCAAAAATAGAAATAAAATAATTTTACACACTTAAAAGTACTCATTAGTCATTACAAACATATCTTATTTATATTACATGTCACTATATTTATAAAAATACCCTTTACACATAAAACCATTTTCTTACATAAAGTAGAAAGGACATATGTACCCTTCCACCAAATCAATTGTACATCATTTAATGCTAATAAACAACAATTTTATGTTTTGTCTGTGGTTTGGGAAGTGAGTTTTGG
This sequence comes from Stenogyne calaminthoides, assembly GCA_037126765.1. Lineage (NCBI taxonomy): Eukaryota > Viridiplantae > Streptophyta > Magnoliopsida > Lamiales > Lamiaceae > Stenogyne > Stenogyne calaminthoides. The sequence goes on along the minus strand of JBBCBC010000017.1, from coordinate 35,168,795 downwards.
AATTTCAAATCTCAAATCCTCATTTGTTTATCAGAATTTAGATATATAGAATTTTAAATCCGACAAAATTTTACTCTATAATACTTATAATATACATATCTTACATTTTTCAAACATAATTTTCAATACACTATCAATCATCTATCACGTCACTTTTCAATCATTATTATCTATTCAACTCAATATTCTCTCTCATTTTTCTCCTTTATTATCATCATATATATATAACCAATCATTACACAATAATTCAATAATTTTTACATTACTTTTTACAATATAATATTCTTTCTAACATCTATTTTTTTTAAATTATACTTTATCAAATCTTACAAAATCCACATTCTCAAACATATACAAAATGCAAATACACTTTTTACTTTATATCAAATTCTTCTAAATTTTCCCTATAGAATTTCAAATCCCCTCAAAATTGTAAACAAACAGGGCCTTATTAAAACTCGTGTCATTTATAAATGTGTAATCTAAATCAGGACGGAGGGAGTATTAGTAAGTAACCTGATGGTAATGTGGTAGTAGAAGGCTGTGAGGGTTGTGGTTGATGGTTGTATAGATCTTCAACCACCTGAAATTAATTAATGCAATGCAACTTTAATTTTGGAACAAATCATCCTTAAATTATCTGAAATCACACTACTCATATATATATTTCACCTTGAATGAAACATGTCCTAATTTGTTATGATCTTTTGCTGCAACAACATCACTTGATTCACCTTCCTGCTTGAAAATCTGAACAAACTCTTTCACATTCACACTTTTCTTCTCACTCACTTGTCCATTTCTGCCCTCATCAACTCTTTTTCTGCTCTCATCAACTCTTGGACTAGTTTTAAGTTTCTTATCTTTGATTTCTAAAAGATTTCATGGAAATTAAGTTAAGTAGAATTACATAATAGTATGGAATAAAATGCAGAGAATATGCAAAAATGTCCTTGGGAAGTGGGAACCATCACAAGTACGGCCGGCCTATATTATATTTGAACGAAAATGCCGTGTCGTCCAGCGGAGCCTATAAGAAGGTGACTCGCGCAGACAACTTTATTGATAGTTAAAACTCTTTTTTGCCCTACCTTTGATAAAAAAACTTTTTTTTGCCATTTTATGACATTTTTATCCTTATCTATCAATTCCACTAGATCGCGCATAGTCGCGTGACCAATGCACTACCTATGTGCGACTCTTTTAAATAAGGGTAAAATTGTCAAAAAGAGTTTTTTATTAAGAGTAGGGCAAAAAATAAATTGAACTATGAAATTAAGGCAAAAAAGAGTTTGTCCCAGTAAAATGTGAATAGAAATCACCTTGATGGGCTGCTTCACTAAGGAATGAATGAATAGGCTTTTTCACTTGAGAGTTGAGCAATTCTGTTTTCTTCTTCACATGGAGTACTACTTGTTCTTTCGTCTCTTTTTTGTCCACGTGGCGTGTCCTCATTGGCTCGGCTGGCACGCTTTGCTGCTTTTTAGAATCGGACTGTTTAATATTCTTGCTATAATTGTGGTCGGATTTGAAATCGTTGAGCATTGGCACCCCTGGACCCGCCCATTTGTAGATTGAGAAATGGAACTGACTGAACATGTTGTCAACGTTGTTTGTCGACGTATCGTTGATCTTGTCTTTGTTATGAGACGACGAATCATCAGTGACGTCTCATCATCTGGATGAAGGACTTGAAGAACCAAATGTAGGCAACTCCATGCCTTTGTTCACTTTGGCTGGGAGACTACAATTATATATGATACCGGATTTATAACAAACACACAATTTTCATTGTTATGTGAATAACATTGAAAAGTCCAAATTGATGCTATCTTCTAGTGTAGCACGAATACATCAATTGTATGGTGCAACTGTATATATTCAACTAATATTTTTTAGCGGGAACAAGTAATATTAATAAATTAATACATTTTGGTAAAACAATTAATACTTTTCCTTGGAGATAATATTAACAAACTAATACCTTTTGGTAAAAAACTAATACTTCTCAACGGAAACATGTGATATCAACAAACTAATACCTTTTGGTAAAACAACTAATAATACCATTTAAAAACACACTTGAGTTGCTCAATCTCGTCCCGATTTCTTGCATCGAAAACCGCCTCGGAGGACCTCCGAATACATCATTGAAGTCCATGTCCTGTGACACATCTTTCTCTATATGCATCAAATTCTTCATTGCATGATAATATCAATCAAAATAGCAAAATTGTACTACAAAATAATCTTGATAAAGAAAAGATTATTAGAGCATAAGCAGAAACAGAGGATGTCTAAATTCTTGGGCATTTGTGAAACGTATGGCCGTACTAATTTTTCACACATTGTAGCATGAAAAAACAAAAGACAGGGGAATAAAATATAAGTGAGAAACTGAAGCCACAGAATGGGTTTGGAGAAAGTTGTTCCATTGAAATGAGGATAAGAGTGGACAGAAAAGAATGCCAAACGACAAAATGTCATTTTGGCAAACCCAAAATTCTTGTCGAATTTTCTTTAATCTTATTGCAAGTTAATAATAGGTGGGATTTGTTTGCAAGAAATTATAAGTGATTATAATCACCTAAAGTTGTATGTATAAAAAATTTGATTTTTTTAAATTAAATTAAGAGAGTATTTTCAATCACTTGAAAATAGTGAAAATCACTTATTCAAATGAAAAATTGTGAGGGGGCTGCTTCATGGAAAAGTGATTATGGCACTAAAAAATCAGTTGCAAACACGTCATAAATAAGCTCTCAAACACTATAAGTTAAAATTTGAAATGGAGTGCTTTTGGTAGCTAATGAACACTTTTTAAGTTAAAATTTGAAATGGGGTGTTTTTGGTAGTTAATGAACACTTTTTAAGTATTATAAACTTTTTTTGCAAACACTATCAACTTTTCTTTAAATATTTTTACAAACACCATCAACTTATACTATTAATCAAGTTTTACATTATCAATAATTTTAATAACTACTTCAAAAGAATAATTAATCTTATTACTATTTAATAATAGTTTTACATCTGAATTGTCACTTTCCTCCTTTAAAATTTGGCTTACTCTTCATCAACCTTCCCAAATTTGACTTGGATAAGGTGGGTGATGACTTATGAATCAATTTTGGCTAATTTTCAAGTGGAATTATATTGTGATTAGCTGCTGAAAAAAATTGATATGAGTACTTTTAGATGCTAAAAAAAATCAAAATCGCTGATTTGACGGTTTCGGTTTGAAACCAAACACCTTAAATGATGAGGTTTGGTTTCGGTTAGGAGCGTTTAAAATCTGGTACCGATGATTCTAATCGTTACCGGTGGTTCCAGGCTTCCAGCAATATTTTAAAAGAAAAGCATTTTTTGAAAAATTCATATAAGTATCTTAGGCAAAGTACAGGGTGAACAAGTTTCACAAAAAAATCTGTGAAACTGATGAAGAGGTGTAACTTATATTACTAAAGGGTATTAGTTGTGATAACTGAAGGATATATTTTTTTTACTACATAAAGAGTATTACTCATAACATTGAAGGGTATATTACAATAGGGGTATTAGTAGTGATAACTTACGGGTATGACTTATATTACAAAATTAGTAGTGATAATTAAATAATCATGTCTGTAAATATGGATCTCAAGAAGTGGAATGTGGAGGTATTCGGCTTGATGGACCTGAAAATCAACCAACTGAAAGAAGAAATTAATCAGCTTGATCTCTTTGACGACGTCTTTGGGCTTGAAGAAGACGAAGCCATCCAAAGGAAAGTTCTTACAGATGATTTGTTTAAATGCCTTCGACAGCGGAACCGTTTGTTAGCTCAAAAAGCAAAAAATGGATGGTTGAGGGAAGGCGACATTAACTCCAAATTTTTCCATCGAGCTATCGATTATCGGAGAAAGAAAAATGAAATTGTGGATCTCAATTTGGATGGGAGATGGACCGGAGACTATCAAAGAAGGGGTGTGCTCATTGTTTAAAAATCATTTTAGTCAGCCCCTTTAGTCCGCCCGAGACTGGCGGCGAACCTATTTAATGCCAAAGTTTCTGTTGAAGACAATACATTCCTATCAGCCCCATTTTTTGAAGAAGAGGTGGTAAATGCAATAAATAATTGCAGCAGTTCAAAGAGCCCGAGCCCAAACGGGTTCAACTTCAAGTTCATCAAAGAATGCTGGTCAGTGATAAAGAAAGACTTTCTACAGATGATTGAAGAATTCCACTCCAATCGCAAGCTAGTGAAAGGACTTAATCCCTCGTTTATTGCTCTCATTCCAAAGAAGGAAGACACATCTTGTCTTGTAGATTACAGACCTACTTCCCTCATCGGATGTGCTTACAATATCATAGCAAAGTTGTTGGCATCCACACTTAGCAGGATCATGGACAAGCTTGTGTCTTCTAATCAAAGTGCTTTTGTGGGAGGGAGAAATATTCTAGATAGGGCCGTGATCGTAAATGAATCAATTGAAGAAGCGAAAAGGAGGAAAATCGAAAGGGTGTTTTTTAAAATAGACTTCACAAAAGCATATGATTCAGTTGATTGGAAATTCATGGATTTTATGCTCGAGGGGATTCAATTTTTGTGTTAAGTGGAGATTGTGGATCAAGGAATGCGTTTCGAGTGCCCACGCCTCGATTTTGGTTAATGGCACTCCATCGGAAGAATTCAAGCTTGAAAAAGGCCTTAGACAAGGCGACCCTCCCTCTCCATTCCTTTATCTACTAGTTGCCGAAGGCCTCAGCCTCTTTGTCGCGAAAGCTACTGAAGCAAATCTGTACGAAGCGGCTGTCATCGGTAAAGACAAAATTCAGATTTCTCACCTCCAATACGTGGATGACACGATCTTCATTGGAGCAGAGAGTAATCAAAATTCTTGGGCGATGAGGAGAATTCTTTAAAACTTTGAGCTACCCCCGGGTTTGAAGATAAGCAAAAGTAGTTTAATAGGGCTGAATATAAAGAATTCCAGATTGAGGCAAATGGCAGAAATTGTCGGGTGTTCAATAGGTGAAAATCCATTCTCATATTTGGGTATCAGTGTGGGGGAATCTGTCCAGAAAGCAGTGGAATGGAAATCATTAGTGCATAAATTCCCAAAAAGGTTAAAATCATGGAAAGACGGAAAAATCTCTTTCGGAGGCAGAATTACCCTTCTAAAGGTTGTGTTATCTTCATAGTCCATCTACCAATTTTTCTTTCATAAATTGCCAAAGAAAACCCTGAGTGTTCTTTCTTCTCTTCAACGCAAATTCCTATGGGGGGAGGGAGTGAAAATAATTCAAAAATTGTTGGGTGAGTTTGGAAAATATTTGTGAAAAAAAAGAATTGAGGGGTCTCGGGATTAGGGATTTGGGGATTTTTAATAGAGTCTTGCTAGGGAAGCGGGTGTGGAGATGTCTTGTTGAGGGAGATAGCTTATGGGTGAGGGTGTTAAAATCATTATATGGGTCGATTGATGTGGGAGATTCGGACATCATGTACTCAGGTAGACTAGATAGAGGGTCCTATTGGTGGAAAAAAGTTATGGAAAATGTGTCGGGTGAGGGAGGGAGATGGTTATGGGGTCATTTAGAGAGGTGTCTTGGAAATGGAAAAAACACAAAGTTTTGGGAGAGTGTGGGGGTGGGCTCAAGTTCTTTAAGGATCAGGTTTCCTAGGTTGTTCCACTTTAGTTCTTCGAGGGAGGCGGTGGTGAGTGAGATGGGGGAATGAAAAAATGGGAATTGGAAGTGGAAATTGAATTGGCGAAGAGCTTCATTGGATCGTGTACTTGATGCTACTAATAATTTCGAGTGCACTCTTAAAAGATTTATTATTAAGGAGAATGTTGAAGACTCGTGGAAATGTAATTGTACGCAAGATGGAGTATTCAAGACGAAGAAGGCCTACGACTCACTTTACTGTCCCAGAAATTCCTTGCAAGCTGATCTCGAAAAGGGCAACATGCTAACATGATATGGTGCAAAATTTCACCCCTCAAAGCTTCAACGACGACATGGAGACTCCTTCAAGACAGGCTACCAACCAGATCCAACCTTAGGTCCAGGAATATTCTTCCGCAAGATAGTGATCTTCCGTGTGCTCTTCGCAACAACAGTCAAGAGACTGCATCACATCTCTTTCTTGGATGCAAGATATCATCTAAAATCTGGTACGCGTGTTATAATTTGTTCAATACTTTGATGGCTATTCATAATCGGATCGATGAGAATTTTTTCTCTTACTCGAAATTTCTCGATGGAAAGAAAGGAAAGAGCCTAGCGATTTGTCTTTGGATTTGTGTTGTATGGGCCATTTGAAAAGGGAGGAATAATCTGATTTTCAACCATAAGAATTTTGAAGTGGAGGAAGTCAAGGATTCGGCCAAATTTTCTAATCTCAGTAACCTGTCTTTTAATGATTGGTTAGTAAATCTCATATTAGTTCTTGATTGTTAGATGTTATATGGATGTATTGCTTCTGGAACTTTGTACATCGTATATCTTGTACCCATTCTTTCATTCTTAATGGATTTTTTCTTACAAAAAAAAAAAATGACTGTAAATATGAAATCAGTTTCACGATGAACAAGTTTTACAAGAGGTCTACTCATTTTATTTTATTATATATCATAGCACCTGTATTCTAATTCCAAATTACAAAAAAAAAAAATATAGATAATATTATATAATTTATATATTTAATTATATATTATGTAATTATGACGTCTGACTCAATGAATTTAAAAAAGGTTAGACACGATCCGACCCGATCCGACCAAAAGTGCTAAATCTGTCCAGGTCAACGTCCGCTTCTGTTTTTAAAACATTATGCATGAGCATTATCACTATCATGCATACGAACTATCATTTCTTAAACAGTAATAGTGTATATACATAACAGTTAATAGCAAATAAAATCACCACTTTTCATTTCATTACAATCTAATTTAATTCTTAGTATAATTGTAAATAAATCACCACCTTTAAAAATTGATGCAAGTTAGGCTTATGGCCGGTCCTCTTCATGCCTGTTTCTCTTACGTGACAATCTCTAATAGGTTTTTCATGATGTAAAATGACGACATTTGGATTATGAAATGACTGTATTGATTGATCACGTCAGATTCAGACACAATTTTTTTTTTTCATAAGTCTAATTTGCAATAATATTTAAAGGTGATTATTTACTTTCAATTACCCAAAAATTAAGATTAAATTGCAATTGAGTGAAATATGGTGATTTTATTTACAGTTAAACTTATGAAGGACATAACAATGACAATATTTATGTATAACGAAAATAATATTTATACATAACAATAATATTCTAAAAATAGAGTTCATACTAACCCGAATTCACATGATACCAAATTGTAAATTGTAAACATTAAAGAATTTTATCCGATGCTGACATCATAATTTTTTATTTTGTGATTTTAAAACAATCCAAAAAAAAAAACAAAAACGAGAAAAAAAAACTAAACTACCGATGGAATCGTCTGAACCTAGTAGCAAGTCCGGCTCCGATTTATATTTTCTAGGAGCCATAACATGCGATTTTAAATGTAGTAGTTAAATTTCCCTACTCCACTTTTCGTATTTCATTTTATTATGGAATACAAAGTGAAATAACAATTGCAAAATAGATGATTTCATTCAATAAATGAGAAGTAAAAACAAAATCAAACTCGATCGACAATGCAACTCTTAAATATATTTGATTGTCCATACCAAGGATGAAAATATCACTATCGAAAGTAATATCGCAACCTTAATTTTACGGATATATCGATGGATATATCGATATCGCGTATCGATATCACAAAAAATTTAAAAAAATGACGGAAATTATGTTAAAAAATTGGAAATTTGACATGAAATTTTACAGCTTATTATTACAAACAATTATGCATACATTTCATTTAAAATCACAATAAAATGACATATTTAAATAAAAAAATATTAGCAATAAACTATATAAACAGTACTGTCCATAAAAAAAACTGACAATACAATATATAATACAATACAAAATGACTAAAATTACATGATAAAATATAATTAGTACCAAAATGATGACCTATAAGGTTCAAAAATAGAAGATGTAATGACAACTCTATCCAAACAATACTGGTATCAACTCATCACATTAAAGTACTCATGGATATATTATGCACATGTCATTTATATGTTTTCCTATCTCTTTCAACTACTTCACCATGAATTGGATATTGTGTCATGACCCAGATATTTTATTAATACGCATTTTGACTTTCATAAGACATTTGAGGAGTTGGGCGATGAAAAACATTTTGAGTATTTCAATCAAACTGTGAACTCGCATATGTGTCAAAAGCATATAAATCTTGAGACATATCACTATAATCAGTGTTCATACCCATGGTGCAATTAAATTAAAAAATATATATATCAAAATCTATAATAATATCGCAATATTTACCGATCTTTCCCGATTTTTTTGCAATAGTATATGATATATCCACGATATTTGCACTATTCATGGTAAGAAAAAATTTACATGCAAAATCCATATCGCATAGTTAAAAAATACGATATATCCGCGATATTTTCATCCCTGTCCATACTCCCAATCTTCATAAGTAAAACTATATAAATTAAAAGCACGATGTTGGATTCTTTAGAGTGCAGAATGTTATCACTTACAATCTATCAGAAAACACATTAATTTTAGTAATAAAACTGAATCCCTAAAAAACTCAACATTAAGCTTATATAAAAACCATATAAAATTGTGTTTCTCATCTCATGTATGAGAAAATACAATAAGCGGATTTAGACATTGTAATTATCCGAGCATCAAAGGAAAATTTGGGTATATCCATATTTTCACCATTCTAAATATATAATACTAAAAAGATGCCAAAGGAAAATTTGGGTATATCCATATTTTCACCATTCTAAATATATAATACTAAAAAGATGCCTCTTTTTAACTATCTAAGGTTATGAAAAAATGTTCCGTCAAAAAAAAAAAAAAGGTTATGAAAAAATGGTCAGTATAAATTTGGCTAGAGAATGTAGAAGATCACCTCCTCAAAAAGTGCAGCTAAAACTCTTTAGTCCATCTATACATCGTGACCGTTGGAATTGAGCAATTTCTCATCCTCATTAGGCATGTCATTGTACATCTGAATATTTGATTTTGAGTTCATTTTATTCCACTCGTTTTCCACACGAAAGAAAACCCACTGGAAACGGCGCAGCATCTCCAGGGTAGTTATCGTGAACACGGTGAGGTAGTTGTGGCGAAGATGGGCTGAAAGCTTGTACGTCCAAGTGCATCGCAAGATAAGATTGCTCCCGATTACCCAAAAGTAGACCTGCAAGGTTCATATGTTGTACAGTATTAGTTCGTAAGCTAAAGCGTATTAGTACATACATTGTGAAGTATGATTTCGTCGGTAGAAAAACTTCACAAGGTACTTGCATACAGACCAAGCAATTAATCGAATCGGATTAACTACTCTTGCAAAGCAATATTTTTTCAAATTAATCGAATCAATTGCTAAAGGGTTTAATTGCAAAATAAATCACGATCTTTTCACGTTCTATCACATGACAATTTTTCGACAAGTCTTGCTGGAGTGACAGTGTATGAAATTGCAAAAAAAAAATAAAGGTTGTGATTAAATTGAAACAATAAAAAAAGATCTTGAATTTATTTGCAAATTTTTCCAGCTGCCACATCAGCATAAGTTGCCGAGAAATAGTCATATGATACAATTGCAAAATTTTAAAAGTTGTGTATCAAATTGCAATTTTTTTTAAAAAAAGTTGTAATTGAAAAAACGTGAAGAGGTCATCAAATTTTATTGCAATCAACCCTTAGCTAAAGCATAATAACTATTTTACAAGTAGTATTTCCTTACCAATTTCCTTCCATATAACAAGTGGGAAATGATATGTGGTTTGCTGAACTTGAAAATTCGCGTGAAGCAGCTGATGAGGAAAAAAAAGGAGTAAGTTTCACCTGATTCCCCTCCATATTCTCAAATAATTGAGATATTCTATCAAAATTAAATTAACAGTTTATCGATTCCATTTCTTAGAAAGAAAATCAGAAATTAATTAGACCATACATACCTCAAGTCCCAATCCCGCGTAATATCCCAGTAGAATGAGTACAAGGAGTTCAATACACTCGATAATAGCCACAGAGGCCGATAAATATTTGTCCATTCGTCAGGAAAAACATGATACTTGATGGCAGAAATAAAAATAACTGGTACTGCTGTTGAATACTTTAAGGCTGAAAAGATAGGAAGATCAAGTTATTTATTGCATGATGCACCAAAAATCACATGAATTCATAACTACACAGTGAAACCAACACTAATATTATTTGTGCTTGTTAGAATAATATTATAGATGGGTCTTTATTAGAAAAGCCTACTCACTTGTATATATATATATGTACTATTGACCTAATTCAATACATAAAAAATTCTCCCACATTATGTCTTTTGAATATAGCATAACATGGTATCAAGAGCATGGTTCAGATTCTGAAAATTAAGGCAACATTTCGAAAATTAGGGCTTTAATTTCAGAAATTAGGGTTTGAGAAAATTAGAATTTGGGCACATATTTGGGGTTTTACCATTTTAGCTCAGATCTGGACGACACCATCCACACAGGGAGGTGCGCCGTCTCCCGGCGACCCTTCGCCGGAAGTCCGCGACGGGCGGTCACAGAAGTACACACGCCGCCCGGGAAGCATTTTTCGCAGCTGTTCTTCCAGGCGGCGCGTTTCTGGCCAAAATTTCCTCCGGCGACTTCCGTTGAGCTCGTCTCGTCGAGCTCTTTCTGTTGGTGTACCTGTTTGGGTCAACATCCGAGTGGTGTGTGATTCCGGTTTTGGTACAGATTCTCTCTCATTTTTTTGGAATTTCAATTGTTTTTCTTCTTGGTGAATGATTCATTATGAGTGAAGAGCAAAAATCTATTGATGTTATGCCCGTGATGGCGAAAATCACGGAGCATAAACTCATTCCTACAAATTACTTTGATTGGCGTCAAACCATTGAGTTGTATTTGTTGAGTGTGTCTATGGACGGTCATTTGACCGATGATCCACCCATTGACGCCACAAAACTCCCTTGGCAACGAGAGGATGCTCGTTTGTTTTTACAGATACGCAATTGCATCAGTAGTGAGGTGATTGGGATGGTTACTCATTGTAGGACTGTTAAGGCACTTATGTCGTATCTTGAGTTCTTATATTCGGGGAAAGGGAATATTTCCCGAATGTATGATGTGTGTCAGGCATTTTACAGACCAGACAAAGGAGATAGGTCGATAACGGATTACTTCATGGAGTTCAAGAAAACTTATGAAGAGCTTAATGTGTTGCTTCCGTTTAGCCCTGATGTCACTGTTCAGCATGCTCAACGAGAGAAGATGGTTGTGATGAGTTTCTTAGCTGGTCTTCCATCTGAGTTTGAGACGGCTAAGTCACAAATTCTATCTGATTCGCAGATTTCATCGTTGGAAGAGGCTTATAGCAGAATTCTTCGCACTGAACGCACAAGCTCCACCATAGCTTCTCCACCTAGCAGTGTCCTTTTCAGTCGTGCTCCTGCTTCCGAGTCCGGGAGGCCACAGTCCAAGAATGGTGGGAAGAGGGGTAATCACGGGCATTCATCAACAGATGTGGAGTGTTATTACTGTCATGGACCTGGGCATACCAAACGAGATTGTCCGAAATTGCGTAACAAGAGGCCTCCATCATCTGCTCATGTAGCTAATAGTTGTGGCAATTTTGGCCACTATGGTGAATCCATCACCATCTCCGCTAATGAGTATGCAAAGTTGTTGAAGTTGCAAGAAATGAATCTGTCACAAGCTAGTTCGGTCACTGCCATTGCTGAGTCAGGTAAACCTAATGCATGTCTTGTTTCCTCATCTTCCAAGTGGGTCATTGATTCTGGCGCCACAGATCACATGACAGGTAACCCAAATCTGTTTTCTACCTTCACCTCACATAATACTTCTTTTCCCGTTACTTTAGCCGATGGTTCAAAATCCCACGTCATTGGATCGGGAACTGTTAATCCAACATCTTCCCTACCCTTGTCATCTGTTCTTAGTCTTCCTCAACTCTCGTTTAATTTGGTTTCTGTGAGTAAACTTACTCGCAATCTTAATTGTTCAGGTCTCATTCTTTTCCCAATTATTGTTTGTTTGAGGATCTTACGACGAAAGAGACTTATTGGTAAGGGACATGAATCGGGCGGCCTCTACATCCTTGATACTCAATGATTTAAATCATGGCGCAAGACCGGACCATCCTTTCCTATGGATGCACATCGTCGCTTGGGTCACCCTTCACTTCCTTTGCTGAAGATATTGTGTCCGCAGTTTTCTAAGTTGTCATCTCTAGATTGTGAGTCTTGTCATTTTGCTAAGCATCACCGTGTTAGTTTGAGTCCTCGAGTCAATAATCGAGCTAGTGCTCCTTTTGAGTTAGTACACTCTGATGTTTGGGGTCCTTGTCCTGTTACATCGAAACCTGGATTTTGTTATTTTGTAACCTTTGTTGATGATTATTCTCGAATGACATGGTTATATCTAATGAAAAATCGTTCTGAAAGTTATTTACCCACTTTTCTACCTTTTGTGCTGAGATTAAGACTCAATTTGGTGTGTCCGCGGAAAATCTTTGCGAAGTGATAATGCTAAGGAATATCTTTTCAAGCATTTCGTTTATTATACGCCGCACAATGGCATTCTTCATCAAACATCCCGTGTTGACACACCGCCTCAAAATGGTGTGGTGGGAGAGAGAAAGAATAGACATCTTCTTGAAACCGCCGAGCTTTGTTATTTGCCATGCAAGTTCCTAAAACTTTTTAGGCGGATCTTTCTACCGCCAGCGTCTTTCTCATTAATCGCGATGCCATCTTACGTCGCCGTGGTGAGTCACCTTTTCATGTCCTATTTCCATCTCGGGGTCTCGATTTCCTATCGAGCCCAAGATATTTGGTTGCACTTGTTTTGTTCGGGATGTTCGCCTCAGTCACAAAAATCGATCCCAAATCTTTGAGGTGCATTTTCGGGCTATTCTCGGGTTCAAAAAGGATATCGATGTTTTTGTCCTAGTCTCAACAGTACCTTGTATCTGCTGATGTTATGCTTTTTCGAACATACACCTTTCTCTCATTCCACTCCTCCCAATCGGAGGATCTGAGTTTCGATATATACAAATTCCTATCCCATTTGTTCCTCCATCCGATTCCACTAGGCCTCCTATCCTGACATACACTCGCCGTCCAAGACCTCCATTTCCTCATTGATTTGGATCGTCTGTGGTTTCATGTCAAGCGTCAATATCTTCTTCGATGATCCTTCTTCGAGTGATGATCTTCCCATTCTTCTTGAAAAGGTAAACGGACTTATCCCATTTCTCTTTTTGTTTCATATGATCACTTATCACCTTCCTATCGAGCTTTTTGTTTCTTCTCCAGAGCTCTATTTATATCGGTTGGTTGCGAAAGTGTGGAAAGGGTATATTGTTTTTGACCATGGTTTTGGGTTAAGGGCCCCTATCTTATATTCCTAACAATTTGGTCGCTTGGGATCCCGGATGGGGCTATTCAGATGGTGGGCCCAAAGGTTCCTCGATGGGGGCCCTAAGGGGTTGCCACCGGGAAGTCTTTGGTATGGGTTGCCAGGTGATCAGTGGACGTTTTTGGGGTCGGTGTTATGATCACATCGGTCCATACCTAAAATGTGGAAGGGTATATAAGTGGGAGTCAATCCTTAACGTTTGACCATGGTTTTGGGTTAAGTTAGGGCTCCCTATCTTATATTCCTAACAATTTGGTGGGTTAAGTTAGGGCTCCCTATCTTATATTCCTAACAATTTGGTGATGGAGTTAAGGTAAGAAAAGAGATAATAATAACGAGATAAATTCGAGAGCTACTCCCGTTCAAGCCAAACGGCCGGAAAATCAATTACTTGATCATCTCCCCCAAAACCCTAACAGTGCGACGATAGTCTTTTAAAAAGCCCATGGGCCAAAACAAACAGATATAAAAATAACAATTAAGGAAAGTACTAAATGATCAAATATGGAAATAATTAACTATCGTGATTAATCTTTGAATCCTTCTTCTTTGCGCCTTTGGTAGACAATTAGAGCGCGATCAATTCCTCCCTCAAAAAAGACGACTTGTCCTCAAAAGGCTAAACGGAAGAAATCACGCCTAAAATACGGAAGATCCACCCAAGTAACCGTCATCCACGTAACGAGCTTCCCAAGCCACCAACACTTGCTGCACTTTTCGCCACTACGGTCAAGTTCCCGAGATCGCAAAGATACGCCAGAATGAATTCAAGATTGTTCCAAAACAATATGCTGCAAATCGGATTTCGCATGATCGCCTACACCGGCCTTTTTAACCGATACATGAAAACAGGATGAACTCGCACCCTCGGGCAACCTCAAGCGGTAGATGTAACCTTCCCCACGCATTCCTCCACCTCAAACCGGTCCGGCATCGAGGGGCCAACTTCACATTTAATTTCTTGAACAAGGACAGTGGCGATATGGATCGAACTTCAAGAAAACCCGATTGCCCCTCAAAAAGAGATCCCGACGGCTCTTATTCGAAGTCACGCCTCATCTGTTTGTCATTGGCCAAGATGAAAACGCAATGCCTCAAAATTTATCACGATCACTAAGTTCATCCGCGACAAATTTAACACGGATCTCATTTTTGGTTGGTGGTGGTCGTCCATACATCGCCTCCAAAAGGCGCGGTAACCCCGAATAATGGTAACTAGTATTGAAGCAAAGATTCAAGGGGTAACCAACGCCCCATCGGGTAGGTTCTGCGTGCAGTCGCGTCTCCAAGCATCGGTTCATCACTTCAGATTGCCATCCGCCTCCTGGGATGATATGCCAACTCATTCTAAGCTTAGTTCCCATGGCCACAAACAATTCTTTCCAAAAGGCACTCAAAAAGATCGGATCCCGTCCGGACACAATGGAGCGTGGAATACCATGGAGACGCGACCACCTCACGAGAAAAAAAAGCGGTAGCCACCATTCGAAAGCAAAGATAGGGATGGGTCACCCTCTATAAAGTGTGTTGCCTTCCGACAAACCGATCAACCACCACAAGGATCACATCCCAATGTTGCGTAATCTATTTATAAAATCCATCTCGACATCTTCCCAAATACGATCCGGAATAGGAAGGTCAGAGTAACCGCAGGCAGAGTGTTGTATCCGCTTTATTTTTCTCGCAAACCAAACACTCGGACACAAAACGAAAGTGACACCAAGATCATACTTGGCCAATAAACATTACCGCTTTGCGATAAGTCGCGAAGACCGCATGCGTGCCCGTGGGTGTTGCATGAAATTCAAACTCAATAGAGCTGATGGAATTGCTAAGCGATTCTTGAAATAGAGCACCGGATTAGCAAGAGTGAAGTGGCCGGGTAACGGACGCCACCCTCCAAGGTACGAACAATTGGGCCCAACACTTCATCGCCCCAACGAATTGTCTCAACAACTCCCATTCCAACCATTGGGGAACGGAAACAATTGGCCCAAATGAAGATCATAATCCTTATTTATAATCTTTGCACGCGTTCGAACCCCCCGTCTTATACTCCACCACAAAATCGAACCCAAGGGTTTGAGACCCAATATTGTTGTCTTGGCGACAAACTGTTCTTTGTATGGTTTGAAGAACCACAAAAGCAGCGACCCTCGCTAATGGAGAACCGTAATAATGGTTTGAGTTACTTTTACGTAGACTTGAGATTTGCCTTTTTTGCATAGAGTGTGAGTTTGGCGACGTTTTGATGCAAAGATAAATGATGTTTTAAAGAAAGGTTTTGAAAAATACGCACCTTTTTCTAATCATGGTAAGACACAAGTTCACGAGGGGTGGTATTAATTTGATGGTTCAGCGCCTCCGTTGGATGAAATCGTGATTTAATGGGGAAAATCCTTCGCTTGGGATTCTTTAAATTGATTACCACGAGGATATGAATCGACGCTCATCCCTACTCGACACTTTAGTGGGCTTATTACCGACCGAGTTTGGTTCACCTTTGGAACTTTTCTTGGTGGAATGATCCCGTCTTAATCCGTGTGAGGCCTTAGGCCTAACCCGCCAATCGGATCCGTGGATGACTATGCTCGATATGTTCATCTCCGTTTTTCTCCTCTCGACTAAGTCGGACGCTTTGGGTTTGTTTTCGATGGCCTTCGATTTCGCTTTTATCCGTTCACGTGACGGGAAAATTGGGATGACACCGTGACATTAAACCATTAGCTCTCAATGGTTCAAATTCGCCGCATTTTTACGCGATTAAAAGCCCGGGATATTGTTGGCGTAATTCGATGAAAATCGTCTGGTCGCCCCGGAAGAATTTTCTGAAGGTTGGTTGGAAAGATTGAATTATCTTGGGGTTAACTGGCGTCCGTTTACCTCGCCCGGATACCCCGAATTTAAGTGTAGGCAAGTGTCAATATATGTCCCATACCAATCCAACTTCCGGGTGATCAACCCCCTTGGGGCCCACCATCGGTGAAGCAACCTTTCTTATGTTATTTGAAGCCCGGCGTCGGACCAAATTGTGAATATAAGATAGTGACCATGGTAAAACCATGGTCAAACGTTAAGGGTTGAATGTTTTTCCAGACTTTCTGTGATTGGGATCGTAACATGTTCAAAGGAAGATCGTTGGCGTAATGCCTGATTGAGAAATGAATGTTAGATTCTTTGGCGAAAATTTTGGTTCTTGGCAAAGGTAAAACGAATTAGTCGCAAATGGGTGTTCATTGTCAAAGTTAATCTGATGGCTCGTGGCTCGGTTTCGGTTTCGCTTTTGTTGCCAAAGGCTATGCTTAGACTTATGGTGTTGACTATTCGACACCTTTTCTTTTGCCAAACTTACCTCGATAAGGCTCTTGGTTTCAAGATCTACTAATCATTGGCCTTTGCACGGTTGGACATCAAGAATGCCTTTCTCCATGGTGACCTCGTTGACTATTTATATGGAGCAACCACCGCTTTGTTGCTTTCGAGACTCATAAGGTATGTTATCTTGAAATCTTTGTATGGTTTGAAACAGAGCCCTCGTGCATGGTTTGGTACTTTTACTCGTCTTTGTTGAGAAGTTTGGTATGAACAAAGTCGTCGATGATTTCTTTTTTTCACATGCGTTACGGTGGTGGTATTATTTTGATGGTGGTGTACGTGGATGATATTGTGATCTTTGGGAGTGATATTAAAGGGATCAGATCTTTGAAACATTTCCTACTCGGTTTACTACCAAGGATTTGGGGACACTTAAGTATTTTCTTGGTGTTGAAGTGAAAGAGGAGTAAGAAAGGAATTTTTCTATCTCAAAAGAAAGTATGTGCTTGATTTCTTTTCCAAAACAGGGAAAATTGGGAGTTAAACCATGAGTTCTCCAATGGTTACAATTTTTTTTACAAAAAGGGTGTGTTATTTGATGATTAAGATATCTGAAGAAATTTGGTTGGAATTTGAATTATCTTAGGGTTACACGAATATTGCTTATTATAGATGAGTCAATATATGTCATCACCAACTATTGATCCTTTGGAAGGCGGAGAGCAAATCTTATGTTATTTGAAAGCGAGCCCCGAGCGTGGAATTGTGTATAGTGACCATGGTGAAGGTAGAATGTTTTATATTCGGCTTAAGATCGACGATCTAAGGATCTTGTGTTTTCTTTGGTGGAAATTTGATTTCTTGGCAAAGTAAGAAATGTAGTCTAGTCCCACAGCGCAGAGTCTGAATATAGAGCTATCTTTTGAATATAGTATGGGTATCTGAGTTTTTTAAATGAAGTGGGTTTGAAGATCTCAAACCCATGATAATTCATGGGGTCATTTAATTTTAATTTAATTTAAACACTATAAATTGATTGTCACGTCACTTTTAATTTTACACTAGCCCAAAAAAACTATAAGCTCCCAAAAAATCCTAATATCCCTATGAAAATGCACTTGAGTTACACGGTGCACCTGCATATAAAATACTAATCTATATATTTATATTTTGATGAATTAAATTGCTAGATGTATATCTGAAAATATATACAACAAATGCAGGGATAACAATTTACCATTTAAAAGAGATGTCTTTTCCCTTGTGTCCTTGTATTGCCGAAGACATTGGAAGAAACGGAAAATGTAAGGCAAAACAAGAACTATTGGTATGGCAACAGAGTGACTCCCACAAACAGAGTCTGCCTCAAACCATGCAATTGTGGCAACCTGCATATATATGGACACTTAAAGAACAGAAATGGCAAGTTTTAATGGAAACCAATTGTGTTCTAGTGAAAAAAATTTGTTGCAATATAAAATTTGAGTTTTATGAGCCACAACCATGTAAAACTAACAAAATCCTATTAACTCACACAAGAAGCAAATTTGGGTGATGATGAAAATTTTAACCTGGCGATGGACCATTCTGCAAACTGAACGCTCCAAATCGGAGAAAACCTGTGTGGGTCAGACAAAAGGTAAGAACAATAATCTTAATGATCGCCGTAAACAGTTAGGTTGATGAAAAGTTGAGATTTGTAATAGAAAACAGTTCTTCTGAACTTATATTGCATCCCTGTGGTCATTGTCCCAAAAAATTTACCCCTGAAACATAGGATTTTTAAAGAGGATATAAAATTTGAGAAAATTCATTAGGCTATTTGTTTGTTTAATTCTGAACCACGAGCTACAAAGGATAAACATCTTCAATTATCATAAAAAGGCATGAGTTGGATCAAGATAACAGACAGTGGATACAACCTGCTTACTATGAACAGCTTCGAAGAATCGAAGCCCTAAAATTGGTTATCTATTTCCGGGATCAAATTTAAAATTGGTCCCTTATCTAATATGTATAGGACTAACATTGCATCATTTTAAAAGTTATGGGACTTAATTGAGAAAATTGATTCGTATGAGACTAAAATCACCAACACGACAATAGCTATGGGAGCAAATTTGAAATTTACTCTATTTCTTGTGCCATAAGGAATAGAGTGGGGTAAGGATAAGCAAAATCAGTAGCATGTGTTCTAAACTTTCAGTAATATTTAGTTTGATACATGTTCGATTTATCTACCAACTCGTTAACTACAGTACTGTTCTTGGTCTACAAGTTTCAAAGGCTCTTCAAGGTTGGTAAACTAGTGTCTAAGCAATAATTTTACCAGTCATGGTGGGAAATTCATTCAACAATAACTTTCATCACATAGTTTTCATTCTATTCATGAGCGTGATAGTTAATCGTTCTATTCATGAGTGTGATTGTTAACTCATAAATTGTATTCTGTACCCTTTTAAAGTAAGCACCTTCAGCTTGAATTCCAGAATCTACAAGATTCCTCCCTTGACTGATCAAATTGATGTCTCTACTAGAGTGGGTTATTATCTCCTTTTCAGTGAAAGATCTAAAAACTGGGAAACTATCACTGAAGTGACTAAATCTAACCTATAAGAATATTTAAGAAAAGAACTAGAAATTAACTTCTAATAGATTAGAGACTGAAAAGCATGTATTGTGTATTGTTAATTCAGATCCTGAATCACATGTTCTTACTTCTTATGAGCATGTTAGATATGGCAACAAGACAACAAGTACCCAAAAACACCAAGCGCAGAATTGATCCCATGCACACAAAACAAAAATAGTATTATTGTAGTTCAATACTTGCTTTACACATCATCTTGCATTTCTTAAAGTATAATTATCCCAGGTGATATATAATAGTGTCAATTATGGTAGAATTCCAAAATAAATAAACAAACATACAGTAATTATTGTAGTTCCAGAAATATAAAGACAAGCTGAAGCAAACCTTTGACATGGAGGTAAATATATCAGCCAAAAAGAAGTCAGCAAATGTTATTGCCTGCATTTGGAAAGTAAAAGTGCATGAGAAAAATAAAAGTCGCCAGATTTAGTATTGGACAATTTTTGTATATCACTGTTTGTATAGAAACGGGTGCATATAGAACTTTTGTCAGCCTTAAAAACTTCACATTTACAAAAGACACACTGACTCCTCCATTCTCAACATATGCCACAATTAATTTTCTGTGTTGTGTGATCAAAACTAACTCTATCTTAATAAAAAAACAGGGGTTAATTGCAAAATAAATCACGACATCTTCATGTTTTATCAATTACAAGATATGCTTTAAAATTGCAATTCTATCACGTGACTATTTTTTGGCAAGTCTTGCTGACGTGGCACGGTGGCAGTGTATTAAAATGTTGTGATTAAATTCAAACAATAAAGAAATGTGGTGAATTTTTCTGCAATGCTTTCAAAGATTTTCGGCTACCATGTCAGCATAAGTTGCTGGGAAATAGTCACATGTTATATTTGCAAAATTTTAAAAATTTGTGCATTGAATTGCAAATTTTTAAAAACATATGTTGTAATTGAAAAAACATGAAAATGTCATGATTTTTATGATATGGATCCTAAAAACAAATACGAAAAGACTTCTTTTTTTAGGCTGACAAAAAATAGAGAATTGCTCCTTAGGTAAATAAGAAATAAAACTTGCCTGTAATGGGAACACAATTCGCCAAATTGTCCTAAGCAAAAAGAAACGAGATGATAGATAGAAGATATCAAAAGGAAATACGAGGGTCATTAAAACGGCAGCATACAAGAGTACCTGCGGTTGCCAACATAATATCATTACAGAATCATAATTTTAAAAAAAAGAGTAATTATTATGCAAGCTTTTTTATAAAAAAAAATTTTGAGTTGCAGCTGGGTGTCTATTATTCAAGCTGATTCAAAACAAAGGCAAGTCAAGAAACATCTAACACGATAAAGCATGATGAGAATTATAATTATCAGACATGATATTTAATGGATCTTATCAGCGAAGTTGAACAAACGAACACAGCCACGTGCAGAAGATGGCAAGCATAATATCGAATATCTTCATTAGAGCATCGAGTTTTTTACTTCAAAAAAAGAACTAGAGGCTTTATGCTATAATAGCAATTATATGCATCCCAAAGATGATCCAAGTACTAAATGAAAACTAAGATGCAGTTGAGTCCAAAGTCAAAATATTGCTTTGCAAGAGAAAAGTTTGTGACAGCAGTAGCAAGTAGTGAATTATCGATTTTGTATTTCCAAAATAAATGTGTGCATATAGGCATTTCTGAAGAAACAACGGCTACACCCAACTTTAACTTGCACAGCTTAATGACTTCTGTATTAATTTGTTTATTATAAATTAGCACCAATGCAAGAAATTTCTACCCCAGTAATAATATTCTCCGCGTATGTCTGAAATCATGTTCTCATATTCAACTAAAAGAAAAGAGCAGAGCAGACAGTTGTAACTTCTTAGGCTGATGTACAATTTGGGACTGTAATATTATGCATGTTTTCATAATTTAAAAACGAGAGAGCCACTTAACGCTTAACGTGCATGGAGAATTAAATCATTTGCAAGAATACTGAACGCAATAATCATCACAATAATATCTATGAGAAGAAGCATCTATTACACTGGTTGAGATGCAGCCAACGAAACTTCTCCATGAGAATACAGATAAAGATATGCTGTCATGCTTGTTGGGACGATGATTGTCATCCATGTAGCACACTGACACATTAAATAGATTTTAATTAGAGCACATAAATATACTCAAATATCAGGAACAGAGAAAAGATACATGTAGAAACTAACTTGCATCTGGAAACAAGAAATTTTATTCTTACGACGAAAATTTACAGAGAAGCCTATGCAAATTTGAATTTTGTTTATAAAATCGAATTTAAACTTAAAATTTTATTTGCCTACTTAAGCTGCAACTGTAACACAATCCACCAGTTTGCATGAATAACACAAGGGAAAAGTAGTAGCAATGGATGCTCTAACTATCAACACCAGTGGAAATGGTATATATATTGCAAGAAAAACACTTGAAAAGCAAACTGCTTCAGACGTAGTCTCTCAGATAAGCAGAAGCAAAAGATTTTGCAGACAAATTAAGCCCTACATAATGGTCCAGTCCAGTTTAATCCACAGACAAAAGATAAAGTCCACAAGATTTTTAGATAGCAATTCAAGGGTATAATATAGTTCTGAATTATTAGAGCACTATTATACATCTAGAATGCTATGCAGATGGTTAGTAGTGAAACAAACAGTAACAAAGGGAGCGGAATTGTTAATGTGTGTAAACTCAAAGTTTAAGCATACCTTCCATATCTCTCGATGAGTTAGATGGCTTTGGTCTACGTCAAAAATTTTAGCATAACAAATATTAGACTGAGCAAAAACCCATAAATTTATTCCCCAAAGCCACACCATCATAGTCTGCAGCAACAACAAAACATGATTACGAAGAGGCTGAAATCAATGTTACATGTAAACATTTTTTTATAAGAAAGTAAGAAACGAGATAACAAAATTCTTGAATTACTTAACTTAATATTTAATTCAAACTTAAAGTCTTAAACTATCACATATGAATTTAAAAGTTAATTTATCCTCAGATTATATTAACAACTCCGTTGTATCAGTTGACTGACCACAAGAAGGAGAGGATTATAATACAAGAAAGCCTCGTATAAAAATAAATCCCGTAGGTCTGCGCTCATTCTCATGACTGAATCCCATCCAATCTGCAAATTGTACATACAAACACTTGTCACTTGCAGAACAGAAATCAAGTATGGATCTTAATATTTCCACATTTTAATTAATAACATAAGCATCAAACTACAGTATTAGTTGTGAGCTGAAGTGAATGAATATGAACTAGATATTTATGCATATATAAGTGGATATGTTGAACTAACCTTGCAACAACTCAATCCCCAGATGACAAACAGTAGTACCTATATATTAAGTAAGATTAGTGATGAGAAGCTGATTAAAAGAATATAAGCTACCCACAGATTTGTGGCTAAATGTCAGTTTGGTTGTGATCAACCACTGGCTCAGCCCAAAAAAAATCAGAGATGCGAAGTAAAGTCGCTCATTTCATTAGGCAATTGCAATGTAGAATGCCATTAAGCAACACAGGCAAACAATTCATGCACATTCAATTTAAAATTTGATCACCCATAATACATTCATGAAAAATAGAAGAAAAAGGTCTCTGAAGGATTAAGCCCAAAACCTGGATCAAGGGAAGTAAAATCTGTGATGATAGGAGGGCATTTAAACACTTCTTCAAACTTCTATAACTTCTAAGATTTCACAAAGTTGTTCGTAAAAGTTATAGGAGATGAACT
The DNA here is from genome assembly GCA_037126765.1 of Stenogyne calaminthoides. NCBI lineage: Eukaryota > Viridiplantae > Streptophyta > Magnoliopsida > Lamiales > Lamiaceae > Stenogyne > Stenogyne calaminthoides. Next base: position 35,145,481 of record JBBCBC010000017.1, on the reverse strand, counting down.
CCCAAACTTAAATGCTTATAATCTTATGCTATTCTTTTAAAAGATGAGCCTTACTTAGCTTACTTAATTTTTTAGATGGAATCAAATTTACATAGCTTTGACCATATTAATTAATAATTATATAATTTCAAAAATAAATTGTATAATTGTCATCACTTACATCTCATAAGTTTCATGATATTTTATGGCTACACATTTCAATAACTTAAGTACCCAACAACTTATAAACTCAAAATATAGGTGTTTGTAAATCTTATAATAAATTAAGCCAAAACAAACATCAAGATGAAATACTATTTCGATTTTTCTGTGACTTCAGAATCTAGTATCTTTTTTTTTTTGTGTGTGAGTGCATGCTTTCCCAATCTAAGAAACAGCTTCACACCATAAGACATTTACATAATTGCTAAACACTCCTATATCATATAGCCCAGACCTTCGCATAGACATATCAACCACTTCTATACGAGAACATATTTTGTATTGCGGGAAAATAAATTCCAAACTCATTTTTCTGGATTTCAAATTGCATCACAGTAAGCCAATATCCAAGCATGTTAGATTAACCTTGTTTATCATCTTGTAAATGCGAAATGAGAAAAACCAAAATGGACTGAAAAATCAAATGTATTCCTCATAATGCACTTCAACAGAAGACAGGGTTACAGGAGAAGAAATAATTGCTACTCTGCCACTTTTGGGTCAATTTATCGTAATACCTTGAATCTCCACAGAAGAAGTGGTGACGGAATAATTGCCACACTGCTTAATGGAGTGGCCCCGCCCTTCATTTCATCTGATTCTAAAGAAAGTAAATGATCTTCTTCAGAACTATTTCCTAGCTCACTTGTACCTAGGAAATAATATTATATCATCACAAACATGATATGCACATATTGTAGAAAAAGAAAAGACGTGGCCAAACGGCCATACGAATAGTAACAGGAGCTTAAAGATAAATATTCTCTTACCAATATCAAACACAACTGGTCGGCTTCCAGACTTGCGTAAATGAGGACTATTGTTGGGGATAGACTCCAGACCTCCAAACATAGATGGAGGTGGTAAAAGGTATAGGTTTTAATGTGCACAAAAACCAAAACTGCAGGAACAATAAGATAGCCCATGAAATTTTAGGAACAGATGCATCAAATTATAGCTCAGAAGCATATAGTACTTCCTGAACTGGGTAATATGTAGCAATTCTAGTGAGATTCCCACTGGACATGTCTTTTGTCAGCATTAACTAGGAATTTGGGTGGTGAAATTCTTGGTTAGAGATATCAAGGAGTATCAAATAATCAGTGCCTTAGACAAAAACCAATCAATGTACTGCAATACAGCATGGAAACACAAATGCAAGAGTAAGCTAATGTGTCTGAGAATCTAAAAGCTCATAGATCTAGTAAATCATAAAAACATGAAAAATCTACAATAATCAGAGTGTGTCAAGACAAGAAAGTTAAGCCAAAGTCGCACTACCAAATTAGATTATCTGAAGCACATGCACAAGCACATCAAGATCATAATTTTGAACCTCACATCCTGCTATTTTATTTTCTATTCTTATTGCTATTATACAAAATAGGCTGAGGTCGAAATACGACGGGCAATCGAGATTCAGTGGAAGAATTCACAAAAGGAAAAAAGAACCAAACGTACCTGGAGAACTGCGCACAATGCCGGAGCAACGACGGCGACTGTCGGAACCGAGTGGCCACAAACGCTGCAGTTTGTTTCTTCTTTTTACCAAGTAATCCTTAAACCTAGATCAAAATTCAGCACTGCGCTTCCTCGTTTTATATATCCAAACAATCATTCGAGTCCATTACCTAGTTAGAGAGCAAAGTACATTTCGCATCTCGCATCCGATTGAACTCCTGCGCATTGATCCAATTAGTTCAAATTTCCGGCTGACTGTTTCAAGAAGGCGAGATCCGATCCGATCCGATCCGATATTGTGCGTGAATGTTATGTGAGATTGAAGGAAACGGAAGTTTTGGGGTGCGTTTGAAGGAATGAGAATTGCCCCTAAATCTTAATTTTACTTCCAATTCACAAAAGATGTAAATATTTGTAGAAAATGTCTGGTTTTCTTTGGTAACGATTATAACTAGATCATTTTTTATTTTGACAGGATATATTTAAAACATGTTTTTTTTTTTTTTTTGGAAAGTTTCAATTTCATGTCTTAGGCCCGATTGATGGGCTCCAAAAGAATCTCTTAAATATTAGTCTTAAGACCATTTTAAAGAGTAAAAATAATATAAAATTGATTGGTAAGAACATCTAAAAAAAAAAGTGTGTTAAAAATAATATTTTAATTGGTAGGAACCTTTAAAAATTTTATAAATTTTATATGTTGATTGGTAATCAACATAAAGGGGGATATTAACTTAAAATGACTCATTTACCCCTCATATCTTTAACTAAAAAACACTATATATAACAATTTTTTTTATTTTCGTGTATAACAAATTTATTTTATTTTTGGGTGTTTCATTTCTCATTTTTATGGACCTCTATATATCAAAAAAATTTCATTAAAATTACATATAAAGAGAATATTTATTAGACATGAACATAAATTCTCATTTCTTATTTTTATGGACCCCTATATGTCAAAAAAATTTCATTAAAATTACATAAAGAGAATATTTATTAGACATGAACATAAATTGGCTAGACGGGTTTGAAATGGATAAAGTCCTGCAATAAAAAGAATTTCATGGTAGGATAAGTAGTGAAATTGGCACAAACCCTTTCATATCAACATCAAAATATAATCATCTTTTAATATTCTTGGTAATTTATACATGTTGTAAATCATACTCCACTTGATTAATGCTTTTGGTTTGCAAAATAGACTAGAATATATCTCCCAAAACTAATCATTACCATACATGAAAAGATACAACTTAAAAGGTCCTAAAAATGTTGAAGGCATTATACAACAACCATTCGTCTGAGTCTCGATGCAGTTGATATTAGAGCTAAAACAACAAGAATTGTCCTTCCTTGATTCATCCAGACTTGGTTTTGTGACTCGAAAAGCCTCTTTTGTTCTTCCATAATACACAGGTGGGCTACCATGAAATGTGATGAAACTCCAACCGAAAGTCGGGGGGTCTTGAGCACCCACATATCATAAAATCATCAAAGAATTTAGAAGTACCACTAGACAAATGTGCTCAACTAAGCATTGAGTTATTTGTTACACTTGAACAATCACTATCAGAATATTTGGCTCCATTATTCTAATATAATGACCAGTTTCAATAACACTTGATCCAATAGCTCTATTCCTAATCATGTACACGAAACTAAGTAAAATTTGTTTCCTGCCCAGTCTGCAATAATCAAATCCACTAGTACATCAAAACAAAAGGCCAAAATTTGTGAACATCTCTTGTAATGAAAAAAACTGTTCAATATGAAGGAATACAAATGAGTTATCAACTCTTTAGCATAAATAGTCTTCAGAAATCAATTTTGATATCTCATATATATATATATAGGAGCAATAATAGCAGGCAGTAGTATTTAGATATGTTAATAGTTGAACTTACAGGCAAAGCTTTGATATATTCGAAAATCAACTGGAAGCTTCTCAAGTCTTGTTTTCCACCAATAGGACCTTCGACACCTCTCTAAAATCAACAAAAAATGTTGGTTACCATAACACCATGTACATCTGGGATAGTAAACAGTTCAGCATCATTTCAAGAGTTACCACAAATCAACCAGCTGTTTAAGAACATCTTGGTATGCCTGCAAAAAAAAAATGTCAGAAGCTTGGAGAAACTATTTAAAATAATTCTTTAAGCAAGCTGCATAAAGGGATTTCACATTTATTGATAGGGTGAAATACAAAGCACCAAATAATTTGTTTGCTTTGGTGAAAGTAGCCAGGTATCGAATTGCCAAGGTTTATTATTGTCAGGAAAATTACACTAACTGGGATGCTACAAAAGTTATATCACAAAGTGATTGGTCTCTCAATTAAAAACAAAGAAGTCATTACTAAATTCATTGTTCACAACTTGTTGGTATAACCGTTGCATCATTTAGGTTGTCTATAAGAGCAGTATAAAAGCATTTAAAATAGCATCTTCACAGATAGAAGGATTCAGGAATAGAGTGACATCAAAGCCATAAGGCAACTTCCTGCAAACTATATTGCTGCAGTAGAATGGATATTCAGCCTGTTTACTTCAATATCAAGAAGTTTTCAAGGAAATATGACACAGAAGATATCATACTACAAAGAAACCAATGAAAGCATGTTGTCATCTTTTCCCTTAAATCGAAGGGCAGATTTGACGATAAATAAACAAAATAAGACCAGGCATCTAATTTTCAATAATCAGAGGCATACGCAGGAATTTACATGCATAAATCTCAAATTTCTATTTACTTGACATATACTTGTGACGAATTCGCGACACCGGAGCAAGAAATTCTTGCATCAACCTCAAATACAGAGAATCCGCCGTTGAAGACGAAAATCAAACAGCTTCTCGAACAACTTTTAGACGAAAGTACGAGAAGAAGAGTAGAAATATGATACTAGGGTTTTAAGACTCTTCGATCTCTCCACTATCTCCTGGCTAATTTTAATCGAAATCTTCAAAATAAAATCAAACGATGTCGTGATCTTTAAAATTCAACAACAATTTCCAGATTTGTTTCGAAAATTAAGAGACAATTCAGAAAAAAGATATGCCCAAATTACCTTTCCAATCAAATTCGCTATTCTTTCGCTCCTCAGATTTAAGTAACATAAGCTTAGAAAAAGAAGAAAAGAACCCTTTCGACTGCTGTGCAACCTAAAAACCAAAAACCCAAATTTGAGATTCGACATTAGAGAAAACACAGATCTGAAAATTGACTCACACTGATAATATTGGGGACGAAAGAACACAATGACTCACGAATTGAGAGGTCGACGAACAAAGCTACTCACGAATTGAATCGGCGAAGAAATCGGATGGGGCGATTTGGGAGGATGAAGCTTGAGAGTTGATAATGAAAAAATTGATTTGAAAAAATGAAAACGTTTTTGATTTTCGGTAGTAACAAATGGCCCACAAAAGGGTAAAATTGAAACATAAAAGTCACTGTAGAAGTCAGCTTAATTTAAAACCATGTCCGACATGATATTAGATACATAGGTGTGAAAAGTGATCGGTCTCATTAATAATAGCAGGTAGGCCGATAAGAAGCGGGTCATCGAGTATTTAACATCAACTACCAATTACATTTTTATTTTAATGGGGTAGGCCTTTTAGCCCCTAATAGATACTACCAATCGGAGCCTTATTTTTTGTAAACACCTTTTACGTTAGATACTACCAATCGGAGCCTTATTTGTTGTAAACACCTTTTACGTTATGTTTATCACTTCTGATTTTGTATTTGTAATTCAGTAATTTTAATTAAAAGTAATGCATCGCGTTGTTCAAATTGGTCAAAGGAGTGAATGTAAGATTTATGAGCAAGCCATTTAAGTCATCCTATTGCACAAAGACAATTGTCCAAACTTTAACGTCACGTTTATTTTTTGGCTTGAGGTAGATGGGGCAAGTTCGGATGGGGAATAAAGTTGGATGAGGCAAGTCTTATGAATAGTAATTTGTGTTTTTTTTTTTTTTGTGGTGGATGTGATAGGGGTGGACGGAGCTTTATGTCAAATCAGTACTTTTTAATTATGATGATGTATTATTTTATTATTGTTAATTAGTGTGATAATGATTATATAAAATAAAAATGTAAAAAAAGTAAGAAACATAATGAATTTTTGTAAAAAATGTGGGGTTTTTCTACGGTCAGAAACGACTTCGTTGTTCCTGACGTTAGACGTCCAATAAAAGGTTGCCACATCATTTAACTTCGCCATGGGCGATACTGTTCGCCATAAGACTAAATAATTAATTTTTAAATAAAAATGATTAAATTATTGAAATATCCTTATAACATTTTTTAAATAAAAAAATACAATATATTTATAAATTTAAAAAAATTAATCCTAATAACCTAACCTACCATATGATACCCTGCCTAGGGTTCCGGGTCTGGGTCCGAGTAAGATCCGGGTCCTGGTTCGGGTCCGAGTCCTAGTCAGGTTTGGGTCCAGATCGGGTCTGGATGAGGGTCAAGGTCCGGCTGGGCCTTGCCGGATCCGGGTCATGGCGAATCTCAACGCTTGGTCCTGGGTCCGGCTCGCAAGGTCGGGTTGGTTTGGGGTCAAGGTCCCGGCCAGGTCCGATCTGGTCCGGCCCAGTCGTGGTCCAATCCGGATCCGGTTCGGGCGCGTGGTCCGGCCCCAGTCCGTCGTCAGTTCGGGTCCGGCCCGGTTCCAGCAAAGTGTCCGGCCAGTGGTCGATTCGATTCTGGTTTGGGTCCGGCCAAGATAGGTCCCGTCCGAAGTTCGGATAATTTCATCATTTTATAAATATTAATTTAATTTATTAGTAGGCGATGCAAAGGCGATGAAGAAAAAGATGCGACATCGCAAACGCACTAGTGCAAAGTGCAATCATTTAAAATTAAAATTATACGTTGGATCAATGATCCAATGGTAATCAAATGATTTCCTAACGTTAGGAAGGGCGAAACTGTTTCTGACCGTAGAAGATCCCAAAAAAGTATGAGAGATAATGAGTTGGTGTAAGAAAAGTAATTATATGATAATTTTAGGGTATAAGTGTATAATAGGGGTGAATGTGTATTTGGATGGAGGATCGGATGTGCAAATCCAAAAAGTGGTCGTGATGGGGGAAGTCCACCCCCCATCCGGACCTCTTACTTTTCGTACACTTTTCTTTCATATAATCATTATCACAGTAACTAACAATAATAAAATAATAAATCATCATAATTAAAAATTATTGATTTGACATAAAGTCCCATCCACCCCTACCACATTCATCACAAAACAAACACAGATTACTATTCATAGGATTTGTCACATCCAACTTTATTCCTCATCCGAATTTGCCACATCCACCTGAAGAGGAAAACAAATGTGACCTAAGGGCATGTTTGTTTTCCACTTGGGAGATCTGGATGGGGGATGGGCTTCTCCCCGTCCCAGCCATTTTTTGGATTTGCACATCTGATCCGTCATCCAAATACACATCTACCCATATTATACACGTATACTCTAAAACTATCACATCATTATTTTTCTTACATCAACTCATTCTCTCTCATACTTTTCTTACAACAATTTGTTATTTCTCCTACTTTTTTTACATTTTTCTTTCATTCAATCATTATCATACTACCTAACAATATTAAAATAATACATCATAATTAAAAAATATTGATTTGACAAAAAGTCTCATCCACCTCTACCACATCCAACACAAAACAAACACATATTACTATTCATAGAATTTGTCCCATCCAACTTTATTCTTCATCCGAATTTGCCCCATCCACCTCAAGCCGAAAACAAACGTGACATAAGCTCAGTTTACTTTGAAAATAAAGATTAGGGTGTATATGATAAAGTAGGATGAAATAGGAGATAGAGATTTAATATTTATATCTCATCACTCATTTATTTTAGTAAATTTGATAAAATTCAGTTTACCTTTACCCATTTATCAAAATACCCCTCATTTCAACTTTCATTTAATCTCCATCTCTGCCTTTATCCTTTTCCAAAAATCTTCACTTATTTCTAGAATTTTAGAACAAAGCCAAAATATGTTCATATTAAGAGTGAGTTAATGAAATTTTATAAAATTGATCACTGTCAAATATATGAAAAAGAGAGATTCAAAAGAAGAAATGAATCCAAAGAGGAGAAGGTTTCATTTTGGGTAAAGAAGACAGTGTGGCGGCGATGAGGCATTGTCGATGAGGTTTTTTTTTTACATCTCATGACGCCATTGGTGTTGGGCTCCACTGTTTTCAAGGTCCACCACCGCTCACCCACTTGCTGGTGTTTCGGAATTAATTTAAAAATTGCAGTTACTGATGGGCATTTGAGTAATATTTGTTATATCCCCAACAAAAATTAATTATCACACCTATGTTTATTGGATTCACTATCTGATATAATCCTCGAAAAGTGATTTTTTTAGGATTTGAAGTTAAAAGTGTTTTATTGGTCAATCAAAGTAAATAAGTGATAAGGTTAAATAATTAGTTTTTATCCAACTTTATCACTCAAAATAAACACTGACTAAATTGAAAAATTAGATGAGCTCACAAAATTCAATTTTTTTATGTCAACACCCGCTTGACTAATTTACCTAAACTCTTTTAAGAAAAGAGAGTGATGCCTAAGCCCCTTAGACAGTGGCGGACTTAGAAAAATTGTTCAGGGGCCCAATTTATAATGTTGTTTAAGAAATTAAAATGATATGATAATAATAATAACTTTTTACAAATGATAACATATAGAAGTGTGAAAAATGTATTGAATTGCTTTCGAATGGTTACAAAATAGGTATTTAAAGGTTACAATGATATATACAATAAGGAATATTTCGTAAACAAATCCCATGAAATCAGGAATAAGCGCAATTGACGGTAGTTATGACTTATTCCTTAATACGCTCCCGTAAAATTGATGTTCCCAGCAATGTTGATTTTGGAACGTAGAAGCTAAAACCGTGGACGAGTTAAGGGCTTGGTTAGGAGGTCAGCCAGCTAGTCCTTTGTAGTGACATGTGAAACAGAAAGTTGATCCTTGGAAGCAAGATCGCGCACAAAATGTAAATCAATAGTGATGTGTTTCATGCGTGAGTGTTGAACTGGATTCAAAGCCAACCTCGTAGCACCCATGTTGTCACACAACAAACGGGGTGGTGATGGGAAGTTAAGGTCGAGATCCCGAAATATATGTTATAACCAACACACTTCAGATGCAGCCGCAACAAGAGCACGATACTCAGCCTCGGTGGATGACCATGCGATACCAGTCTGTTTTCTTGAAAGCCAAGAGATGGGATTAAGGCCGAGAAAGACGATGTAGGCAGATGTAGATTTTCCATCCACAAGATCCCCACCAAAATCGGAATCCGAACATGTGGTGACAGACAACCTGTCGGAAGAAAAAGACCATGACGGAGAATACTCTTTAGATAGCGAAATAGGCATTTAACCGAGCACCAATGTTCCACAGAAGGTTAGGACATGTGTTGAGCTAACTTATTCACGAAGAAGACAATATCTAGCGCGTGAGAGTAAGGTACTGTAGGCAGTAATGCAAAGTCGGTTTAGGCGGTCGCCTAGGCAGCGTGATAACTCTTGAAGTTGTACACCCAAGTGTAGATTTGTCTCAAGTAATAAAATTTCTCGGAAGTCCGAGTGTCGAACCACAGGGAGGTTTGGAAGAAAAGATGTCAACAAGCAGGTAATATTTCAAGGGTTTATATAAAGTTTAAAATACTAGAGCTTTGGGATTCCACTTTAAGTAAAACACTAGAGTTAGTCTTGGCTATCTTTGATAACTCAATTGAAATCTAACAATCATGTGATTTCAATCGGGAGATAAAACGTTAAGTACTTAGAGAATTATGAAGATTTTCTTTTAGTTAACTTAATGAGTTTATGAAATCAATTATGGATATGTAAGGCTAAGCATTCATTGTGTCAATATGTCTACAACAAATCAAAGTCTTAACATAACAAAACCTTTAACATAATTCATTAAATAAATAAAAAGATTATACCTTTGAAGATTTTTATTGACAAGCCAATAACTTTACTAGTATTTTACTAAAGCTTCATCCCTAGCTCTAGCAAAACACTTAGCTACTTATACTAATACAAACACAACTCATTTTATTTGAGAGAAATACTAGACTCATGATAGATATATTACAAGAATTGGATGAATTGGATGCCCCTCAAGGGTTAGCAAAGAGCCCTTTATATAGGCCTCAAGTTTGTACATTGTGGACTTTTGTACTCAATTTGGCAGCCTACAAAGATTGATTTTTTCAGCCTTCTATCCGTCTAGATCTTGATTTTCTCCCTGAATAAGAACTGTAGGCCTTTTAATTAGCTTTCCAAGGACACCAAAATGTCAGCAATTGGATTTGTAGTTTGAGATTTATGACCGAAATGGTGAGGTAGCTCAAACTGTCTTCAGATTTGGTAGCGAATTTTGTTGACAAATTTAACATTTACATTGATTCTGCTTTTCACCCTTGATGCCAATGTTTTTGACCTTTTAAACCTGAATACAACTTGTATATCAATGGATTAATGATTCAATGCAACTTGAATTGGGTCAATTGGATTAGTATAGCTCAAGATATTGTCCAAATACGAAAATGTGTTTTGGATCAAAACTCATTCAAAATCTGGACAACAATGTAGTCTCGACTTTTTGAGTATAATTGGACCCCAAACTTGCAAGATTTAACTAATATGAAAACTTATAGCTTTAGTGCATTGTCTTAGGTGTCCAACAACATCAATATCCTATAATTTGGATAAGTATATGTTGGGAAATTTATAGTTTTGATGAAAGTTCCAAAAACACATGTAATAGGACCCGATCGGACACATTTAACCGACGTGATGTTTACATCTTGCTATAGGAGACCGGTTGATAATGATTGTATAGAAAAAGCGATGTAATAGATAGGTCACATATTGAGGGGAACTCAATATGTAAAGGTCGAATCTGAAGAATAAGAAAGGCGATATCCAAATGAATCTTAAACCAGAATCAAGATCGGATCGAATGATCTAGTCGGATAATCAATGAAGTCATGAAGCTCAAACCTCCAATACTCGAAGATCGGATGACTTCGGAAGATAAGACCGGAAGACCTACATCGGTAAACGGTTGAAGCTAAGTCAAGAGCGCCAGAAGACTCTTATCAGGGGATCGATCGATTCAGGATCGGATCAAATTTCATAAGATGAAAAACCGATGTTTCATCTTATCATCGTCTGCGATCTAAACAAGAAGAATACCAACCTTAGTTGGAGGAACAACATCGCAAAAAGCAAGGCTTTCATCCAATAAGGAAGAAACACGTATGAACAGAAGCCGATATCTCGCGGGATTCGATGTTGCTCTCTCAAACGGCTATAAAATACACATAACCATGCCGCCGTTCTCAAGCACGTCACATCAAGGCAACTCTACCTAAAATAGCACGAGATTCAAATTGCTCTCCAACGGCTCTTTGATCTCAAGGTCTATAAATATGGGATCACACTGAGAGTGAAACACGGAAATGCTTGGACAAACAACATAATCAAGAAGCTCAAACTATAGTCGATTTCCATACGAAGAACACAACAACAAGCTTATTTTATATTGTGTTCATCCCATAAGTTCTTAGCAAGAAATCTTTTCATCTAGCTATCAGTCGCTTATATCTGAGGAAAGATTTCATAGTTGGAACCTCAACAATCTTACCCAAACCCCAAGTTAGGATAAGTTGTTTAAGAAGATTTCGATCCAGGGTTTCTAATCTTGATTTAGGATCGGTTGAGTGAGAACTCTTAAAACATCTGTTGGTGTCTTCGGTTGGACTAACACACTAATCTAAGTCCAAATCGGTTAAGTCGGTTAAGTTGGTGCCCTTGTGAAAGGGAAGAGTGGATTTAGGAGGGGTTTGTTAACCACTATAAATCTTGTGTGCCTTTCTTTGCTTTTGATTTCACGCTCACATCGCACAATCTTAAAGCGCGATACATTCTAAGTTAAGATAACACCAAGCTTCGATCCGACGGACCAAAATTTCGCTATCCGATTAAAAGATAAAACTTGGAATCGATTTATACAAACCGGTTTTTCACGGGTAAAACTTAACTTTCCGCGACACATCGCTTAATCGATGTTTCCGAACCGATCCGGCTTTCCGGCGTGCTCAAAAGTTGGTTATGACTAAATCGATTCACTAGACTGATCAAAGCTATCCGCTCTCACACTGACCAAGACACGAAAAAAGTCTATTCACCCTCCCTAGACACGCCCCTTTTCGGGACCTACAAGTGGTATCGAGCGGGTTGGTTCTTCCGACCAACGACTCGTGTCATTGTGGTCAATCGAATCGATCTTGAAAAAAACCGTTTTAAAAACTCATTCATTTTCCAAAATCACTCAAAGATGGATAACACGTCCGAGTATGTATCATGATCTGCCAAGTTCTCAATTGATGAGTATGCAGATTGGGGCCATATATATGTCCAACCATCTAGGCTCGATCAAGGGCGGAATGATGGAAGTCATCGAGAGGACCCATCATCATTTACTACGACAATCGCGATCGGGGAGATCCGGACTTCCCGGGAAGTCTTTGTTACGATGGACCGTAAGAAAAGAAAATCGCATTGGACACCATTGCAAGACATATCATCATGAAGACAATGGATAAGGTCACCAAAGAGAAGATTAAGTATCTCAAATCTGCGAAAAGCAATGTGGGATACTACGCCGAGAGATCTGCGAGGAAATGAAGCAGATAAAAGACATACCGTCTTCAAGCCGGCCCGGTGAAGTTCGAGAAACCAAGATGCTGCTTCAACGAAACCATCAACGAACTTCGATGGAAGAATTACAATGTCTATAAACAAGCTTCGAGAACTTGGTAGAGAGATGGTGATAAAGATATCAACTATAAGATCCTAAGGTCTCTCACCAAGAAGTGGGACATGAAGGTCACGGTAATCAAAGATTGCCGGGACATTTCAAGAATGAAACCTAGTAGCTTGTTCTTGAGTCTTAAAGCTCACGAAGTTCGACCTGATTGAAAGAGGTGTCGATGAAGACGACATTAAACCTCGACTTCAAAATCATTGCTTTCAAGGCAACCGATGAGAACAAAGGCCAATGAACCCATTGGAAATATATTAAGTCAGCGTAAGCAGATCGCGTTGCTTACGGGGAAGCTTGAGAAGTCGGATATACAACTTGGTAAGTATCGAAGATTTTATAAGGACTATCAACATACCAGGGGCGAGATAGGAGATCGAATAATAGATCTCCGGAAAGAATGATTCGATGATCGGAGGATCACAGAGATGAAAGGGAAAGAGATAGTCGACGAAGGAAGGAAGAGATAACCAATCGATAGAAGAAACCTGGACTACTATCGAAGGGAAATCACCGACAGGTCATCGAGAAGGAGTGATTCACACCGGAAGGAAAGGGCAGTGGATCCAGTGAGCGTGTTTCAATCAGGAGAAAGTCACTATAGTACAGACCGCCTGCACTGACGCCAGAGAGAGGGAAGAAAAGAGGAACAAAAAGAGAGCAAATCTGTGATAGAGACGTAAGAGCTATGGTTGCCGATACGCCAGAATCGAATAGTGATGTGTTTCGATATGAAAGTGAAGATCCGATATTCTCGCCGACGATAATGCTGGATTCAAAAAGAACCTCCAAACCCCTTCGCTCGCTTTACACCGCTATCATTAAAGACACTTCGGGAGATTGTCACACAATTGTTTGAAGATCTCCAATGCAAGAGAAACTTATGCTATTGTGAAGCCGAGAATGATTAAGGATCGTAAAATAATCGCCTTTGTCAAGAAAATAATGTTATAACCAACATTCTCGGTTAAAGCTTCCGATCAGAAAAGCAGATCAAAAGAACAGATGAAATTAACAGATGATCGATGACTTCAAAATCTTGCAAGCAAAAATTCGATGAGCTATTCCTAATGCATGAAAGTCCGAAATCCTCCGAGGAAAATCTGCGTAAGAAAATAGATGTTTTTTCAAAATCATCTCAAACGAATTAAAGACATGAACGCCTATTTTCGAAAGTAAAGATTGATAAGGAGGGACTTGGCTATGAGAAACCCTCCACATCCTCAAAATGGGATTCATCTCGTAAAGGTGTAAGGCAATTTAAAAAAAGATACACCAAAAAGCTAAACTTGTATCTAATAGGGGTAAGAGACCGATTGAGCGGGTAAAAGCAAGTGCCTAACCGAAAGGAACGTAAATGGACCCCATTTGGTAAAGCATCACGGAGGAATCAACGGAAGAACCCGGTTCTTCCGAAGAAACCTCAACTCGATCAACAGATCGGGAATCGAAAAAGACAACCTACAAAAGGAAGTCTGTCGAGACCCAGTAAGGTTTTTTAATAAGCATGCTTCGTAAACCGTAAACCATCTATGCGAAAAGGATATGAATCTTTTGATGGTAGCTTTATTCTACCCCCTATAGTCGAAATTTAGGCTAGGACCGAACCACAATTGGATAAAAAAAGACAAACCGAAAAGTTAAATCATAAGTCTTCTAAGTCATCCAAGGTTCACACAAGTAATCATACAAATCGAAAGCATATGAGGATAAGTATGATTATGTTGACAGTATGGGAGACAATGGGGCCTTCCGGATCACCATAGAAGTGCTTTGTTTGTATGGATCCCCAAATCCAAATTAATCCGAAAGGGGTACCTAAAACCGATCCGATTGCAGGCAGTTCGTGAGGGTCCGCCAACAAAGCGAGGTGTGCAAGCAACTATCCGGTACATCGATAGTGGATGCTCAAGGCACATGATCGAAGCAAACATCTCCGCCGCCCTACATAGAACAGAAAGGCCCGCGTGTACTCTTCGGTGATGATAACTTTGGTTATACCAAAGGGTTCTAACCTTAGAGAATGATGATGTACAAGTAATGGCGGAGTCTCGTAGATGTCGAAGGTCTCAAGCACAACCTATTATCGGTTTCAAGTGCGACAACGGATTCGGTGTTGAGTTCTCGATCGATCAATGCACTATCAAGAATCGAGTCACTCAAAGATATTGCTAATCGGTTCAAGAAAAGGGACGATCTACGGTGATTGGAGCAGTTGTCCAAGAAATGCATGCCCGATTGTTAAGAGTTCCAAAAGTAGTAGTTGGCTGCGGCGCACAAAAGAATGAGCCATCCGAACTTTAAAACTCTTAATAAGATAGCTAGGATGTCTCTAGTGGAAGGACTTCGAATGAAGTGTTCTCAAAGGATCGGACATGTCTTTGATGTCGGAAGGGAAAATGCAGTCAAAGTTTCATTCAAAGGAATTTAGGACCAAAGATCCAACAGAAACGCAACCGCTTCATATGGATCTGTTTGGACCGGATTACATACGGTCGGTCTCAACGGACACAAATACACTCTGGTAATCGTGGATGACTATTCCAAGTTTACGGGTTATATTCTACATAAGAAGAATGAGGCGACAACCAAGATGAGCTACTAAGAAGATTACAAAATGTCGTAGTAAAAATCATATCGATAAAACAATTTCGAACCTTTTTATTATCGATTTTTGCTCTAAGTTTGGTATATCAAACATGAAACATCACCGCGAGGACGCCACAACAGAATGGAGTAAATTGAATCTTGTAACTCTCAAAAGAAGCTTTCGAACAATGTTATTTGAACATGCGATACCAAACCGTTTCAGGCGTAAGCAATCAACACTTGCATGCCATACGTGAGCAGATGTCTCGACTAAGGCTCACTTCAAAACACCCTATATGAATGGAAGGCGCGTAAAACCTCGTGTTTTTACTTCCATGTGTTTTGGGTGCAAGTGTTTCATACACAACAATGGGAAAAGTCGGTTGAAGACCTTTGAGGCTAAGTCCGATGAGGGTATATTTCTAGGGTATTCCTCATCTAGCAAATCCGGGGTCTACAACAAACGAACCCTTGTTGTGGAAGAAACATCATGTAAATTTTTGATGAAGCATCTTCTCGATCAAGAGAAACCTCCCGAACAAAGTACACTGATCTACCGTAACTCGATATTGGAAAATGGATCGCCTAACGATCAAGGATAAAGGATCGTAAATCGATCAATTTACATTCCAGATCTAGCTGATTCACCGGATCAATCGATCCTAAGGTACGAACAACCGTCGAAAAAAAAAGTCGATTCACCGATTGATAAGAAGAATCGAACCATCCGTTCGGGGAAACTGAAGTTCTCACTTAACAGACATCGGCACATGATGATTCCAACATCACCGAGACTTGTTCTTATCAAGTGGACCATAACCCCGCACCACTCCCAATCACTAATAATAAGATTTTATCGAAGCAGACGATGTTCTCAAAACCGATTTAAATCCGAAGCAGAAGGACTGGATAACCATCATCCAATCGATCCGATAATTGGAGACCCGCTCGATAAAAATCAAAACTAGACATCGATTGGTGAAAGTGCCATGTATTGTCAATTATCGTCTATCTATGAAGGAACCAACTACAATCGAGGAAGCATTACAAGACGAAACCGGATTCTAGCCATGCGGAGAGAGGAGCGAGCCGAGAGAAATGAAGTATGGGAACTAGTTCACCGGGTCATCAAGACGTAATTGGACGAAATGGATCTTCAAGAACAAGAGAGATGAGAAAAATGTTATCACCGTAAATAAGGCAAGACTTGTTGCTAAGGGGTATTCACAATCAGAAGGAATTGATTACGATGAGACCTTTGCACCAGTCGCTCGCCTTGAAGCCATTCGGCTGTTTCTGGCTTATGCTTCCCACAGAGGGTTCACTGTGTATCAGATGGACGTAAAGAGTGCTTTCTTAAACGGGGTACTAGCGGAGGAAGTTTATGTCGAACAACCTCCAGGCTTTGAAAAGGGCAACCAAGTGTATCGTTTAAGAAAAGCTCTTTATGGTTCAAACAGTTCATGAGCTTTGGTATGATACACTCTCTCATTCTTGATCGAAAGTGGGTTCACTAAAGGGCGATTGGGATGTAACCTTATTCAGAATAGAAGATGGAAGATATTCGATGGTTGATTTCGTGGGCGACATCATCTTGGATCTCCAAACAAGAACCTATGTGAAAGATTGACAAAAAACCGATGCAAGGGAAATTGAGATGTCCATGATGGGTTGGGATGAATTACTTTCTAGGTCTCCAAGTTAAACAAAGTTGGAGGGATATTCATCGCTAAGCAAAATACACTAGGAATCTTTTGGCTAAGTTTGGAATTCAAAATAGTAAGGAAGCCAAAATTCCTATGATGGTGGATTCAAGATGGATCCAGATGAGGCGGTCGGAAAAAACAAATCGGAAGGAATATAGGGCTCTCATTGGATCTTTATTATATTTGACAGACGAGATATCACTTTTCAAGAGGTGTATGTGCGGATTTGCAAATCCAATGGTCACCACCTCTAGCGGATTCTTAAGTATCTGAAGGAACAATAAACCTTGGTTTATTCTACCCATCGATGATAATCTAGAGCTTAGTGGGTATTTCGATTCTGATTATGGAGGTTGCAAGATCGTAAAATCAACCTCGGGGAACATGTCGGGTTCTTAGGAAGTAACCCGATCTCGTGGTTTTCAAAAAGCGAGACATCGATTGCGACATCAACAACCTGAGGCATAATATGAGGGAAGAATTTGTTGTTCCTAATCGCTTACAGCTCACCAATTTGAGGATTACAACATTGTAGCTAAAAAGCGTACCTATATTAAGTGGTGATAATAGTCTTATTGCAATCACTCGAGAATCCGGTTTACATACAAGATGCAAGCATGTAGATGTCGGACACCACTTCATAAGAGATCACGTTGAAAAAAGAATATCGAGAATGGAAAAGATTCATACCGATATCGTTGATATTCTAACCAAGCCACTAGCTGAGATCAGATTCAGAGATTTATGCAATGAGCTAGGACTTCTAGATCTTGGAGAAATGTCACCGAAAATGTTTGATGGAATGCTCTCCAGAACTAGCTGGTTAAGAGACTAACCAGATCGAGAGAAATCAGTTGAGTTTGGTATCTTAACTGATCTCAAGTGATGATAAAAAAATCGACGACATACACGCTACCGGATCAAAGGAATCGATCGATTTTAGTTTATCGATTTAAAGTCTATCGGTTTAAAGGAATCGATCGATTCAAGGTTTATCGATTTAAAAGTCTATCGGTTTAAAGGAATCGATCGATTCAAGGTTTATCAGATTTAAGGAAAATGCTCAGTTTAAAGGATTATCTGATTAAATCAATTTGGTTATAGTATTTCTTTGTGATTCGTTTTAGCTGATATTCAACAAGCAAGATTCAGAGATTAAGAAGCTATCAATCGCATAAGAAAGCAGGAATTTACACAACAAAATGAAATAACAGAACTTTTCATTGATAAAAACCCGAAGGTGAGGTTACATTACGAGTTACAAGTACAAGAAGACCCGGAGGTCAGTACATAAATGTTAACCAAAATCCTAAACCTAGAACCCTAAACCTGCATCCAAACCCAAACCCGAACTCATTAGTTAAGTGTTAATGAGGGAAGAGAGAGATTTTATGAAATCGACGCTTCTCTATTTTTCCCCACTTAACAGGGTGAGGGGGAAGGCTTGAAAGGTAATCCCATGCCGCAAACTGATGGACTCTCCAAGTGAAGTGAGAGCGGCCTTGATAGGATTCTTAAGCCTGGAGCCCTAAAAGGAGGAGTAGTAGGGCTCTCCAGCTGTTGAATGGAGCACGTGTGCCAAAGAGTTGGTCATCAGATCTCATGGGCACATGTCTTGATATTTTATACCGACTAAGTCCGATGGTTACGCAATTCGTCATCCAGATAGACACACAAAGGTGCATACGGTTAGGAGAAGTGTCTTCTCGGTTACAGCAGAATCATCCATATACGGTGGTAGAGAATGCAAAGAATCGTATATGTGAAATCGAAGATGATGAAGAAAACAAACAATAAGGGATGCAAAGGGTTGATTTGAGAAGATGAAACCATATAAAAAGGGTGTAAAAGTGTTTTTAGGAAGTCTCACTAGGAAACAAGGGTTCACCAAGATACATGATTCTTACAAAGAAGATAAGTATGGTGAATGGGTGATGTTATGTAAAACATTGGTCCAATTTATAGAGGCCAAGCAAGGATGCAAATGCAATTTCCATTTCAAGAAGCCTATCAGAAATTTGCATCAAAAGCGACAGATGTAGAAATCACGCTGATCGATAATTGATAAATTCACGGTTGATTGACATATCGAGAGATTGAGGGCGATATTTACATGTCAATCACGCCTACTTAGGGAATAGAAGCTACTACTCTAGACTAAGTTTTGGCGGTAACACTTATCCCAAGAATTGGCTTAATCAAAAGAATCGGATGAGGTCAACCAAAATCGATTACTTACAAGCATGATCGGATGAGAGATCACCGAGCACTAAACTCAATAAATCGGATATATCGGTCTATGTCGAAATATTAGTTGAAGGGGGAACTTCAATTGATCAAGGAGGATCAAAAGGGAAATCGACGCGTATAAGGAAAGATCGGCTAAGCACGAAGTTTCAACAAATCGATCTGTTGGAGAAGATCGGGTTAAAAAGGATCGGTTTGGGAAATTTCTTAAGGCTTAGGCAGAATGATTAAGATCAACAAGTGGAATCAACATTGACAAGTAATATTGATCGATAACAACAATCAACCGAATCGATCTCTCTTCTCTTGTTCTTTACTTATTTATCGGACGATCTCGATATTATTTGCCTTCATTGTACCCACTATCCTTGTGCGTGTACTCGCAAATCATTTAATGCGGACGTGGGGTACATGTATTAACCGCTACTTGATCGTGCTTTTAAATCCAAAAGTTTTTTTGTGTGCGTCGTTTTCCCAACCCTACGATCAAAACCGCTAAATCTGGAGCGCATAATCTTTTCAAAACGATTGATCTTCAAAATCTTGTCTTATTGTACCCTCCAAGCCTCTATATAAGATTCATCAAACCTTACGAGTTTTTACGCTTACAAACTTGCATTACTCTCATTGAAAAACTTCAAATTTTTCTCTACGTTTCAAAACGATTTCTTAGAGTTCAAAATCTTCTCGAAAATTTGAATCGGTAATATTTTCTTTTTGCTTAATGATGAATCTTTCTTTCCGATTTAAAAACATTGTTTTCAAAAGTTGTTTTTGAATTTATGCTTCATTGCCTTTTGTTTTTCGCGAATGATATTGATATTGATTATGCACAAATTTAATGAGTCTATCTCACCAGATGGCCAATTATGGACTTGGAAAGATCATGTGCAATTATGGAATCGCAACAAAGATCTTTGAGGATAAGTTCGTTGGGTTTGGAACCACCGAGGTCGAATCCATGGAGGTGGAACAAAAAGAAGGCCGGATCGAAACATATTAGGCAATCCAAAGGTAAAGATGAAGCACTTCATTCTTGAATTTGAGTGTGGATTGAAAAAACCGAGACTTAACCGATGTCGATTTGAGAAGAAATCAGATCGACAAATGCAGACATCACTGTCTGATTAAAAGGGCTAATCTCACCGCACACTACAGGAGAATGAGGATGAAGAAATCAGAGAGGAGCTCTTAAGAGAGTGACAAACATCGTGACCAAATGGATTCATCGTGCCAATGCTCAAAAGAAAGTACAGATCGTTGTTTGACATTCTATCAAGAACGATCATGGGAATCTCATTTAGCCCGGATGCTCTCACATCACAAAACAAAGATGGCAAAGAATAATTGATGGGGCTTAACATCAATTCGCACGGCTCCCGAAAGCCATCTTGCTCCAAGAACACGAAAAATTTGGAGTCAATGAATTGTCTTTTTCGAAAAGAGTAATCTCAACAAGGTTGCGATTATATTGAAAGACAACCGCCAAGGCCGAATGGAATCGAATGGATCAAGTCCTACAATGCCTTCCCTCATCAACTTCGAGTTATATATGGGCCACCAGACGATGACAAGGAGCCCACTCCAACAAAACTCAAGAAAGGAAAGAGCAAAGAAGTATTCATCCACACCCGGTTGCTCCACGAGAAAAAGAAACGGTGAAGGCCGGAGAAGAGGCCAAAAAGAAATTTGAACCTACCCCGACTCTAAAGACTAGAAGATGAGTCGAAGAAGAAAAAGCGCAACAATGTTGTTAAACAAAGAATGAATCGACAGTTTTTCAACGAGGGCTTTAACGATTCGAGGAGAAGCACAAATCGATAAATCTACTTCTCCTCAACCTCAAACCGATTCAATTGGTGCCGAGCATGTTTCACCGCTAGTTCACCTTTCATGAACTCCGAACAGACATAATCGCCAATACAACAGATCCACTGCAGGTCGAACCAATCAACTTGCCGACTCAAGCACAACCGTAAGCTTCCCACATCTCATCCAATCTTGACAGATAATTCTCAGATCCAGATCAACAAAGACCATCACCGAAAAATGGTCGACTAAGAATTGAACGAGAGATTGATGAGATGTATCCAACCGGGTCGCCCATCCCGCAAGATGGAGATCCTCACCGAGAGATCTCAGATTAAAAAACTTCTCGAGATCTTATGTTTTGTTGAGCAGATGGGTGGTGCGGATGAGTTCGGCAGATTTTGACTTCGATATGAGGAAGTCCGCCAAAGTGGGATCACCAAATTGAGCTCATATCGATAAATCTTTCGATCCATGCGAAGTTGGAATTCAAGACCTCAAGAAGCTCCAAACTTGACGCCGAAATGGTGAATGCCGACTAATGAATGAAGTGTCGCGATTCGACCAACCACCGGAGGCATAAACAAACCCGAACCTCGATCAAGTGATGGATCCAATTTACATCTCAAATGCATTGTCTTAGAGGATCTTGTCTCAAAGATCTCCCGAAAATAAGAGATCGGCGGAGTCTTAATCGATCCTCAAACAAATCAAGCAATCGAGATCGTTCTCCCAATCTATGACCACCATATTCGCCGAGCTTACAAAATCGATTGATGACAAGTTTCAGGTGGATCAAAATCAATCGACCATCGAGAAAAGGCTCGAAGTTATCGTAAGAGAAATTTGATAAAATGATTTGGACACTCTTCGCTACAATGGAAATCGCCAAGAAAGAATCGACATAACCGTTCATAACCGACTCAAACTTCGTGTTTATTCGCTAATGATCTAAATCGCATCAACTTTGGGTCTCGAACTCAACGCGCTTTTTGATCAAACCAAAAAGGGGAAGGATCTCGAGAAACCAATCGACACATCGAAGACAAGGCCCATGAACAAAGCTCAATTGCAAGAAAGGTTTTGCTGCGGGACATCGGGACATCAAAATCGAAATTTCGCACAGAAAGTCACTAGTCGACATCTGGTGATACAGCCGAGCATATTAGTCAGAAATTGTCCAAAGAGCGGATAGATCAAGAAGAAAGAAGACGTAAAAACGGGCACAAGGAAGGGTTGAAGCAGAAGGTTCAAATCAAGGGCTAAGAAAGGATTAAGCTGGAAAAATCTGCATCGTAACCTCGGTTGCCAAAGTAAAGAGTCGGCGAGATCATACCAAAAAATGCCGCACACGCTTAAGAGGTTTGAGGAATGGAATAAGATCGAAGTGAATGGCTTCTAGATGCCTTTGTCCTTGATCTTGTTCCAAAAGAAGAATCACCGGATGATGAGTTCCTCAACCGGGTTCGAATAAATATCCGACTTTTTCAAGTATCCGGAAAATGAGGCCAAGCTTATAAATGTAAAGATATCACCAAGAGTATGATCTCGTTAATATACTCAAAGAAGGCGGATGATTTCATTTGAATTTGGCATTTGAGAGATTCTACTTTGACATCTTGAGCAAATCGCAGATAATGATTAATAACCGATGTCAAATGGAAACTCTATCGATTTTCAACATTCCACAAGACCAAAGAGAAATGCCGAAGGACAAGCCCAAGGAGTGAAGATTGGATAATAAAAAGCTTTTTAAATTCAAAACTTTTTCGATGTAACATGTAATCATCATATCTAATGAAAAGTTTATTTTTTTTTCGATCCCAAGACAAAATCTCTTTTTCCGATTACTTGCTCTTTTAACTGTTTCTATACTTATAAATTGTTTGGTTTTCTCAAGTGTTTTGGTTTTTCATCAAAAGGGGGAAATTGTTGGGAAATTTATAGTTTTGATGAAAGTTCCAAAAACACATAATAGGACCAATCGGACTGTTAACCGATCGATGTTTACATTATCGCTATAGGGAGACCGGTTGATAATGATTGTATAGAAAAACCGATGTAATAGATAGGTCACATATTGAGGGGGAACTCAATATGTAAAGGTCGATCAAGAATCGGAAGAAAGTTCGATATAGTGAATCTTAAACCAGAATCAAGATCGATCGAATCGATCTAGTCGATAACTGGAAGTCATGAAGCTCAAACCTCCAATACTCGAAGATCGGATGACTTCCGTAAGATAAGACCGAAGACCTACATCAGCGAGTCGATTGAAGCTAAGTCAACAGCGAAGACTCTATCAAAGCGGATCGATCGCCAGATCGATCGGACGACCATAAGATGAAAACCGATGTTTCATCTTATCATACGCTCCGCGATCTAAACAAGAAGAATACCAACCTTAGTTGGAGGAACAACATCGCAGCAAGGCTTTCATCCAATAAGGAAGAAACACGTGATGAACAGAGCCGATATCGCGGATTCGATGTTGCTCTCTCAAACGGTATAAAATACACATTCACGCTTTTCACCATGCCGATTTCCCGAAGACGTCACATCAAGCTCGCAACTCTATTTAAAATAGCCTCGAGATTCAAATTGCTCTCCAACGGCTCTTTGATCTCAAGGTCTATAAATATGGGATCACACTTCAGAGTGAAACACGGAAATGCTTGGACAAACAACATAATCAAGAAGCTCAAACTATAGTCGATTCCGCACGAAGAACACAACAACAAGCTTATTTTATATTGTGTTCATCCCATAAGTTCTTAGCAAGAAATCTTTTCATCTAGCTATCAGATTCGCTTATAATGCTAGCGAAAGATTTCATAGTTGGAACCTCAACAATCTTACCCAAACCCCAAGTTAGGATAAGTTGTTTAGCAAGATTTCAGTCTAGGGTTTCTAAGATCGATTTACGGGATCGGGTTGAGTGAGAACTCTTAAAACATCCGTTGGTGTCTTGTGTTGGACTAACACACTAATCTAAGTCCAAATCGGTTAAGTCGGTTAAGTTGGTGCCCCTTGTGAAAGGGAAGAGTGGACGTGGGATCGGTTTGTCCGAACCACTATAAATCTTGTGTGCTTTCTTTGCTTTGATTTATTGCTCTCACATCGCACAATCTTAAAAGCGCATACATTCTAAGTTAAGATCGACATACACCAAGCTTCGATCCGACGGACTGAAATTTATCATCCGATTAAAAAGATAAAACTTGGAATCGATTTATAAACCGGTTTTTCACGGGTAAAACTTAAGCTTCCGCAGACACATCGATTAATCCGATAGTTACCGAACCGACCGCCTCCGGGCGTTCAAGAAGTTGGTTATCGACCAAACCGATTCACTCGTCTGATCAAGGCTATCTTTCTCACACTGACCAAGACGAAAAAGTTTTTTAAGTCTATTCACCCTCCCTCTACTTGGGCCTCACTTAACCTGATTAAGGGACCTACAAAGATAACTCAAGTTATGACCTCAACAATCAAATAATACATCTACTAGCTATGTTACATTATACTTATGAAATTATATATGAAAATGCTACAAATAATATAACAAAATAACACATGAAACAGATATAATAAATACATATTTAAACACTAATCACAGCACCTAGGCGCTAGGCGGTCGTCGGTCGACCCGATTTTGCCTAGGTGTCGTCTAGGTGACCGAGTCGGGAGCTAGGTGTCCAACACTAAGGTACTATTTTTAATGAGAAAGAATAAATTGACGATAAGACAAAGATTGATAATTTTCACTATATTAAAATTCCAAAGCACAAATTTGTTTAGTTTTTTTTATGTTAAATTAATTTTCTAGTACTCTACAATGGATATAAAAAATGTGTTTCAATTGTTATCTTGATTTAGACGGTTGTATAATAAATCTTTTAATTAATTTTGAAGTGTATTTTTGTAGGTCCCGGACGGGTTTTGTGAGGGTTGAAGTCTAGGGGAGGGGTGAATAGACTTCAACAACTTTTTGTGAGATCAGGTGTGGAGAAGCAAGTAAGTATGATCAGAGTGCGAGTGAAGTAGTATGAAATGATATATCCGACTTACTGATCGCTTGGAAGCAGATCAGTTCGGCGTCTATCAGTTCAACTGTTGGTGCGAAAGATAAGTTAACCCGTGTGAAAAACCAGTTTGCTCAAATCAGATTCTGAGTAATCTATGTTAGATCAGATGACAAAGGAGTCAAGCTGATCATATCAGTTGCTTGGTGCAAATCTGATCCAGGCTCAGAACATGCATGTAATAATGAAACAAGTAGTGTGCACGATGTGTAAAGCTGGTAAATAAGATAATGCACACCAGATTTTTATAGTGGTTCGGACAACTTGTTCTACGCCCACTCTTTCCTATCAGCAAGCAGGGGCACCAACTTAACCAACTGGACTTAGTTTAATGTGTTTGTCCAACACAGTACAACAGATGTTTCAAGAGTTCTCACTTAACCAATCCCAGAAATCTGAACTAGAAACCCTAGTCTGAAATCTTGCTAAACAAACTTAACCTAACTTTTGGTTTGGGTATAAGATTTGTTGTGTTCCAAGTGGAAATCT
The DNA here is from genome assembly GCA_037126765.1 of Stenogyne calaminthoides. Lineage (NCBI taxonomy): Eukaryota > Viridiplantae > Streptophyta > Magnoliopsida > Lamiales > Lamiaceae > Stenogyne > Stenogyne calaminthoides. The sequence goes on along the minus strand of JBBCBC010000017.1, from coordinate 35,119,976 downwards.
ATCCTAGTGTTTGGGTAACCTAAAGCTAAAGGATAAGATTTATGTGCTAAGAACTATGGGATGAACACTTAGAAAATATTCTTGATTTTGTGTTCTTCTTGCGGAAATTGTGGATGGCTTGAGCTTGATGATAATTTATGTAACCTTACTATGAAGGTTGATCCCATATATATAGACCTTGAAATCAAAGAGCCGTTAGAGAGCAATTTGAATCTCAGGTTATTTTATGTAGTTTGCAGGCGTGATTTAACGTGCTCAGGAAGGCCATGCCGTCTCCATGTATATTTGTCCTTTATAGCTGTTTGCCCTGATACGTCATATCATGCATCGTCAGATCCGTACATACGTGTCGACCCCTTAGTGGCTAACAAGTACACTTATTCGGCGTCTTGTAAAGCTAAGTATGTTGACATTCTTCTGGTCTGATTTACATCGTATGCCTTGGATAAGTAGATATGCTTATCATTTTTCTAACAAGCTTGATCTGATCAATACTCTACTGATCAGTCACCTTGAGTCTTCTGATATGGTTGTCTTAGCTTCAACCTATCGACTCTGCTGATGTCTCCATAGAATAGGTCATCTACAACTGCTGATCTTCGCTTCTGATCTTCTCTTCTGATCTTCACTCTTGATCTTCGCTTCTGATCTTCGCTAGGACTTAACCTATACATATTGAGTTCCCCCTCAATATGTGACATATTCTAATTCATCAGTTGTCGAACATGTTCAGCTGGTTTCCTATCAATTCATCAGTCTACTAACAGGTTCGACTGGTCCTATTACAACGGTTTTGGAACTTCCATCAAAACTATAAATTTCCCAACAATTTCCCCATTTTTGATGGAACCAAAACATTACCCAGAAAGTATGCTGAACATAAATTAAGTATCAGTGAAGAAAAGCAGTATATCAGAAGACAATGAGAATTTTTCTTAAGATCAGAAAAGTAGAGTATTTCATTAAAGATGTAGGAATTACATATGTAGGAATTACATGTACAGAATGAAGATATCCTAATTTGATCTTACAAAAGGGGTCTTCTGATAACTTCAATACCTTTCTTCTTCTAGTACAACACATATCTCAAACAATCTTGCCTTGACTTCTGCAGCTTTGCTCTCATCAAAGATGTCATCTTGAGCCAAGCACATGTTCAGAGTTGCATTGAAGGCAATCTTGTCCAGCTTTCCATCCGGAGTTTTCTTGTATTCCATGATTTCGACCTCAGGGGCAACTGGTATGCAACTCAGTTTCTTGGCCTCTCTCATGATATTGTCATAGAATACTGGATGCTTGTTATTCAATCAATCTCTGAATATTTCATCTCTGTCTACATTGGTAGGAATAACTTGATTGATGTAAGCCGATATATACCATTCACCTTTAATTTGCTTCCATACTTTCACCATGTTTTTATCTGGCTTAACAATCACATCCACATCTCCAGGAAGGACTGGTTCAACAAGATGTGCACCTTCTCCAGATTCAACTACAAGCCCTTTCTTCTTCTTCATTCTGTAAGACTTATCAAGGCTTGAAGCTTCTTCTAATCTCTTCTGCCTGTCCAGCTTTGCCATCTTAAATTCTTCAGCTTTCTTTTCTGATGTTTTCTTTTTCTTTGCAGCAGCAGCTGGTTTCTTGCCCTTCTTGGCACGCTCATCGGATTCTGTAGAGGAAGAGATTTCTTCTACTTCTTCTAACTTTGTAGTTGCTTGGGCATCTTTCTTTAATCTTTTCTTCTCCAGAGTGATCTGGATCCCAACTACAAAGTTCTCGACTTGATTTAGCCTTCCCTGGACTTCAGCATCTTTCTCATCTTCCCCCCTTTTGGTTCCCTCAAAAAGAGCTTTCAGTTCAGAGTTGAGGTCACCAATCTGCTTCGAAAGATCTTGCTTTAAGTCTTTAAGGGCAGGTGATTCAATACCAGCATCAGGGATTGCCTTTTCAATTATTGTCAGCATAGAAGTTTGAGCCTTGTCTACAATAGGGCTGACTTTATCGAACATATTCTCAAGCTTATCAACAGTAGAGTTGACTCTCTTTGTAGCATCAACAAGATCATTTTGCATCTTAGTCAATTAAGTCATCTTTTCATTCATCATCAAGGTGAACTGCTGATTTCTTGTCTCCTCAATCTTGGCCAACTTCTCGTTCACCTCCACCATCTTGTCAGCTGTTGTATCTCTCAATTCTTCAGTTATTCTTGTGTAGTGAGAAGATATATATTCTCTTTCAGTTCGAATGGCTTTCTCCAGTTGCCTTGGCACAAAGAAACTTACATCATCGCGGAACATCTGAGCCATGTTCGCTCTAAAAGTGTTCTTGATGTACTTCATGAGATTTTCTTCGAAAGATGGAGAAGTTTGAAGAATCTGCACTACCTGACATGCTGATGTCGAGGGGCCTCCATATCCTCAGCTTGACTCCCTCCAGCAGTCAGATCTATCACGTGCTCGACTGATTGTGCCTCAGCTGATGGGGACTGTGCTGCATCTCCCACAACAGCTTCATCGGCAGCTTCTTCAGGTTCTTCGATGATCCTCATCTCTTTTGCCATCTGCTCGGTATCAGCCATTTGCTCGAAGATTTCTTCAATACTGATTGGCCCTCCATCACCCATCTCTTCTTCATCATCAGATTCATTCATTTGTTTCATTGCCCGACTATACTTGACCATTTTGTGGGTCATTTCTCTGTGCATTGGGGTATCCGACATTCCCAACTGTCTTGTGATCAAGCCTGCCACTGCATCATCAGAAATCAGGTCTGTAATCGTTTCCACACCAGCTATCTTCCTCATCTCTAGCTCATACTCAAGAAAGGGACGAATGCCACCCTTTTGCACCAGAACAGTCCCGAAATCTTCAAATTTCTTCAGGCGGATGTCTCTCCAGGTGAGAACATCAAGGACTGTGGCCTTATCATCTTGTTTGATGGCCAATTCTGGTATCTGTCTTCCAGCATTTTCTCCAATCGCCGTCTGATAATTTTCTCTATGAAAGAGAGAATTTCTGGTTCTGGCTCGGGCGAGGAGGATGGAGAAAATGGCATAGCAGAAAGAGGATCTGGATTTGCTATATGTTGAGTAGATGAAGTATCCAGATGTTGATTCGGTGAGATCTGAAAGAAACCCGAATGGTCTTCGCAGAGGTCTCGTCTGGCGACCTTGAAACTTGACCTGATCCTCTCGGGGGCAGTTTACTGAGGAGAATATCATCATCATCGGAATCAGAAGGCTCATCCACCAGCTTCGTCTCCTTCTTTTTTTCTTTTCCCGTAACATCAGCAATAGGTGCTGATTTGGTTTTCTTCTTGTTGGTTGGGTTTGGTTCCTTAAGAACTATTCCTTCTCACGGCTTTCTTGCTTGACCTTCCTCTTTTGACCAGCTTGTCCCTTTTTGCGGACTTCTGTTGCTGGTTTAACAACAACCTCATCATCATCGCCAGCAAGACCAGGTAATTGCATGTTGATCAACAACATCTTCTTGTGCGCCAGTTTGTAAGGAATCATTTCGTCCTCACTCCAATCAAGATACCTTGTGTAGCATCGTAATCTTGGCTGATAACACAACCTTCCTGTTTTCTGTCACAAATTTGGCTGATTCTTCCAGTATTCTCCTCTTCAGAAATTCCAGCCAGTTGATCTTGGCCTTATCAATGATAGCAGTCATGATACGAGCCTTTTCTTGGGTAACGACATCCAGGCTATATGTAATTCCAACAATTACCTTCTGAACAATATCAAGTAGGAGTCTATATCTCAGCTTCAACATTGGTTTCTTAAAACCTTTGGAATGGTGAGCATCAGCAGGGCGGAGAAGGTGTTTGATAATCACACTATCTTCTGCAGCGTGATATGCATTAGGCATAATCCCATCCGCCGGAGCTGGAAGCCAAAATATTCTATGAAGATCTTCATCTGTGATCTCCAGATGTTCCCCTTGTACCTCTGAGTACAACACCCCTTCATGGTCTCTTAAATTGTAAAGGAATTAGAGAGCACCATCTAATAGAATTAAGTCTGCGCTCGCTGAACAGTACGTTTTCAGCCCACAATCCTTCAACATTTTTAGAATCTTCAAACTCTCGGGATCTGTGGTCGTTCTGAAATCGACGCAACTTTTTTCAATCACCTCATCGACAAAGTTCCTAAATATTGGATCTTCAGGTTCTGGAGAGGTGGGTGAGGCATGAGACGAAGAATGTGCTCTCTCTGCAACTTGTCTTGCTTTTGGTGCAATTTATGCAAATCTATGAAGTATTAGATCTATTTTGCTACAACGCAATAGTGTAGATAAAACACTAAATAACACATAGATCAATCTATATTATGCAAAACTCACATAGTATAGAGTCTAATAAAAGCATGAAGCAACAATCATAAGATATACACACATAGATTCAAATAACATTTGCAGGAATTCTATTATTTTGACATATGATCAGTGAATACACAAAAAACATTTTAGTAGACATATTCTAAAGCACACACAATTACCAGAGATTTGCGAAGAAGGAGTAATTGAAGAAATCGAGTTTGAATGGTTCGCAAAAAAATGCAGAGTAATATGCAAAAAAAATTTAAGCGTATTCGGAAATTTTTAGAGCTAGAAGAGTTTCAAAGTGTATGACCATGTCTTTATATAGAATTGGAGGGAAAGTGCCTTTTAGAAAATCGAGATTGGAAATCGAAGAGTCTAATCAAGATGGGCGGTCGAGATTAGACGTTTTATTTTAAAAGAAAATCGTGCGGTCAGGAATTTCGGACATGCTAGCTTTTTGGATTTAAAGACGCAATAAATAGCAATTAATACATATTCCCCACGTCCACATTAAATGCTTTGCAGGGCGTGCGTCATAAAAATACGTGTACAGTAAAAGCAAATACGATCAGATAAGTGCATATGAGTAAACAGAAAGACAAGGAGATAGAAATGCGTATCTGATTGACTGAAGTAATCAGTCAATACCACATGAAGTGTGTTTAAGTCTGACTGATTTCTGTTGATCTTATTTTCTACCTAATCCTTGACGATTTTCCCAACAATATTCCATTTTGCTGATTAGGTTTCTTCTGATCCTATCTGATCAGTTGAAGTTCCCCCTTCAACTGTTATCCTCATTCTGATCAGTCCCTGACTGATCCTTCCTGATTAGTTGAGGTTCCATTTCTCAACTGATCCTTCTTCTCTGGTCAATTTCTTAACCAACTGGACTTGGAGACTAGTCCACCAAAGATTTCTGGTTCACTTTCTCCTAAGTCCAGAAGTCCTAGCTCATTACATAGTTCTCGGAATCTGACTTCAGCTAGTGGCTTGGTTAAGATATCAACTCTTTGCTTATTAGTGTGGATCTTTTCCATTCTGATATTCTTCTTTTCTACACGATCTCTTATAAAGTGATGTCTGACGTCTACATGCTTGCATCTTGTATGTAGAACTGGATTCTGAGTGATTGTAATAACATTATTACTGTCACAGAATATAGGCACATTCGTAGCTACAATGTTATAATCCCTCAGCTGCTGACTAAGCTAGAGCAGTTGGGAACAACAGCTTCCTGCGGCCATGTATTCTGCTTCAGTTGTAGATGTGGCAACAGATGTCCGTTTCTTTGAAAACCAAGAGATCAATTTGTTTCCTAAGAACTGACAAGTACCTGAGGTTGACTTTCTGTCTATTCTGCAACCTCCGTAATTAGAATCAGAATACCCACTAAGCTCTAGATTATCATCTGATGGGTAGAATAAACCAAGGTTTACTATCCCCTTCAGATACTTAAGAATCCGCTTAGCTGCTTCTAGGTGGCTTTGCATCGGATATGCCTGAAATCTGACACATACACCTACTGCAAAGGTTGGTCTGCTGGCAGTCAGGTATAGTAATGATCCAATGAGAGCCCTATATTATTTCTGATTAGTTTTCTGACCATTTTCATCTGGATCCATCTTCAATCCAGTCATCATAGGAATTTTGGTTACTTTACTGTTCTGAATTCCAAACTTAGCCAACAAATTCCTAGTGTACTTTGACTGACAGATGAATATCTCTTCTGTACTTTGTTTAACTTGAAGACCCAGAAAGTAATTCATCTGACCCATCATGGACATCTTGAACTTCCCTTGCATCAGTTTGCTGAATCTATCACATAAGCTTTTGTTGGGAGATCCGAAGATGATATCGTCCACATAGATCTGAACCATCAAAATGTCTTCACCATCTTCTATTCTGAACAAGGTTTTGTCTATGACTCGTTTAGTGAATCCACTGTCTACCAAGAACTAAGATAGTGTATCATACCAAGCTTGGGGAGCCTGTTTCAGGCCATAAAGAGTTTTTCTTAAACGGTACACCTGGTTGCCCTTTTCAAAGCCAGGAGGTTGTTCGACATAAACTTCCTCCGCTAGTACCCCATTTAAGAATGCACTCTTTACATCCATCTGATACACAGTAAACCCTTTGTGGGCAGCATATGCCAGAAACAGCCGAATGGCTTCCAGGCGAGCAACTGGTGCAAAGGTCTCATCATAATCAATCCCTTCTGATTGTGAATACCCCTTTGCAACAAGTAATGCCTTATTTCTAGTGATGACATTACTTTCATCCCTCTTGTTCTTGAATACCCACTTGGTGCCTATCACATCTTGATGAGTTGGTCTGTCTACCAGTTCCCAAACCTGATTCCTATCGAACTGCTCTAATTCTTCTTGCATAGCTAGAATCCAGTTGGCATCTTGTAGAGTTTCTTCTATTGTGTTAGGTTCCTTCAAAGACAGATATCAACAATACATGGCACTTTCACCAACCTGATGTCTAGTTTGGACTCGGGCATTAGGATTGTCGATTATCTGATTAGTCAGATGGTCTTTCAACCAAGTCCTTCTTTTCTGATGTATATCAGTTTGGACATTGTCACCCTCTTGTGATATTGAGTCACTAGTGGTTGGGAGTGGTACAGTAATATGATCCACTTGGCATGGACAAGTCTCAGCTGATGAGGTGTCTCCTCCATAACTAGGGTTCGTCTATTGAACACCCTGAAAGCTTTGTTGGTTGAGGAATATCCTAAGAATATACCCTCATCTGACTTAGCTTCAAAGGTTTTCAACTAACACTTCCCATTATTGTGAATGAAACACTTGCACCCAAAAACATGGAAGTAAGAAACACGAGGTTTTCTGTCCTTCCACAGTTCATAGGGTGTTTTGAAGTGAATCTTAGTCAGATTGCATATGTTCTGAGTGTGACATGTTGTGTTGATAGCTTCTGCCCAGAAACGGTTTGGAGTTGCATGTTCAGCCAACATTGTGCGAGCAGCTTCTTTGAGTGTTCTGTTTCTCCGTTCTGCTACACCATTCTATTGTGGTGTTCTGGCAGCTATGTTTCATGATGTATACCAAACTCAGTGCAAAAATCAGTAATAAAAGAGTTCAGAAATTCTGTACCTCTATCTGATCTGATTTTCACGATACTGACACCCTTCTCATTTTGCAGTCTCTTGAGCAGCTCAGGTATCTTTGTTGTAGTTTCATTCTTCTTATACAACAAGAATACAACCCAGGTAAACTTGGAATAATCATCCACGATTACCAGAGTGTATTTGCGTCCGCTGAAAATAAGTGGAGTAACTGGTCCAAATAAATCCATGTGAAGCAGTTGCAGTACTCAGCTGGATGCTGGTCCTGGGATCCCCTTAAATGACTTTTTAACCTGTTTTACCTTCTGACATGCGACAGATGTCTGATCCTTTGAAAATACATCATTCGGGAGACCCTCAACCAGGGACATCCTTGTTATCTTGTTAAGAGTCTTAAAGTTCAGATGGCTCATTCTTTTGTGCCAGAGCCAACTGTTGCTTTTGGAACTCTTAACAATCAGGCATGCATTTCTTGGACAATTGTTCCAGTCTGCAGTGTAAATCGTGTTGGGGTTATACTGGAAAGTATGTTTTTACTTTGTATAACCAGACTGAATTTCGGGCTTATTTACTGAAATAAATTATTTATCACTGTTGCTTTAAATATCATTGAATGTTATATATATTTACTGCATAACTGTTCAATAATAAGTACATGTTACATTGTAGTTAATTTAGTGATACCAGATCACAAAAGATTAAATTAACAGTCTCTTGTAACTAAAAGTACGGAATTCACAACCTAGATTGAAATGAACAATCCATCGTGAAAGGTTGAAGTGTAAGGCTCAGATTGGCTTGTCTTGACCAAGAGATTGCACTAGTGCATTATGATGCGCTGAAGAGGACCTACATGAGGATAAATTCTTTAGAACTGAATACAGAAGAATTAGACCTCAGTGGTTAGTTATTTCTTAATCCCCGTCCCTTAAATAGGATCGTGTGGAATTAATAACTATTGTTTTGACTTACGATGGGTAGAGAAGCAATGTGATTCAATACCTTGTATCTTGGGAAATATTATTAGTTACATGACGATTGCTAAGATTTAATACGGAGAATCGGGTGCAAGTGCGTCTTGTTTGATTAGTCCCCTTGGGTGGCTCAGAAGTTTTATCATACCAAATCTTGCAAGTGGAATTAGTTTTCGGTATGGATAATAATGTTGGGCCGTTCCTGAACCAAGGAAAAAGATATTAATTAAAGTGAAGTTATTTCAGTGGCTGAAATTAATTAATGGACTTGATAATCTTAAACGCGGGAAATAATAATCGGGAGCCATATTAACTGTAATATGGGTTAAGATGGATAGTGCAATATTAATTATGTAGTGGGATTAATTAATGTTGGGAGATGAATTTAAATAAGATTTTGATTAGATCCCAAAACCCCTGAGTATGACATGTTCAGGATAATCTTGATACCGAGTCGGGTTTCAAAGATAGATTGTTAGGAAGATATCTTGCAGTGTATAGTCGTAAAGTATTAAATTCATGTTAGATATTGAAAACCCTGAAGAAGAATTGAAGACTCGGTTATCAATTCTTAAAGACTCTAAAGACTCGGAAGAATCAAGACTCAAGAATTGAAGACTCCTGGTTATGAAGACTCGATAAAGTTATCAAGACTCAGGAAGACCTGAATGTTCAGAGGCACTGAAGAAATATTTATCTAAATACATACAAAACTGAGGAAAACACACATTTTTAGAAGAATAGATATTGCCCAAAACATTCAAGTGCAGACAAAAGGAACTAAGTCTAAGTGTTGTTTAAGGTTGTCTCATTCAGAGAGATTGACCTAAAAGAGCCGTTTTGTTTGTATACATTCACTGAAGATAAGAACCAATCAGAGGAAGACAACACTGTACTTCACTGACACTGAAAGCGACAGGACCCTGAATTTTGTCAGTAGTACTATGTTCCAAACTGCAGAAATTGGTGATTGGCTACATGGCTGCATATTGCCTAAAACATGCAAGGGAGTGTTCAAACCCTAAAAATAGATGTTCATCAATAACCAGAAGAGGAAACTCTTGATGCTATCTCTTCCAACGGATAGTTTTTTTTAAGAGTGACCTTGGAGAAGTTGCCTATAAATACCAGTGACCTTCACCATTGAGAGGTTACGGGAAATTTCAAGCAACTCAAGAGCTCATTCGTATTCTTGCAAATTGAAGCACTCGAAAACCCTAGAATTCCCCAAGTGTTTCACATTGAAGAGAGCTCATTCACTAAGACTAGATTGATAGAAATATCCAAAGCTTAGTAGAGATATCCTAGCCTTTGCATTTTGTTCTTATTGTAAAGGATATCTCACCCTAGTTGGAAACCAACTCAAACCCAAACCATTTGATAAGGTAGTTTGAGTGTGTGTTTTGTTGGTGAGTTGGAATTGTAAAGAGTGAGTAAGCTACAGGTTAGTCAGCCAGAAAACTCTAGAGGAGAAGTTAGTAAGCTACTTGTGGTAGTCTGAAAACTTGTGTGTATTGAGTTAGTAAGCTGCAGTGAGTCAGCCAGAAAACTCAAAGTAGAAAAGTGAGTAAGCTACAGTGAGTTAGCCTGAAAGCTTTAGGAAGTGGTTAAGGAATTTCTCTGAAGATCAGAGAGAGTGGACATAGGAGCTTGAGTCTCTGAACCACTATAATTGCTGTGTTGTTTGCTTTATGTACTGCATTATATATGTTGCATGTTTTTCACTGAAAGCATATTTCACTGATACTCAGTTGGAATCAATCCACTGAATGTGCATTAACTGATTCACAACCTTAATCACTGTTTTATTAAAGGAAAGAGAAGTTCAGCAAAGCTAAAACGAGTATAAACTTAGGGCCAACCATTCCGCACACTTGAGTAGCTAGAACAGATAGTTACCAAACTGAACTAACTCTACTGAGTGTTCAGTAAGATAATTATCTGATCTAAGCTCCTCAGGATCTCTGATAAATTCAGGATCAGTTGGGCTAATCCGAAGCTTCTGAAAGCTGCTCAGGATCATTGTCTCAGTAGACTTTGACTCAGGGCGATTTGTGCTTCTCAGGGCAAAAATATCAGGATAACCTGACCCATCCGACCTCAGCAAAGAAAAAGTTATAAAAATCACTGAACACGTGTATTCCCCCCCCCCCGTAGTACACGTGTAAGACTCGTTTTGCACCGGGACCAACAATTAATATTTATGGGCTTGAATAATATTGTGGCTCAATATTGGAAATTCAAGGTCCATTGGAAGGTCCAATCTTAATTCTCCTAAAGGCCCCTCAAGTAGCCCAATATAAAGTCCAATAACTGAAAAAGGTGTTTAAAATTAAATAAAATATTGTTGACTATTTTTCCTAAATTTTTGAAAATAAATAAATAAAGAGGGAGAAAGTTTTTTCTTTGAATTTTGTTATGGAATGAGGATAAGTATTCTTGGAATACAAGTTTATCTCATTAAATTCAAGAAATCTCCCACTTGGATATTTATTGTATGTTTTTCGAAAAGAATGAAGAAAATAAGGAAGGAAAAATTTTCTTGATTTTCTTGGAAAGTTATTATGGAAGATATGTATTCTTGGAATACAAGAATATCTCATAAATTCAAGAAGATCTCAATCTTGGAAATCTTGGCCTTATTTTTTCGAAAATTCCATAACAAGAAGAGGTGGGATTTTTGTGAAATATTTTAAATATGGAGAAAAGAATTTATTGGATATATTCAAGATTTCTTGGAGAACAAGAAAAAGATTTTTCCATCTTATTCACACACAAAAAATCGGCCACCACCCTCTCTATATATAGGGGATGAATTTTTCATCCCCAAAGGTAATTCCATGTGTTGGAAAAATTAGAAATCCACAAAAGTGGTGCAACATAATTTTATTTTTCCTTTTGTTAATTGTTCGCGAGCATCCTTCCACCGGATTGTTGAACAAGGATGAGGGAATACTTGAGAAGGCTCTTTGGGTTTGTTCTTGTGAACGGGATATCCATCTTCTCAACGGTTGTCACTCCGAGAGGTTAGTTCACGTAAACTCCTAGCAATTCCGCATGCGTAGGATTTATGTGACTTATTTATATGCATGATTTGTTGTTGAATTATTATTTGAATTAATATAGGATTAATTCATGCTAGTAATAATTGTTATAATTAAATTTGTATTTAAATATTCATCCCGAATAGATCCGAGCAATCCATTCCCCAACAACTGGTATCAGAGCCTTGGTTTTGGGCTCTGGATTTTAAATTGTAATTTAATTCATTTTTCATTAAATTTGAAATTGGATAGTAGAATTGCTAGATCTTTTTTGCAGGTATCCAATTGTCATGGTATTTGATGAATGTTTATTTATGCATGCATATAAATTGTGGTTTTTAATTCGATTCGTTCGAATTCATTTTGCCTCGTGAGAAAATCCACGAGTAGATTAGGATTTGTTTGATTTGATCAATGTAATAGACTAGTCTAGATCTAGGTTTATTTATTTTGTAAATAAATTGTTACTAGATCGAGAACGAAGACGAAGAATTAAAGATGGGCGACCAAGTGCTCGGACGTACGCGAGCCAAAGCACGAGGTGCTAGGGCGGGACGCGTGACGGGTGGGTTTCAGACACTTCGTGAAAGCGGCAAGCCAGGCGTGGTATGAGCCCCTTGGCGAGACTTGGGGGCGAGTATGGGACGCGGGCGGGAGCCGAGGGGTAGCGACGTGTGAGCGGGGCCGAGGGCTGCCGAGGCTTGCGAGTTGAGTGGGTGGGTGGTGAATAAGGTGCACGCGGATCTGCAGGCTGCGCCGCCGAGAGCTGCCGAGCGATGGGCGGGGATGGCCGGCCTAGACACGGATACGTGTTCTGGGCCGTGAGTTACCCAATGCCGGACATCGTCTCGGACCTAGACGGAGGACGTTTTAAAGAACATGTTTCAGTCGAGTGGGAGCCTTTCAAGACGAACGATGAGTGCTACGAAGACGATTTCTCAAGATCAAGACATGACAAAAATTAACTGTAATAATTGGATATATGTGCCCAATATGTTTAATTTTTTTTGTTTTGATGTTTGCTTTATTTTTTCTGTGCTTATTTAATTTGTTTAAATATGCGATGCATGAGAAATTGTTGTGGAAAAATCTCACTTTCAAAAATTACTAAGTATAGGTGAATCGTCGGAGCACTGGAAATAGTATGAAAAAGATCAGGCAAGTCGTGATGGGAATTTACTCTTTCACCCGCTCCTCATCCCAGCCTAGGAAGGAGTCATCATATTCATGACGGCCTCTCCTCCGGGCCGGCGAAGCATGCCGTGAGCTGGTGGGCGGCAAGGTCGGGGGCAAGGTAGCCGGTTGCGATGAAAGGTGGACTCGATCTGACCTCCCCAGGCCCCTGTTGATTTCTGACGTGTAGGTCATAATCTCTTCCCTCACTTTCTTCTGAGCGTGCCCGGAAGTCGGCGGAGTCGCCATGGCCTTTCTCTTGCCTTTGTCGGCGGCGGAGGGGCCAGTCGGGGCTAGGCTTGGAGGAGCAACCTCGGTAGGGGGCGGTCTCGGGGGAGCGGCCTCGGAGGCCGCCACTCGCCTCATTTATCCTAGAACAGACTTCTTGCGGGAGGCCATGATGTCCGCAGGAGGCTTACGATGGTAAATGAGGATGTTGGGGACTGCAGAAACATTGAAATTGTAGTCGATCAGATGGGTCGAAAACGAAAGTTTGACAAGCACATGAGTCAGAATGCTTACAGGGAATTTTCAAATGACGCGGGTATGTGTATAGGCCGGCGTTAAGTCGGTCGAGCTCGGAGTTCAAAGTGTTCATGTCCCGCCAACTCGGTGGAGTGTCACGAATAGTGTTATATGCCTCCAGGAAATCCCAGTAAAGGTCGGCAAAAGCGGGCATGAAGACTGCAAAAGAAGAGGAGAATTAGATCAGTACAAATAACTAAGTCGGAAAAGGTGAAACCTACCGTGGGCGACCCGAGTCGCATAGTCGATTGGGACATGGATCGGTAAAGTGCTCGTAGGGTCCACAGACTCCCACACCCCCCCGACGAACCACCATTTGTTATGCCAACCCTCAACCTTATTTGGGATCCCGCTCATGAGCTCCCGACCTTTGCGAAGTCGTACGGCGTTATAGCCGTCGGCTTGGTGGATAGGCATCATCACGAAGGCCAATTCACCCGGAGCTGGTAATCGGCGCAGTCCGGCCTGCCCGAGCACTGTCATGGTAGATAGAATGTAGCTCCATCCATTAGGAGTGATCTGGGTTAGGCTTTGGTTCCAAGCCGCCAGCAAGTGGGAGATAGCCGGGTGAAGCGGAAATCGGATCCCGATCTCCATTGTGTGCTCATTCACCGCGATCATCCCAGGTGGCAGCTGATCGGCGCTTTCCTCGGAGGTCGCCCCATAAAAGTGCACGTCCCGGGGGACCTTGTAAAGGCGGCAGAGGGATCGCACATATCCGTCTGAAAGAACCAACCTATTTTTCTCAAGCGATGCCACAAAGTCCGACTTGACCAACTTCTGGTAGCTGCGGTCAGGTCTATTGTATGGGGCCTTGGCCTCGTAAGAGCGATAGTAGTAGACCCCGCTCGTAGGCCCCATACTTCTGGGGCAGGTTAGAGGACCCGAACTCCTCCACCCTCGCCGGAGCGGCCATACGAAGAGAGCTCACCTCCAGGGCTGGAATATGGGTTATTTCCTCCAACTCCATCAAGAATTGATCGTCGTCATCTCCATTGTCGTCTCGACCAGCGCCTGAGGCATCGGCTTTCGGGGGCACTGCGGGGTTAGGGGCGGCGGTCACACTCTGGTTACGGCGGTACAATTCGGTGATCGCCGTGTTATCATCGTCGGATGACGATGAAACCATAAATGGAGGGGGAGCAAGGGCGGATTTAGAGCCGGATGCCATTGATGTGAAATATAGAGGAGACGGTTACCTGAAATAGTTGGGTCTCTGGAAGCTAGCCGGGAAAACGGATGCAGAGGCTCGCATTTTATAAGTCTTGGAAACAAGGAAGAAGAAGGGTATAAGGTGTGGAACCCTAGACCTATTTATAGAGAAGGGCGGGGGGTTGAAAGTGCAAATTCGAACTCTCGAGGGCCCCCGCGGAAATTGAGGTCGCACGGGCAGCGCGTAGGAGGCACGCGATCGCTGGTTGGGCGAGCTCGCAGCCTGAAACGTCACCTGCCTGCCATACCATCATTGCGATTCTGTCACACATCACGTCGATTTGGGAGCTTGAGGTGACTGTACGACTCCCCAAGGATGAATATTTGACTCGGGTATAGGTCCCAAGGCCGACTTGCCATAAGTCGGTAAACATTGACGATTCAAGACAAGGCCCCAAATTAACATTGCGACCTCGTCTTGAGGGGCAATTGTTGTAAGGGGAAATAACCAGACTTGAGGAAGGCCGGGTGTTGGACCATCCTATGGTAAGACTATTGTTCGACTTCGCCCAGACAGAGCAAGACTTGAGGCGACTTCCAGGGGTCAGTAAGTCGCTCGCTGAAGGTTTGGGAAGCTACGCAGGTCGTGGGAGCGGCTTGGGGATAGCAAAGAGGTCGCGAAGCGACTTGGAAGAACCAGGAAGTCGGGACCGATTAAGTCTCGAAGTCGGGTGAAGATAAACATGGAAAAGATTCGGGTAGTTAGTGAGGCGGATTTCTCGTGTCATAACCAGGGCAAGTTTATATGTGAGCGCGACTTGCGGGATAAGAAAGGAAATCCAAGCCTGGCGGCTGAAACCCTAGGTTTGCCCACGAGTAGGTCCAGGTTTCTTTCCAAGGCCTCATCATTATGATCAAAAGTGACCTGGCTGGTTCGGAGGGTCGGGAGGTCAATTTCTGCAGGAACAACTGCCTCAGTTTCGAAGGCTAGCGAGTAAGGGGTTTCGCCTGTTGAATTTCTGCAGGCCGTTCTATACGACCACAACACGTCCGGGAGCTCGCTAGCCCATTTCCCTTTTCCCCCTCGATCTTGGTCTTGAGTGTATGCTTTATGATTTTGTTCACGGCCTCGACCTGACCGTTTGACTGGGGGTGGTATGGGGTAGAAAACAACTTTGTGATCTTCCACTTTCTGAAGAAGGCATCAATCTTCATACCATCGAATTGCTTTCCATTGTCTGATATGATTGCCTGGGGTAGCCCGAACCTGCAGATAATGTTCCGCCAAATGAACTTGATGACATGATCTTGGTCTATGGTTGCCAATGCCTCAGCCTCGGCCCATTTTGTGAAGTAATCCACCGCTACTAGGGCATACTTGACCGATCCTGGGGCCGTTGGGAGTGGCCCAATGATGTCTATCCCCCACTTCGCAAAAGGCCAAGGACTGAGGATGCTTGTGAGTTCTTCTGGTGCGACCTTGATGGAAGGAGCATAGATCTGGCATTTGTGACATTTGCGGGCGAAGGTGATAGCATCGGCCTTTAGGGTTGGCCAAAAATATCCATGCCTTGTGGTCTTGTGGGCAAGCGACTCCCCCCAGTGTGGTTTCCGCATGCCCCTTCGTGTATCTCTCGTAGAATGACTTGGCCTTGTTCAGGTGTGATACATCGAAGTAGGGGCATGCCGAAACCTCGCTTGTATAACTCCCTGCCGACCATTGTGTATCGTGCGGCCCGTAACTGCAACTGTCGAGCTTGGACGCGATCGGGCGGTAAGAGGCCGCTTATCAAATACTCCAAGATGGGTGTCATCCAGGTTGACACCGGGGTTTCCAATGTTGTCACGGTTACTTGCTCGGTGGATGGGTGGGGAAGTGTCATGATGGTGACATCCTTTATATCTGGTGATCCTTCGGAGGTTGCCAGCAGAGCTAAAGCATCGGCTCGCGAGTTACGTTCTCTCAGTATCAACTTGACATGGATTTGTGAGAACTTCAGGCATAGTGTTTTTATGATTTCCTGATAGGCCGCCATCCTATCATCCCGGGCCTCGTACTCCCCCGAGACCTGACAGTCCACGAGTTGAGAGTCGGTATGGACTTGCAATCTCTTGATGCCCATGGTTGTTGTCATCTCTAAGCCGCTGATGAGCGCCTCATATTCGGCCTCATTATTTGTTGCGGGAAAATCAAAGGTAATGGCGTTCTGGAATGAGATACCCTCAGGGCTTCTTAACACTAGACCAACTCCCAACTTGTGAGAGGTCGCTGATCCATCTACAAACAACTCCCACGGCAGGCTGCCCAAACTCCCTGCCTCAGTAGGAAATGTGAGCTCGATGAAGAAATCGGCCAGTACCTGGGCTTTGACGGCAGGTCATGGTGCGTATGTCACTCCATATTGCCCAACCTCAATGGCCCATTTGAGGCATCGACCTGATGTGTCTGGTCAGTGGAGCACATTCCTCAACGACAGGGAAGTGAGGACCTCGACCTGGTGATAAAAAAAGTACGGTCTCAGCTTCCTCACACTCATGACTAATGTGTAGGCCAGCTTCTCTAATGATGGATAACATCGTTCCGTTTTGTTCAGTGTCTGGCTTACAAAATAAATGGACAAGTGGATTTGGCCCTCTGCTTGGACTAGTACTGCGCTTAAAGCGGTCTCTAAGGCAGCGAGATACAAGAACAGCTTCTCTCCCGGGACGGGTTTGGACAAGATACTCATGTCTGCCAGGTAGGTTTTGATTTTTTCAAAAGCATCCTGGCTCTCGGGTGTCCATTCAAACTTTGCTTTCTTACTGATCATGTCGAACATCGGCTTGCATTTGTCCCCATCAGGAGATGAACACCTTAACGCGACCAGGCACCCCGTGAGTTTCTGAACCTCTTTCACATTCCGGGGTGCCCCCATGTCCAGTATGGCCTTAACCTTCCCCGGATTCGCCTCGATCCCCCGCTTACTAACCAGATGCCCCAAGAACTTCCCCGACTCGACTCCGAAGTTACACTTCTTGGGGTTGAGTCTCATATTGAACTTCCTAAGGATATTGAAGGTCTGTGCGAGGTGGAACAGGTGATCCTCCCTTTTTAAGCTTTTGACGACTATATCATCGACATACACTTCTACCGACTTCCCTATCTGATCGGTAAACATATGATTGACAAGCCTTTGGTAGGTTTCCCCTGCATTCTTCAGGCCGAACGACATTCTCTTCCAGCAATATAGATTTTTCTCGGTCAGAAAGGAGGTGTGTTGTCGATCTGGTTCATGTATGGCTATTTGGTGATAACCCGCAAAATCGTCCATGAACGACATCATCTCGTGTCCGGCCATGTTATCTATCAGGTGATAGATGTGCGGCATTGGAAAGAAATCTTTTGGGCAGGCCTCGTTCAGGTCGGTGAAGTCGATACATAACCACTAGGTTCCATTGGACTTTTTCACCAATACTGTGTTGGCCACCCACTGTGGCTGGTCGGCCTGTATGATCAAATCATTATCCAGCAGCTTCTTCACCTCTTCGGCTAAAGCGGCATATTTTTCTGGGCCAAATTTCCACCTTTTCGCGGCAACCTCCCGCCGGGTCAATATGAAGTCGGTGACGCGACCTCCGGATCGATACCACCATGTCTTTGTGTGACTGTGCAAAGACATCAAGTTCTTTTTGAGAAAGTCGATGACTTCCCCTTCGTCGTTCGTTTGGTATCTTGAGCCGATAATGACTTCCGGATCCCAGGCGAGTTGGATCTATCTTGACTTTCTCGAGTTCTTCCCCGGGATGGCCCTTTTTTGGGACCCTTTTTATCGGGGTCGTCGATCTCGACCTCGATTAGGAATTCATCGGGCTCGTGCCTATTCTTGGATCGAGGTATTTGTAGGTTCTTTTTTTCGCTTTTTCTTTTCTTATTTAATTCCTCATCTTGTTCATTGCTATCTATTACAAATGTTTATTTGATAGGTATTGGTGCGGAATTGAAAAGAGATGAAGAGTAAACCAAACAACCTCTTGCATCGACTTGGTCGCCCTTAACAGTACCGACCAACCCACTCTTGGTGGGGAATTTTACACAAAAGTAAAAAAAGTAGAGCCTTGACCTCGAATTCATGCTCAAAAGGCCTTCCCAAGAAACCATTATAGGAGCTGGGAAGGTCGACTACCAGAAAGTCTAACAGCCTAGTTGCCCTAACCTCGCTATTTAGTGTAGAGACCAGCTCGACGGCCAGTCGAATCATCCCGGTGGGCCTCATAGTTGCGTCACCAAACCCCTTCACGATGTGGTCGCACGGGGTGATATATGCATCATAATCCCCGAGCTGGTCCAGGGTTTTCTTGAAAAGGATGTTGCAGAAGGTACCCCCATCGACCAGAAGTCGGCACACTGTAGTTCCCATGATATTGGCCGGATCACCAGGGGATCGATATTGGGGTAGACCACTCCTGCCTTGTCCTTTTCTCCGAACTCAATTGTGCTGGATTCTTCACCCAGGGCGAGGACATGTACCACCATCTTCTTGGCGTTCTCCATTTCCCTCTTTTCGACCTTCATCTTCCGCTTGGAGGAGGTGCTGGAGGCTAGTCCCCCGACTGTCCCTAGGGGAGAGAGGGTGTGTATCAAGCGATCTCTAGCATTTTCAGGCATGGGCGGGATAGGTCGCTCCACCTGCCTCGCTCCCTGGTTGTCATTCCTATGGGCGCGCTCTCCTTGCTGGCGACCTCTCAGAGCCTGGTCGACTTTCTTCGATTAAACGACAAATTCGTCAGCGAGGCCATCTTCGTACAACCTCGAGTTGGGGCAGCGGTCTTTACATTCCGGTATAGTGCGGTGCGCTTTCGTGAAAGTGGCAATACTTGTTGGGGTTACGTTTGCCATTATTCTTTCTGCCGGCGTGGCGAGAATAATTCGCGCCTCGGATGCAGGTGAAGATGTGTCCGGGGGTCATGCCCAGTGCGTCCATCAACTTCACCGAAATGATCTCCTCAAAAGGCTTGAAACTTCCAGGCAGCTTGTACTGCGAGGCGGCCTTTTTGGAGCTTTTCTTGGGCTCCGCGACCTCCTTAGCCTCGGAGAGTCGGGATTCCAGGAGCTCTGTTGTATGTATCAGGTCGCTAGCCCGCCTCCAAAAGTGGCGTAACTAGTCAGATAATCGGTCGTCATGCGCCGCCACAGTTTGGTCCCCTTCTTGAGGCCGGAGACAGCCCCTAGCAGTTTTGCTTCATCCCCAATGGGGTCTCCTTCCAGGATCATCTTGTCGATCCTTTCAATATAGGACCGATCAGATTATGTATCCCCCTGTTGGGTGTTCATCATATTTATGCAGTTGCGGGCGGGTGCGAGGCGCGATAAAATCGTCGGGGAATAAGCGAAATTTTGCTTTCGAAAGTGTCCACCGACAAAGGGCGGTAAGGGTGGTAAACCAATTGGTGAGCTTCGATCGCTCGTGGTCGAGAAAAAAAGCCAACATTTGGTCGCGTCAATAGCGCCCATAGAGGCCATGTACGAATTATATTTCGCCACATGGACCCTTGGGTCAGTGTTCCCACTGTAGCGATCCAAGGTCGTTGCGTTAATCTTCCTTTGGGTAGGAGCCAATGTGACCAGAGCTCGTGGGGGAGTCCGCAGCCGAGGAAATGATCTGCCCCCACTGGCCCGTTTCGACTCTCCATACTCTCCATCAGTTGTTGGACCGTCCGGGTCAGTGCTGCGACCTGAACTTTGCGACGGTCTGTTGTTGCCTTCATTGTCGGGGGGTCACCGCAATGCACGGTCGATCCCCTCGGCAGGTCGTTGTGGTGGAGGTTCATCGGCGGGCAAGTCGTGCTCCACGATCGGCTTCGCCGAGACTTCGGGATTGTGCCTCATCTTCAACAATCCCTGGGGCTTTCTGGACCCCCAGGTCGCCAAGTCGGTCGAATACATTTTTCGACCCTGCCGGCCTTCTAAGGAGCTGGCGATTGCGGACCAAGGCGTGTCTAGCGGATCGTGAGGCAGTTGGCGGCCAAATTAATGCCCTTTTCGGCCCGTGCTTCCTTATTTTTGAGGGTCCGACCTCCTGGGTGGCCCTCTTGGGGGGAGGCTGCATGTCCTCGTCATCGAATGCGAGTCATTTTTTGTTGAGGACAACCATTATGGCCTTTGCGCCCTTCGGGGTCTGCACCAGGTTCCACCAGTCAGGGGTCATCACCGGGTCTTGCTGGTGAGCGCGATGAGAGCCGGAGCGTTGTTGATCGGAGACGAGATAGGTTTTCCTTAGAACATAATTATTTCTCAAGAATCGTTGTTCCCACAGACGACGCCAATTGTTGTACCCGGTTTGGTTACCGACGAACAAGCAAACAATTTGATAAGGTTCCGATCAATATAATGGCGAAAGCAACAATTAACACACGATTTGATTACCCAGTTCATCCGTGAAATAGACTACGTCTGGGGGCACCAAGCCAGTATATTTTGTGTATAATTTCTGCCTAGGATACTAAGATTTCGATCCTTTACAACGTACAATACAAGTTATATTTATAGACAGGGAACTAGGGTTACAATCTTCATGGGCTTCTTCTCGTGGACCAACCTAGGGTTTAAGCCGCCAGGCTTGGATTCCCTTTCTTGCCCCACAAGTCGCGCTCACAGATACACTTACCCTGGTTATGTCCCGAGAAATCCGCCTCACTAACTACCCGAATCTTTTCCATGTTTATCTTCAACTGAACCCGAGACCTAGTAAGTCCCGACATCCAGGTTCTTTCAAGTCGCTTCGCGACCTCTTTGCTATACCAAGCCGCCTCCGCGACCTGCGTAGCTTCCCAAACTTCCAACGACTTACTGACCTTCCGAAGGTGCTCCACGTCTTGCTCTAGCTGGATGGAATCGAATGATAAGCTAACCATAAGACGGTCTAATCCGGCCTTCCTTAGGACGGGTTATTTCCCCTTGCAACATTCTTCTTTTAAAACAGTTTCCACATCTTTTATGGTTAAAATAACTTCAAGTTTAGTTAGTGAATCTATTAAATCATAATTTTCTAAAGATAAAGAATTCATAATCTGACTTTGAGTTTCCAGATCAGATTTAAATTTCTGAAATTCAGAGTTGCATTCAGCAGTATGAGATTTATCAGTTTCCAGAATAGTTCCGTTAAAACAATTTATATCAGGAAGAATATCACACAATGTTGTTTCAGATGTTATATCAACATTTGATTCAACATCAGAATAATAATCATCAAGATCATCATCAAATGTATCATCATACACTATTCTAGCAGACATAGCGCTTAACTCATTGTTAGCATCATTTGTTTCATCATCAGAATCATCACTTAAAGTTGCATTAAAATTTAACTTTTTCCTAAGTAAGGTATTAACAAATTCATTAGCATAATGACCATTTCGAGAACATTGCACATAAGTTTTCAAAATACTGACCAATTCATTTTGACTTAACAAATCAGTATCCTTATCTTCTTCTATGGCACATATTTTAGCATTAAATCTTTTAGGAATAGTTCTAAGAATTTTATGAACTAACCTTGTGTTCGATATAGGATCACCAGGTGAATGAGATTCATTAGCAATCTCACTAATCCGTTCATTGTATGATGAAATACTTTCATCATATTTCATTCTCAAGTTTTCAAACTTGGTACCCAACATTCTAAGTCT
The DNA here is from genome assembly GCA_037126765.1 of Stenogyne calaminthoides. NCBI lineage: Eukaryota > Viridiplantae > Streptophyta > Magnoliopsida > Lamiales > Lamiaceae > Stenogyne > Stenogyne calaminthoides. The sequence goes on along the minus strand of JBBCBC010000017.1, from coordinate 35,098,024 downwards.
TGTTCTTCGAACACTTTCTGATCCTTCACAATGTTCCTACAATCTTTCCCAAGCATATTTAGAAGAAACATAGTTAGAAATCAACTTAAACATAGAAACATCAGTAGCAATAAAAATGACATTAAGAGCTTTAGAGTTAAAATTAGCCGAAGTGCATTCATCATTCGACCATTCAATCTCCTTTTTTACTTGAGTTTCACCATCTTTATCAACATTTTTTCTTGGTGGTGTCCATCCAGTAAGTATACTCCTCCATGCTTTCTCACCAATGGATTTGATATACATTTGCATCTTAGGTTTTCAATATACATAATTTGATCCATAAAAAAATGGAGGTTTAAATGAAGGGGTTAATGGATATTCCATTGCAAAAACACACTTAAAAACACCTTTAACTTAGTGTATCAAGTTTATGGCTTTAATACCAACAGGGGAAGTCTTAAAAAACGCTTTACAAAGGATTTCAAAATTGTGTATAGTCTTAATTCAGACTATACGAGATTCATGGCTAAAAACTTCACTATAACGAGTAGTGACACAAACAAGGACCTTTTACAAGACCCAAAAGAGGTATAATGTAAAAACACACTTCCCTAAAAAAATCTTTTCACACGTATGACCAGTGATCTTATTCAACCTAACATACACGCTACTTAGACACAATGTTGATAGGAATATTGAAATATATTCGACCAACACAAACCAATAGAATCGACCCTCACACTCCTAGATGTACTAAACACTCAATAGGTTGTGTCTTGGGTACTATCTTCAAAATTTGGAGAGATGAATTGGAATAATGATCTTGCTCACTTGTAGATGTCCAATGCAGTGTGTATATATAGAATTCGAATCCAACTGCAATGTTTCATCCACTAGGCCTGGCTTGGACAACCTAGAAAGTCTCCACACACCACTCCATGATCCTGTGATAACCACACATGTTCTTTTCATCTCTCACTCTTACAATTGCATGAGGTGTAAGAAATATAGAAAAGAACATCTAACAAACCGAAGTTCGTGTAAAAAAAAAGGACAAATTACTGATGTTGTGTCACATATGAAACAACATCTTCACAACATCAACATATATGTTTTTGTCAAATGATTATGGAAAATTCTCTAGAAACCTAGATTATTCTCTACATATTCTAAAAAGTTTTTAGAGTAATTCTCGAATAATTTCTCTTCACAAACTATCCTATGAAACTTGTTCATAGTATGAAACTTATAACATTACACTTATAAACTGATACAACTACTCTTATAAACTACCAATATAATTTTAGTAATATGATCTAATTAGTTCATAAGTGACAAATATTTTTTTAATACTTGTTCATAGTAAGAAGGTCCTTGAAGTAGAAAGTAAGTGCCCGGTTAAATTATCGACGTGCATCTTCTAAAACTCAAATTTCGTTCCGTCAAACTTCTCAACTTGTGATTTTCCATCACCCATAATAATTGCTCCCACCAGATCTTCTGAACTCAATGCTCTAGATACCAATTGTTAGGAACTAAAGTTCAATTATATATGGAGAAAATAATAGGAATGAACACATATTTGTTTAATTAATTAGGCAAGAATGACTATGTCTGAGGGCACTACCAAGCCATGAAATCTACTTTTTTTGTGTGATTATGGTTACAATGAACAAGAGTATTATTTATACCTAAAAGAATTGGGACGCAACCCTGAAAGACCATCGAACTCGAATGAGAGAGTTGTGTCATCGTGATCGCGGACCATATTCTATTCCATCAGTAACCATAACCCAACAATTATATATGTGTTTCTATACAACATGGTCTAGATGGAATTTACGAAAAGTTTAAACAGATTTTGTTGATTTAAGTCTTTTGATTTTATTTGGGATCTTCCAACAATGAAAATAGGATTTTATGATTTGGATGATGACAAGTTTTTTTTTTTTTTTTTCTAATTAATTCTGACGTCCAAACAAAAAATTACAAAGCACAATAAACACATGAAGCTGACATGAGAGGATCCGATAGTTTTTAGTAGAATGGTGGCTGTTTTTACAATTTCAATAGCTTGCGGCAATATAAATGCAATAAAAAATTCATTGTTGGACCAACAAAAATGAGTTTCTTTAGACAATTTGAAATCACGTCATGTCCATTGGAACGACAAAAAGTGCATATCCTCCAAAACGTTCATATATATGCACATTTCATTCATCTATCGCGCCATCTTTTGCGATAATTAAAAGGAAATTGATAAATGACAAAGTTAAAACATCTTACTTGAATAATATATTGAAATGATACTTTTCTTCAAAATATAGTAAAACGGAAATTATGCTAATGCGGAACAGAAAGTTTTATTTGATCATATACTTAAAAGTAATATTACATCCCAAAGAAAGACATAAAAATACACCAGCTAGTTCATGTTCTTTTAGTCCCAGTCGGAAATGGTTCAAGAGCATCATCTTTTCCATTAACATAGAACTCAACCGTAGCTTTCATTCTCGGAAGTTTATCAGGGTGATAATTTATATGAACAATAACCGGTTTTCGCTTTCTCAACTCAGGATCCTTCCTTACAGTCTTGAAAAGGACTTTGCTATTCATAAAGAGGTATATATCCATCGCTCTCTTCACAGCCGTAAGACCAACGTAACCCGGATGCGATGGAAAAAATAGCTCTTCATTATAAACTGCTTGATCCCACGCACCTGGCCTTCGTCTCAAACTCTCGGTAACCCGATCCAACAGCTCAATCGCTGGTACGGTCGCCCGAATGTAGAAAAAACCCGAGTTGAACGCCCATATTCGGGTCGTGTAGATGTAACGGGACCATTCCATTTCTGGGTCGTCGAAAACGTGGTTGTACCCGTACGCCGACCAATTGTCGTGCCCATCGGACATTGACTCAACGTCAGAATCTCTGTACAAATGGTGAAACGGATTCTGTATAAATATGACGTCAGTGTCTGAAAGAAGAACATTGTATCCCATCTGAAGAAACTCCCTCAAGATTCGGAATTTCAAAGCTGACACTACGGATCCCACCGGAGATTTCCCCGCGGAGTCTAGGTCCCATTTGTAATAAGCGACGTCATTTGATTTGCAGAGCCGTACGGTTTCGTCGTCTAGTGCGACTACTAGGTAATTAGTGATGCCTACTTTCTTGGTGCTGTTGATTTGGATTTCGAGCATCGGTTGTACGTTGGAATTAGCTAGGACAACTATGAGCTCCTTGTTGATGCCAATTTTGGATAGTAGTTCTGCAACTGCAGGGTTTATGCTTTCATCGGGAGTTACTGTAGGGTTAATGTTATTCTTTACAGTTCCGAATGGGCCGGCCTTTCCTGTGTGGTTCTTTTCCTGCGCAACTGCGTCTAACTTTTCATGTAGCTCCTTAACTTGTTTCTTCAATAGATCTACAGTTTCTGACGATTCACAAAGTAGTGAATTAACCTGTGTAAAAAGTATGTGAATTTTTTTTGGACCGTAACAATGGAGGTACTAATTTTAGGTTAATATGTTAGGTTCAATTGGCCTGAAACACGTGACAAATTAGATCGAATTGGGATGTTTCGTGTCAATCTGGTGTAAATGTGAGAAAATTAAAATACAATAATACAATTGTTAAAAGAGTATATCATTTAAAGTTCGAATTTATCGAAAGATTTGGAATCAATTTATTTATATTAATTTCCTAGAAAATTTGTCAATCCGTCAACATAATGTCCTACAAGTGCTACACTCAAGTGACAAATATAGAAAAAATTGTGCTCGTGATTAGCATATCTATCTTATAATTAAAACATATTAATATAAAAATGTATGTTGTATACGTTTTGAAAATAATATAGAAATAATCTAATAACAATAAAAACTCAAACATACGTACTAAAATAAATTATTAAAAAATGAGAAAGAGAAAACGATTTAAAGCAGAAAGTGAATTTCATTTGTTATTTAAGAATGAACATATATGCACGCACGTGAGTCTTTCACGCCACGACCGCAGAATAAGTGTTTGTTTTGAAACACAAATAATAAGATAGAAGTGTTTTTTTTAGGTTGAGTAACACCAATTTTAGAAAGAAAAAAAACACTTCCTACACTATTTCAAAACAGTCGTTAAATTTATTCTCTAATTTAAAATTAATTTGTGTCTGTGCGCATATACATTTATTATGGAATCATTTGGAATTTGTGAATTTGTTTATTTTTACGGGTGTAGACACAACATCCGATGTGACACCCTTTAAGTGAGTATTTTTAAACTCAAGCCCTATTTTCAAATCATAATCAACAGTAATCAACAGTGTAGAGGTGTTTTTTTTTGAAAAGTTGGTGTGACCAACTTCTAAAAAAAAAAAGCACTTATTGAATCAACTAAAAGATCCAAAACACCACCTCAAGCTGCAATTTAAAATAACTTTTTTTTTTGTACACAATTATTTTTGGACTATTTGCAAACTCTATAAATATTTAATTTTAGCACTTGAAAGTCGGTTTTTTCAAAGATGCACACCACCAACGTCCATCTGGTTAATTAATTCTGCTTCTATTTATTTTTATTATATATTATTACAAATTTTTCCTCGCTTATTTTATAATATTTTAAATTTACCCATTATTTATCCAAAAGGAACCCAAAGAAAATATGAAAATATTTTTGTAAAGTTATAAGAAAATTGATTTATTTTGTACATATTCCAACTTAGTAAAATTGATAAAAGTATTTTGTTTTAATATACTATCTATTTTATTTTTTACTACAAAAATTAAAATTAGTCACTTTGAAAGAAGCTCCCTAAGTATTAGTTCGACCTCTTTTATTTATAAGGAAAAGAAAATTTTCAGGCTCCATTTGGATAGATGGATTTGAAATCCATGAATTTTACACACAAATCATCACCCTTCAATGGATTTATAAATACTTAGATTTGAAAGTTTAATTTAAAATGAAGGGATTTCAAATTCTCATCAAAACCTAGTCATTTGTGAAATCCCCTCATCTCTACCCCTTCCCCATCTCCCTCTTCACTCTCTTCCTAAAACTCTCAAATCTAAGTATTTGTAAATTCATTGGAGAGTATAATTTGTGTGTGAAATCTATGGATTTCCAAATCCATATATCCAACAATTCATTGGAAAAGCGCAATACATAATTAAAAGTCTTTCCATCTAACTAATTATGAGTGGATCTCATGTGCATCCAGGTGCACATAGTCATTGTGCATTTTAAAAACATGCAACTTATTATACTAAAAGATGCAATTTGTTTACACTGAACCGTGCAATTATTTTTTCATATTAATAGTTGTTCGATTCGGTATAAACAAGTTGCATAATTTAGTATAACAAGTTGCATGTTTTTAAAATACACTATGAGTTCATGGTACACCTGTATGTATACAAGACTTAGTCTTAATTAATTACTATGATTTAGAAGGGAAATGGTTTTGTAGATGATGTTTTATTTGAGAGGCGGTGTTAATTTACTTTTCCAATTAAGAAGTTGGACTAGTAATTCTAAGATGAACTTGAGTTGGCCAATTTACTGAATAGTTATATAACTGTCTAAATATATAATAACCGATTAATAGCGTTGAAAACAAAAACAAATGCAGATTTAGACTAGGGGGCTGAAAGATTGGTGTCAAGACTTCAAATTTTATGTAGAGACAATTGCGAGAAGTAAGAATATAAAAATATCTCATAATTCTAGGTTCTTAAAGAAATATATAAGAAAATAATAAATAAATAAATAAGAATAAAAAAAATATATTAATCACTGGTTTAACCGAGTAATTCGATAACGTTGCCATTTAATAGTAGCTTCTCCTGTGAATTAGGTTCACGTCAGCTCTCTTTTTTGAGTATTACTATTATGTGTATACATATATAGTATAATTAATATTTATAAAATTTTATACTTAAAAAAGATAATATGAATGCATAATAGTTATAGTTTGTATACGCTGACGATCACTGAGCTTATTAGGATGAACATTATCTCTATTGGGACGAGACCTTTTGGAAGATGTCCAAAAATAAATCCATGTAGGCTTGGCCCAAGCGGACAATATCATAAAAATGCGGGGATTTTTGTCCATCCAGGGTTCTAACAATGATATTAGAGTCATGGTCCTAGACGAAACGATGTGGAATAGACCTTGGTGTTGAATGAATAAGACGGTGAATGACAGTCTTTGTGGAGTCGTTTGCGGTGAGCTTTGGCGAAAAAAAATGGGGGTCTCTATGAACTAGGCGGTGTTGACCTAGATAGAGTAGATCGTTTAAGGGGAGGCTCGGTGGTCTTTGTTTGAGGGGAGGATTGTTGGGGTATCAAACGATATCCCACATCGAAATAATATGGGACGATCATGGAGTTTATTAGGATGAACACTATCTCTATTGGGATCAGGGACGGACCCAGAAATTACACAGAGGGGGGCCCAATTATATATTTTTAAAATTATTTGAACTAAATATCTTTATATTAACGGAGTCAAATACATTTATATATATTTTTAAAATATGAATTACACATATTTCTTTCTCTATTTCGCTACCCCTTCCTCACCTAAACGGTAATAATAAAATTTAATGACATACTTTGAAATTAATCAAAAACTCTAGTCTCATCAAGTTAACAATAAATAACAAATAAAGATAAAAAATAGTATGAGATAATTTCATACATGAGATATGGTATAACCTAACAAAAATAATACTTATCATTTCAAAATATTAAAGCGTTAATCCACAATTTATACTATGTTTCACTGTGGAACTGTCTCACGCAAATATGTCTCAATTATAAATAAATATATATATATATATATAAGTGGGGTAAGGGGCGCACAGTGACCCCTTGGCCCCAACGTACGTCTGTCCTTGATTGGGATACGACCTTTTGGAAAATACCAAAAATAAATTCATACGAGCTTGGAAAAGCCGACAATATCATATGAATACGGGAATTTGGGTTCGTCCAGGATTCTAACATACACAATAGTAATACTTGAAGGTATAGAGTTTATGTTCGCTCGAATTTTAACATAAATTTTTGCCACCATTTCATTTGAATCCTTGTCCTCTAGATAAATGCAAACTACTTAAACTTAAAAAAATAAAAAATAAAATGTAGGGTTAATAGCAAACAAACAAAAAAACCACCTTACTAAGCTTTGTCCGATTCGAAATGCAAATTTTTTTAAAAAATTGTGTCTCCAGTTACCAAAGAAAAATAGAATATGTTGTGGTTGGTAAAATTAAAGGTGGTCCGATTTTTTTTTTCAATTAACTTAAAAAGTGTGTCTACTTTAAATCAAGTAAAATGCATTTTTAAAATATGCAATTTATTATATTAAAACATACAATTTATTTATATTAAAACATACAACTTGAATCACACATTTCAATAAAAAAAATTGTATATTTTAAAAATGCATTTGAATTGCACGATGCATTTAGTGCATGCGAGACTTTATCTAAAATAAAATAATGATAATAGTAATAATAAAGCCAGGGTTAAAAAATGGAACCTGAAAACCAGAATCGGAGAAAAATCCACGCGGCAAGAATGCAAAAATACAGAGCGTGACACCCAATCCAATGGCGAAACTTGTCACTACTCGCAATGTTGAAGATTTTTCTCTACGGCCATCCACCATTTCGACTTATATAATAAAGATTATATATAAGAAATATGATGAAATTGAGTTTTTAATTAACCATTTTCAATAAGCATCCATTTTTTGCCCCCACTTTTTATGCAGGTTTTTCCACAACTTTGAGAGAATAATTTGGAAAATAGCAGCTAGAATGTGGGAGTTTTATAATTGTGATGGGAGTCTAGGTGCGTGTACATCTAATTAATGAGAATCAAAACTATTTATTTCAAATAGTGTTTTTCTCTTTTTGACTTTCTATTACAATTAAATGAGAATTTGGTATGTACATAAAAGGAGAATTAATTATATAGACACACAAAATCTATTTTAATTACGGATGGAGGAAAAAAATTCAAGTATAATAATAATATTTTGTTTTGTTACTATTTTTTTTTAAACAATATTATCTTATATTATTTAAAAAATATATTATTTGTAACTTCACGTTTTAATTGAAATGATTTGCTATGATAAAAGACATGTTGACTTGCATACAAAATCTTGTACACATTAATTGCACCCATAGGTGTTTAGTGTTTACTTTTCCCTTTAAATTAATTTTAACAAAATAGTACTAATTTTATAATGTTATTTTTAATATAATTTTGTTTTTTTAACTAAAAGATTATCATTGTGCGCCAACACTTATGCGTAATATATAATGTGTGTGTATATGAGAAATTCTTACTTATAAGTTAGGCAGTGTTGTGTGAGAGCCATTCAAATTAAATAGTGTAGGTTTTCATTGAACCTCGTTCATAGTATAAAATTTATAATACTACACTTAAAAGTTATAAGTTAAAGTTGGTGTGGTATGATGTAAAACTTATTTATCGTGAAGCTGATTTCTTTTTTACAGACATGATCCTTCGGTTATTATGACTAATACCCTTTTATAATATAAGCCGCACCATTCAATTATCACTACTAAAACATTTTCTGTAATATAAATCACACCCTTTAGTGTTATGAGTAAAATATCATTTATTGAAAAAAAAAGTCACGACCTTCAATTATCACAACTAATACCCTTTAGTAATATAAGTCACACTACTTAACCAATTTCACAGATTCTTGTGTGAAACTTGTCCACCCTATATTTTATCTATAAATTAATATAATTATACTTATCAACTCATATCATTACACTTATAAATTGAGATCATAATAATAAATATTATGGGTACTAGTTTATAAGAGTAATGATACCAATTTATAAGTATAATGATATGAGTTTCATACTATGAACAAGTTTTACATAAAAATTTATAAATAAAATGTATTATTCCTCACTTACACATTTTCCCATTGAGCTTATCAAATATTAAATATATATGTCTCCTCACATAAGCTGCGGAAAATTTAGTAATTAGGAGACCATCGGATTTTGCTACCCCAAATTTGGGCATGTTTTGAAATTGCCTCTATATATAAGTATTATAGACTCATTTATGTTCTAGGAGTCGAGCGTTGATCATTTTAAAAATACAAAAATTCATATGAGACGGTCTCATGCATAAAATGGGATACAATTTTTTAGTACAAATTACACTCACCCCTATTAAAGTGTTAAAGCGTTAATGTTCAATTTATGTCCCATGCCACCGTGAGACTGTCTCATACAAGTGTGTCCTTTTAAAAATCTAGCACATCGTATGAATCGAAGGAAAAAGCTAGTCCATTCTCATTTTTCACAATAAATTAATATAATATATTTATTATGTGTGAAATTCTTAATTTTATCTTTAAATTTTTTATTTATCATTATTTATTGAATGACAACATGAAAAGTTCTTATCCCAATATACATTAAATATGACTAAGTCTTATATGCATTAAAATGCACCGTACATTTATAATGTATTTTAAAATTATATAATTTGTTATACTAAAATATATAACTAGTTTAGATTGAAACAAATGAAAAAAAAAAAAAAGTAGTGGACTGCCTTTTTTAATATATTAGTAGTTGAAATTTAGATTTCTATTTAAAACAATTTGAATGTTTTCTAAATATGTTACAAGTCAAATAATAAATTATGGATAATTTTTAAAATAACATTAAACCGAACCACGAATTAACCAAATTTGAGACCTCTTATTAAATATATGCATTTTAGACCAAATACAAGGAAAGTAGACTATAATTTGAAACAAATGAAAAAAAAAAAAGTAGTGGACTGCCTGTTTTAATATATGCTAGAAAAGTTGAAATTTAGATTTGACTATTGATAATTATCTTTTTCTACTGTCATAGGGTATGCCTAATTATGTTGAATTCTAAATATGTTACAAGTCAAATCCCTAGAGTATGTAAAATTATGGATTTAATTGATATTACTATACTGCCAGCACACGAAATCGCCTCTTTCCTCCGCTCCTCGCTGCAACTTTCCTCACGGCCGGTTTGAGAGTCACCTAGAGGTTGGAGGCGGTCTTGTGGTGAAGGAAAACCGAGATCGGACACGGAGTCACAAGGATGGTGGACGGATCGTTTCAAGCCAATTGGCCGGAAAATCTTTAAAAGGGTTGTTTGTTTATTTTTGTGTTTTATGGTATTTAACTTTCTCAAATAAATAAACCAAACCATTTTAAAGTTTTCAAAAATCAATTTGTGACTGCCTTCCTTTTTGGCTTTTTCTTTTTTGTTATGATGTTTGTTTGTTGTCTTCCCTTTTTGAGAGTCTAGTATGGACCACCTCGAGTCACAGCGTTGCGGATCGTTCCGTCGGATCTTTAATGTTTGTTTTTTTTGTATTTTAGGATTTAGCTTTCTCTTCATCTTTGTTGTGTGATTGCAAAAAATTTTTGGTTGTTGTGGGCAACTTGATTCGGTTTAAGGCGGGTTTAAGCTTTAGTGTGGGGTTTTCCTTTGTCATTGTGCTTATAATATCTTGGTTGTGAATATATCCTCCTCGTTCCTCACGATTGGTTTGAGTTAGAATCTGTTTCGACAGTAGGTCGTCCTTAGATCTGGACTTGTATTTGTACTACTCTTTTCCATATCAATGAAGTCATTTTCAAAAAAAAAATATATATATATATTACTATACTGCTGAGCCAAGCAAATGAAATCTATAAATTAGTACAAGTAAAAAGAAGTCCATGTACACGTTACTTTATAAGAAATCTATATTTAAATGAACAACACATTTATCTATTCCGTTAAGTTATCAGTTCGAATACTATGAAATTATAGAGTTACTCTCCTATGAATCATATATATGCTATAAATTTAAATTAATTAATTCATTTTAATATATTTTTTAATCATTAAAAGTGATACGACACCCTGGATAAATTCAAATGCCTTAAATTAAAAATAAAGTTCATAGCATGAACCGGGTCTATACAATTTTTTTTCGGAATTATAAGATGCAAACTCTTTTTTTATTTAACACTAATTAATCTGAATTTTCGCAACACGTGATACTTATTGCTGAGCCTAATTCTCATTTTATTATTCAATTAATAGTCTTAAAGTGGAATGTATATTAAAGTTCCGCCTAAAGACTAGAATTTAAACTAGATCTCCATCTCTAATCAATTGTAAGACGACTATGTTCTCCCAAATAAGTAAATAAAAATAAATCTAAGTCAGCCTAAAATACTAAAATAAAATAATTAACAAGTTTTTTTTGTTTTTATATATAACTATGTATTCAATTCAAAATTCAAGTATTTAATTTGGGGACAAGAACCCACAGTTCACTAATGGGGGACCCATTTCAAAACAGAGCAAAGCTTTGTATGGACTGATCCATTCCCTTGATCGCAGGATGAGAACCCTCTGTCCCTAGAGGGGCTCATAAAGCTCTGTATGAACTGACTCATCTCAAAAGTTGATCGTGCCTATGGATCTTTGAACCTGAGATCTAGAGAAGAGCATACTCCTAAGTTTCAAACCTACACCATTTGGTCAACCATTTGAGAATATTACTACATCCGTCTCAAATCAGTTTTCACAATTAACTTTTACACGCGTTTGTGTCAAATTCTTCTTCTGATCTTGACTAAAAAAACATAAATACTTTTTTTGGTCTATTAAAAGCTAATCTGAAGCTTCTGAAAGCTGCTCAGAATCACTGTCTCAGTAGACTTTGACTCAGGGCAATTTGTGCTTCTCGTGGCAAAATTCCTAGGACATCCTGACCCTTCTGATCTCAATAAAGAAAAAGTTTTAAAAATCACTGAACACATGTATTCTCCCCCATACACGTGTAAGACTCGTTGCACCGAGACCAACAGGATATTTCGCTACCTTAGAGGTACATCTGATGTCGTTCTCATTTATGGCAAATCTTGCAAAGTCTGTTGATGTTGTGTAGAAATCAGCAGAGACCCGGATCATGGATTAAAAAACATAAAGAGACCGGATTGAGAGTCAACCTACAGGACCAGATCGAGGCGATCAAAAATCAATGGAAACCAGATCGAGCAGACCGAAATCAGACCAGATCGATGATGGACGGACTAGAAATCTAGACCAGACCAAATGAGCAGATCTTTAATCAGTTTGTTTATTTTTGTATTTTAGGATCGAAACCCAGATCTCAGAGGAGAAATCAAGAGATTGTGTGATTGCCATATTAGAAATCACAGACTTCTTTTTTAGAAATGAGATCAAACCAAATTGTTTGTTGTCTTTGATAGATAAAATTTCAGCAGGAAAAATCTTACAGTTATTTGGATCAGATTTAAAGAGACAGTTGCGATTGATAAATCTGCAGACCATAAATCAAGAAACCAGATCAGGCGACCATAATCAGAAGAGCTAAACAATAATCTAGCGGGCTGATCTGATCAGTTAGACACACAAAAAGTTGACCAATGAGAATATGACAACACATATATTGATGTGACATAAAGCTGCAAGCAACAATGCAAAAGGACAGAGAAAAACTGGAAGACTTTAGTATGGATTTGAATTTACTCTCCAACTGTAATATTCAAATCCACACTATAAATACATTGCACTATCTTCAAAAGAAGATAATGGAGGATGCTGCAAAGTGAAGATTAAAGCCAAATACTCAAGCATCTCCATTCAAGAACACAGAGCATTAAATATCCAAATTTACCCAAGAGTGCTCTTCATTATATCTAAGCATAAATGTCATATCCTAAGCTTAGAGAGATTTTCTCAACCTTAGCTTAAAGGCTAAAACAATGTAAGGAAAAATCTCACCTAGTTGGAAATAACACCAAACTCAAACCCTTTTTTTAGAGAGAATTAGTGGTTAAGTGAGGTAGTTAAGTAGGCAATCCCGTGAGGGAGATAAGTCCCGAGAGTGAGAACTCATTAAACATCTATAGGCGATCCCGTGAGGGAGATAAGTCCCGTTGAGTGAGAGCTCCTTAAATATCTATTGGTGGTGTGCCTAACACAGAAAACTAAGGTTTCCTTTGGATTAAGGAAGTGCCCCATGAAGGGAAGAGTAGATGTATGAGGAGTTCTCCGAACCACTATAAAAATACGTGTGTTCTTATTTACTTTAATATTAACTGTTATACATACTTTAGCAAATCTGCATAACACATTCGCAAAAATTTTAAAGTCACATCCCATTGAGATTTTACGAGTTTTAAATCGAGTTTTTCGGGACCAACATATCATATTAAGATAAATTTAACATATTATAGAAAATATATTACATTCTGCTTGTTTTGTAAGAAAATCTATATGCATTGTAAAAAATTAAATGAAGAAGAGTAAAGTGTTAAGGAGCCTCAAAGCTGATGGGATGTAAAGAAAAGTAAAAGTAAGAATTGGAAAATGAGTGATGCCAATAGATCAAGGAATCAAACTAAAAATAAAATAATAAAATAATATTGAAGTTTAATTCAGCAACACATGAATTCCATTGACAACCATATTTGAATTTTATTCGTACACACGAGAAGAATAACAAATGTAAAATTTAATTGCAGAGTAGATAATATAAGAGAAATTGGAGAAACATATATAATTAGGATGCAATTATCGTTTGAGGTTATTCATTTGCTTCAAGGACTCGTGCTTCATTATAGCTTAAATACTTGATCCTGCCAACGTACATAAAAGAAATGAATTAACTCATAAGATATATATATATATATTTTATTTCAAGATTGCTCAAATTAAAATATATACATTCTTATGCCCAACAATGTTAATAAGTTCTGAGGATGGTAAAAAAGTCATTTCAATACCTTTATTGGATCATCCATTATCTTCTTATATTTAAGAATATAATTTGACAATGACGTTTTTTCAGACTCAATGTCCTCGAGGAGCTTCTGGTAGTGAATCTCCACATCCATCGCCGTCTTGCCACCACCCACTGCCTTGACCACTTTTTCCATCGATTCGTAGTACCCTGGCCGAATTCGACCAATGCATTTTCAAATAACTTGTTTTGATGCCAAGTCCAACTCGAGTAGAGATCCTGGTAGTGAATCTCCACCTCTTTCGGTGTCTTGCCACCACCCACTGACTTGGCCACTTTCTGCCATCGATCTGGAGTGTCCTTGTCGTATACAACCACTGCATTTTCAAATATCTTTTCTTGACGCATTAGGTCCGACTCTAGTGGAAACTTCGAAGCTAGAACGCCATTTGATCAACATTTTCTCTTGCTGCATCAACATCAACAGGACGTTCTAGCATGGATATATGTGTCCAACGTGATTTATTTAGTCTTGATGCTTGATTTAAATTCATGCAATTTTATTTGTTAAATGTGTTTGCATGATTTGGAATTGTCTAAAAGAAAATCTCACTTTCAAAAATTACTAAGTATGTTTTATTAACAAATTTTATTCCGGATAATAAAATTACGTCAAATTGACCTCCATAATTTATTTATTTGTGAATTCTTTTGGAGAATTTAACCTTTTCAACGGAACGGCTAAAAGATATCTTTCAGTCATGAATAAATTCCCAAAAATGGGGTGATTGTGAATTATTATTAATTCTATATAAAAAGGGTATCCTTGGACAGATTAGTAGGATTATGACCTTCCCAACGAAATCGTACAAAGCAAAGTAATAATTATGTATTTAATCATGGTTATTATTTTTAGGTATAAAATTGATATGCATATAGGTTTTCTCCTTATTTAAAGTCCGGTTTATAAACATTTTATTACATTTGAAATTTTATATTTATTCATATCTCGGTATTCTTTGAACAACCATTATTAATTTTGAATTAAAGGTTTATGCTCGTTCTTGTTTGTTATCCTTACCATCTTGAATGTGTTTAAATAGGCAGTTCACCCAACGTGGCCTATTTAAACTATTTTGAGATGTCGGCTGATGCATGTTCATATTGTTTTTGAGATTTTGATATGAACAATGTGATCGAATTACGTGATAATTTTGTGTTTGCACAATTGTTGTTTATTTCAGTTCAGCATGTCGTAACCTTTTAATCCACTGTTAATATACTTAAAGTGAATAGAATTGCATAGGAATGAAAAGTTATGATTGTCCTAATCGCACAAAAAAGCACAAGTGGATTCTTGACACACCAAAATCGGATGAGCCGGTAAGACGAGTCAAAAAACGGGACTATCGGATCAACACTAGAGATATTGTTGTTGAAAATGGTGGAGGGCAACCCCGTAAGGGATTACGTCCTCAAAATAGATGGCCCATTTGAACAAACTTGAGGTTCTGGGTGCAGATTATGATCTGGAGACCCAGATCGATTGGTACTCCACTCTCTGCCCAAAAGTTTTGAGCATTTTGGTATATTAAATGATTTGTTGCAAGCTTTGGTCAAGATAAATAATACAAGAGACGTTGATGGGGCACCAAACTCAAGCTTTGGTACAAGTGAATTTCTTTCATCTTCTAGTCAAGGAAAAAGAAGAAGAAGATGACCAAAAGCTATAAGTAATCAAACTCAAGAAAAAAGGTTGTTGGGCAATGGTAAGATGAGGAATGTTGGTGGTGATTTATAAAGAAAAATCCAAAAAGGAAGTGCTTAAAACTGCGGTGAAAAGGACAATGGAGGTTTGCCTGTTCCAAACCATAAAAAGAAAGGAAAGAAAGGTAATTCTCGCACTAGTTGTTGAAACTTATTTAGCGGACATGTATACTTTTCATTCGTGGGTAGTTGATACGGGATCTGATCTGACCATGTATGTTTTTTCGCATTTTGAGGGTCCCGATTGACCAAAACAATTTAGTGGGAGTGAGATCCTCATCACATGGGCAATGTTACATTAAGTAACGACTATTGCAATGCTACGAAGGTGGCGGGTATTGCAATTCCAAAAAAAAGTAGCATTCTTTGCAATGCTATATAAATGCAGCGATTTTTGATTATTGCATGAGTAGTGGTTAAAGCGGTTGGGAGGCGTGCACTTGTCTTTTGAAGACAAGATTTTAGTTTTGAGAGATGTTCTTTATGTTCGGGTTTTTTTTATAAAAATCTTATTTTAGTTTCAAAACTAATTAATGATGGATATTCAAAATTTTTTTTCTAAGCAAGTTACTTTTTTACCATTGAATTTGTGTTTTTATCTGTCATGGAATTTTGTGGAACAATCTCATATCTTAAAGATAAACCACTCACAAAATGCATCTTATAACACATCGACTATTTCATGCAATAAGAGAAAAGCGTAAGAAAAAAACGTGAACGAGACAATTTCTATGGCATCTAAGATTGGGTCATATTAATCTAAATAGGATCAAAGGTTGGTGAAAGATGGTTTCAAAACGGACCTAAGTTAGAACCACTTGACTGCGAATCATGTTTGGAGGGTATGATGACCAAGAGGGCATTTGGAGCCAAGGGGATAGAGCCACAAAAGTGTTAAAATCGTTCACATTGGCGTGTGTGGTCAATGTCACCAAATAATGGTGGATATGAGTATTTCGTGACTTTTCGATGATTACTTAGGTTCGTACATTTTCCTCATGAAACACAAATCGGAAACCTTTGATAAATTCAAGGAGTTCAAAAAGAAGTGGAGAATCATAAGGAAAAAGTATCAAGTTTTATGCGATCTAATAAGAATACCAATGATGAGTTTTTGTTATTCATTTCGACGAGGGCATTGTTTTGATTCATTATCGCACGGAACCCTCAACAAAATGGGGTTGCCAAGCGAAGAAAAAGAAACACTCTTAGAAATGGATCGAGATCCATGATGAGTTATTCAAGATCTACCCAAGTCGTTTTGGGGTCATGCCTTTTGAAACAATGTTAATAAGTTCGTTCTAAAGGATGGTGACATCAAATCGGTTCCCAAAACCCTAAAGAGTTGTGGATCATCCATTAAGCCCTTATGAGACATCTCAAGATTTGGGGGTGTGACAATACGTTTTTGAGACAAGGAAGGTAAGTTGGATGCACGATCGGAACTAAGGTTGTTTATAGGATATCCCGTGGGAACGAAAGTGGGTGCATGTTCTATGGTCTCAAGATCAAAAGGTGATAATTTGACCACTTTAGATTTTTGGAAGAAGACTTTATGAACAATCGAAAGCCCAAAAGTGAGATTACCTTAAATAAAACAAGAGGGCAAACTTCTATACCAATTAACTTGTTGATATACCAAGTGTTACAAACACAATCGGATCGTAGTGGGAGGGTTGTCCAACAACTTTGAGAGATTCATGGGGATAGGAGAATCTTGAGATTTGGTCCCCCAGGATAATGAATCGGACCCTTGGTCCTACAAGGAGGCGGTCCAAGATAAGGATTCAAATCAAAGCAAGCTGCGATGGAAGTTTTAGATGGGCTCAATGGATCATAAAGCTAGTTGAACCTAATGGGGTAAAACCCATTGGATGCAAGTGGGTCTACAAGAGGAAAAGAGGTCCAAGGCGGGAAGGTGGAAACCTTTAAGGCTAGAGGCTTAGGGCAAAGGATCTTTCGAAACAGGGTATCGATTATGAAAAAACCTTCGCTATTTTGTAGCCATGCTTAAGTCCATCCGTATTCTCTTGGCAATAGCTGTACATTTAGATTTTGAGATCTGGCAAATGGATGTCAAGATAGCTTTCTTAAGTGAGTCTTAACGAGAAAATCTATATTGCAATTTCATTAGAAAGTTTCACCGAAATGTAAAGAATCAATTTGTGTGCAAAGCTATGTGAAGTCCATTTATGGACTTAACAAGCATCTCGGGCTTGGAACCAATGTTTTGATCATGTAATAAAATCTTATGGGTTTGATCAAAACGATTTGATAGATTTTGTTTATAGAAAGTGTGACAAGAACGCCTTGGTATTCCTAGTAATATCGTAGGCGATATTACGCTCATTGAAATTCGATGTAAAGGTTTTTGTTGGACGTAAGGGTATATGTCAAAGCAGTTTGATATGAAGGACTTAGGGAAGTCGGTCATATTCTTGGTATCAAGATCACTTTCGAGATCGAAAAAAAAAAAAGGATTGAACTTATCGCAAACTTCATACATAGAACCTGGTTTTGAAGCGTTTCAATATGCAAGATTCTAAGAAAGGTTTTGTACCTTTCGGGGCATGGAATCCATCTATCGAAAAGACATGTGCCCTAAGACACAAAGGAGATAGATGACATGAGAGGCATTTCTTATCGGACAGAAGAGGAAGTCTCATGTATGCAATGTTTGTCTCCACCGGGATACTTTCTGGCGTGCATGGTAGCGAGATATCAAAGTAATCCGGAAATCAACATTTCGATTATTAAGAACATTCGAAGTATCTAAAAAAGAACTCGAGATAGAATCTTTGGTTTTTATTAGACGGTTTATTTTTGGGATTTGACCGGATTTCTAATCAAACCTAGATTAGACTATCGCCTCGGTTAGTGTGTTTTTCATTTGGGAAGTGTATTGAAATGGACTCAGAGTTGTAAATGCATCAACGACTCAACCATGGAAGTCGGGTAAGTAGATGCTTGTGAAGTAGTGAAGGAACCAGTTTGGCTCTAGATCTTCTAAGTGGACTTGGATGGAGTTCCGAGTTTGTCTAGCAATATTTGCTAACGATTTGCAAATTCAAGGGAACCAAGAGCCCTTCAGTCAAACAAACACCTTTGAAGGAAAGAAATCTTAGGGAGAAATCGTTAAGAGAGGAGATTTAGAGGTGGCTAAGATCGCATTGGAGGATAACCTAGTTAATCCTTTACAAAGTGTCCGCCTCCGGAAACATTCAAGAGACATGTAGGAGGAATGGTTGTCAAGTCGCGATAACCCGCTTTGAGTATAAGTGGGAGAGATATTATTAGGTTCGTGTAGGTGGCATTAGATGTCACGTAGAACTACACGAGACGTGTTGTGGTACACTTAAAAGCAGACTTTGAGTATAAGTGGGAGATTGTTGGGGTTACACGTGAAAGTATGCTTTTACTTTGTATAACCTATGTATTAAACACTTATTTACTGAAATAAATTATTTATCACTATTGCTTTAAATATGATTGAATGTTATATATATTTATTGCAAACCGTTCATAGCAAGCGTTACATTGTAGTTAACGTGGTGATACCAGATCACAGAAGATCACGTTAACAATTCCTTGTATACGAGTGCGTGTTTCACAACTTAGATAGATCCGAACAATCTATTGGTAGAAGTTGATGTGTAAGACTCAGATTGACTTGTCTTGACCAAGAGATTACACTAGTGCATTTGATGCGCTGAAGCGGACCTACAGAGAGGATAAACTCATTCGCACTGACTTAAGGGATGAAGAGTTAGACATCAGTGGTTGTTGATTTCTTAATCTCTGTCACTTAATAAGGACTGTGTGTGATTAGTAGTTATTGCTTTGACTTATAAATGTGAAGAGAATCATTGCGACTTCGATACCCTATATCCTTGGGCAATAATATTAATTGCACGACAATTGCTAAAATTAATACATAGAATCGTGTGCTTGCAAAAGTCTTGCTTGATTGGTCTCCTTGGTGGCCCCAGAACCTTTATCATACCAAATCTTGCAAGTGGAATTAATTTTCCGGTATGGATAATAAAGCTGGGTTGTCCTTACTCCAAGGATAAAGATATTAATTAATATAAAGCTTTTCAGTGGCTTAATTAATTAATGGTTAAACACGAGAAATAATAACCGGGAGCCATATTACCGTAATATGGGTTAAGTTGGATAGTGCAATATTAATTATATAGTGGTATTAATTAATATTAATGGGCTGTATTATATTATGGCTCAATATTGAAATTCAAAAGCCCATATACTTGAAATTATCAGCGTCGATAAAATATCAAATATTTTGAAACGTCGACAATTTGTGTTTTTTCGAAAAAAAATTCAATTGCGTACAAGATAGTTCCATGCGTTGGAAATATTAGAAATCCACAAAGGTGGTGCAACAATATTTTTATTTTTCTTTGTTTTATAAATCGTTCATCGGAGAACCTTCCACCGGGGTTATTGGACGAGGACTTGGGAATACTTGAGAAGGACTTTTGGTGGGTATGAGATACTTGATCATTCTCGGATCGTCTCTCTCCAACGGAATGCGTTTACGTAAACTCCTAGAAATTCCGCATGCTAGGATCTTTTACGTGAAATTTTATTTGCATGTTTGTTGTTGGTTTAATTATTATTTGAAATTCACTTAGGTAAATTCATGCTAGTAATAATTGTTGATTTAAATTTGTATTTATGAGGTCATCCAGATAGATCCTGGCATATATTATCCCAAGAAAACCCTTACCGTACCAAAAAAATTGGAATACTGAAATTTTCAGTATATTAAAATTGCATACCATGATACTGTACTAAAAATTCGATATACCGTACCATACTGAATTTTTGGTAAAATAACATTTCATACCAAAAAGTTTATATACTGTTCCATGCCAAGATTTCGTTGTAATGTTTCATACCGAATTTTTGTAGAGTATTTATGGCAAGATACCAAAATACCAAAATACCGTAATATCGAAATAATTAATTTTTTTGGTATATCAATATATACCGAAATACCAAATTTTTTATTTGTCATACCGCTATCGTAATGAAAAATTTGATAAATTTGATATTTTTCGTTACGATATGTTATATACCAAAATTTTTAGCATTTTTTTCAAACTAAACTTCCAAATTCCATCAAGTGCCGCACCTTACTTTGATTGCGAGGTCGATGATCAACACAGTTCGCCGGTGTCAAGGTCGCGGATTTCAAAGATTTGTGTAAGGCGAGTTACGAGTCAACCAAGCGAGGAGGATCGAAGTCGGTCGACCTCATCCGAGCACCAATGAACGATCAAATTTAGGGTATCTTTAGCATTAAATGAGTTGCAGGCATTTAATGTTTTGTACTTGTAATTACGAGAGAGTGAGCTCCACTCTCCATTTGAGCTATAAATAAGGGTCATTTATGACCCAAAATGACAAGAATTCAATACCATACCAAACCTCTTGCAAATTTATTACTTGCACTTATGATGAACAATTATTCTAATACCCAATCATTTGCATTCATTGCTACCAACACTCATTAATTACTTGTTTGTGTTATCAAGATTCTAAGCCACGCGTAAATCTCCTAATCTCATATTTTGATACACAACAATTTATATATAACGTCAATTTCTTTATGTTCTTAGGATTAGAAATCCAATTCGCATTTGTGTACCCTTCAAATATATTTGGACCTCGTATAGTGTAATCCATAGTTAGCAGTGTATCACAAGTATCTCAACACTCGATTACTGCTTTCCAGTGCTGGACACTGGGATTACTAGTATACCTTACAAGTCTATTAACATAATTTGCAATATCTGGTCTAGTACTGTCCATTAGGAACATTAGGCTATCTATGATCCTTGAATACTCAAGCTGTTGCACACCTTCTCAACGATTTTTTTGAAGATTGGAAACTACTTCCATAGGTGTTCTAGCAATCACATTACTATCTTTGTCGAACTTATCAAAAAAATTCTCGACATAATAACTAATGACACTGAGTTAGTGAATAGCCATTAGACATCTTGAAAATTTTTATGTCAAGCATCACATCAGCAAGACCTATGTCTTTCATGTCAAAGCAACATTTTCTTGGTAGTTAATATTCTCATTGTTACCAATTATAATCATGTCATCCACGTAGTGGCATACAAATAGGTAATTATTGTTGCCTCCTTTCATGTAGACACACTTACCACTTTGATTTATTTGAAACCCATTTTCAAATTGCTTAGGTGTTTGTTTCAATTCATACAAGGATTTTACAAGTTTATACACCTTATTTTCTTTAATAGGAACAACAAATCCCTCAGGTTATTCCATGTAGATTTCTTCTTCTAATTCTTTATTAAGGAAAGTTGTTTTGACATCTATTTGATGAGTTTCTAAATCAAACAAAGATGCAAAGGCTATGATTAATCTGATTGAAGTTTTTTCTCAACATAGGAGCATTAATGTCAAAATAATTTACTCCTTCAATCTGTTTGTACCCTTTAACCACAAGTCTCACCTTGTATTTTTCCACTGGACCATCAGGCTTCATCTTCTTCTTAAATATTCACTTGTGGCCTAAACGTTTGGAACAGGGTGGAAGATCCACAAGTTCCCACGTATGATTTTGTATAGTAGAATTTATTTCACTATCAATTGCTTCTTTCCAAAGATCGAATTCATCGGAATATGAGGAAGCCATTGCTTCTTTATATGTCACAGGGTCCTTTTCTACCAAATATGTAAGAGAATCTGGACCGAATGAATTTTCTATTCTAGCTCTCTTGCTACCTCCAGGTTCTTCAACTTTCTTTTGAATTTCTTTAGCCCCCACATTTCTCACTTCTTGATCAACCTTTAGGTCAGTAGAAGAGAAAATGATGTAAGGAAAAGTCCCTTCAAAGAAAGAAGCATCTCTAGATTCAATGATAGTATTTACGTACATCTCAATATTATCCGATTTGTGAACTAAAAATCGGTAGGCACTACTATCTTGTGTATATCCAATAAACACACAATTTAGCATTCTAGAACCTATCCTAGTCAATTTAGGAGGAGGAATCAGAACCTTTACTAAACATCCTCAAACCTTAATGAACTTGTAAGAAGGTACATGACCTTCCACAATTCATAAGATGTTGTTTTATCTAGTCTTTTATGTGGTAGTTTGTTAAGGATATAGTTTGCAGAAATCAAAGCTTCCTCTCACAAGTTCTGAGGTGAACTAGAACATATTAGCATGGCATTCATCATTTCTTTCAACGTTCTATTATTGCTCTCCGTAATTCCATTATGTTCTGAGGATAAGACACATTTGTTTTATGAATAATAGCCCTTTCAACATACAATATTGCAAATGGTGACTCATACATACCACCTCTATCTCTTCTTAACCATTTTTATTTTCTTATCTGTTAGGGTTATACGTGAAAGTATGTTTTTACTTTGTATAACATATTGAATTTTACACTTATTTACTAAGAATAAATCTTTTATCGTTGTTGCTTCAAATATGAATGAATGTTAATTATTTATTGCAAACCGTTCAATATTAGTACATATTGCATTGTAGTTAATGTGGTGATACCCGATCACAGAATATCACATTAACAGTTCCTTGTAAATAAGTATATTTTCACTACCTAGATGGAATTGAACACTCCATTGGTAGAGGTTGATGTGTAAGACTTAGATTGACTTGTCTTGACCAAGAGATTACACTAGTGCATTATGATGCGCTGGAGCGGACCTATAGAGAGGATAAATTCTTTCGTACTGACTTACAGGATGAAGAATTAGACCTCAATGGTTGTTGATTTCTTAATCTTTGTCCCTTAAATATGATTGCGTGTAATGAATATTTATTGCTTTGATCTATGTTGGGTTTAGAATCAGAGAGCGATTCTATACTTTATATTTTGGATAATATTATTAGTTACATGACAATTGCTAAAATTTAATACAGAGAATTGTGTGCTTGGAAGGTCTTGCATGATTAGTCCCTTTGGTGGGTTCAGAAGTTTTATCATACCAAATCTTGCAAGTGGATTAATTTTCGGATGAATAATAATGTTGAGTTGTCCTTACTCCAAGGAAAAAGCTATTAATTAATTTAAAGCACTCAGTGGCTTAATTAATTAATGAACAAAATAATCTTAAACATGAGAAATAATAACCGGGAGTCATATTATCGTAATATGGATTAAGATGGATAGTGCAATATTAATTTTATAGTGGAATACATTAATATTAATGGACTGAATAATATTGTGGCTCAATATTGAAATTCAGAGCCCATTGGGAGGTCCAATCTTAATTCTCCTAAAGGCCCCTCAAGTAGCCCAACATGAGTCCATTAATGAAAATGTGATTAAAATAAAAGAAATAATTTGTTGCCCAATTTTTCTATTATTTCGAAAATTTCAAGAAAGGAAAGAAGAGATTTTCTTGGAAAGATTTTATGGAAGATAAATATTCTTGAAATACAAGATTATCTCATAAATTCAAGAATCTTTGACTTTGACTTTTCTTCCTTGTATTTTTTTGAAAATTGCTTAAAATAAGGAGGAAGATTTTTGTGGAAAATTATTTATGAGAAAGAGAATATATTGGATATATTCAAGATTACTTCTTGCACAAGAATTAAAGATCTTCCCATATATATTTTTCAGGCCAAAATTCGACCACCCCTTATCTTATAAATAGGGGATGAATTTTTCATCCCCAACACAATTCAGTCTTAGAAAAATTAGAAATCAACAAAGGTGGTGCAACAAATTTTTTCTTTATTCCTTTGTTATAATTGTTCGTGAGTATCTCCCACCGGATTAACGAGCAAGGGCTTAGGGAATACTTGAGAAGGCACTTGGGTTGATCCATTCCAACTTCTCAACGGTTGTCTCTACGAGGGTAAGATTCGTGTAAACTCCTAGATTCCGCATATGTAGAATTTTACGTGAATTATTTGTATGCATGTATGTTGTTGGTTATTTGCTATTTGAATTAATAGGTTAATTCGTAATAGTAGTAAATTGTTTATTTAAATATGTATTTAAATTACACCTCGAATAGATCCGGGCAAATTGTTCCCCAACATTACCATGTTGGTTTTCCACTTCAATTTTTTAGTGCACAAACATATCAATTGATTTGTCTTTACTTCACATTAAGTAGACATAGCAATATCTAGTGGAATCATCTATACTGATAAAATAACTATCACCGCCTCTTGAATGTACGTATTTTAGATCACCACACATCCGTGTGAATTAAATCTAACGGTTCTGAACTTCTCTTAATTGATTGTAAAGACTTTTTATATAACTTGGCTTCTTCTACACAAGTCACACTTGTAATTTTTATCAATGGTAAATTTGGGTAGTAGTTTCAGTGAAATTAACTTTTGCAAACTTTTAGAATTCACATGACCTGGTCTACCATGCCATAAGTTAATAGACTCGGGAAAATAAGCAAAAAAAACATATTCATTAGCCTCACAGACACACTTAATTCCATCTGAGCTTGTGGTAGCCCTAGTTACATTTACACCGTACTACTCAGTTCCAGGAAGAATTACAGCTACATTAATTTAAAATAAATTATCAGTCACGTATCTTTTCCCCACAAATGACTCGTTTCTGGTCAAGATAAACTTGTCCGCTTAAAAAACAAGTCTAAAGCCTTTCTTGTTCAACACCACTCTAGAGATAAGATTCTTACGAATCTTAGGTACATGGAGCACTTCCATCAAAGTGTTAGTTATTTCCCGGAAGTCATTTTAAGGACAACCGTGCCCTTTCCTTCAACCTTGGAGACTGCAGAGTTCCCCATATAACAAAGTTCACCATCAGCAGCTTGGTAAGTTTTGAACATCCAATAGTTGGCACAAATGTGGCGAGTGGCCCCAGTGTCCACCCACCACTCCTTGGAGTTTTCCCCAACCAGGTTCACTTCGAAAACGACCGTACTCAAATAGATGTCTTCCATTTGAGAGTTCAAATTCCCAGCCTCAGAAAAATGAATTTGACCACCTCTCTTATTCCGGTTATTATTCCCATCAATTAAATTTGTGAAAAAATAACACACTCCACTAACAAGAGTTTCAACAAAAAAGAATGAAGGTGCACGCGTATGTTAACAAATTATGTTCCAAAGAACCAAAATTAAAATTGAGTTTAAGATTGTTGGATCTTTTAATAAAAATATGATGAAACACATTAGTAAAAACCACATGCCCTTAAACTCAATTTGCTTGCTAATTGCTTCAGGCTTTCTCGAGCAATGAGTTCCCAAGGTACAATGTCCAATCACACTACTCTCGGAAGCAACCAAAAATCAACTCTGAACTTTTCTTAAAACTTGATTCCGAAATGAAATTTATAAAGTATTCCATCTCCTTTACATTACCACAACCTCTTCGACCAATTCTCTCGCTCAGATTTCTCCCTGCATTGAATCTCCAGCTAGGTAAATGCTCTTATCAATGTTTTGCTCTATAATAGTCCCAAGAATGTCCTACAACTCCTTCTTTTCTCTTGGATTGTACGGTGCATAAACATTAATAAGACACAACTCAGACACGTCACTTTTGCTGATACCATTATGTTGGGTAATTAATTGCACGGATCTATTCGGGATGAATATTTAAATACAAATTTAATTCTAACAATTATTACTAGCATGAATTAATCCTATATTAATTCAAATAATAATTCAACAACAAATCATGCATATAAACAGTTCACGTAAATCCTACACATGAGGAATTACTACGAGTTTACGTGAACTTACCTCTTGGAATGACAATGGTCTCGTCGATGAAAACACACCAAAAGACCTTCCCAAGTATTCCCTAGTCCTTGCTCGACAATCCGGTGGAAAGGATGCTCGCGAACAATTAACAAAAGGAAAAATAAACTTTGTTGCACCACCTTTGTGGGTTTACTAATTTTTCCAGCACATGGAATCGTACTTGGGAATGAAAGAATCATCCCCTATTTATAGATGGGGTGGTGGTCGAAAATTTTGGGGAAAAACAATGTGGGAAAATCTTTTCTTGATCTCCAAGAAATCTTGAATATATCTCATATATTCTTTTCTCCATAATTAAAATATTCCACAAAAATCCCACCTCATCTTGTTATGGAATATTTCGAAAATAATAGGAACAAGAAACCAAGATTTGGATCTTCTTGAATTTATGAGATATACTTGTATTTCAAGAAATACATATCTTCCATAATATCTTTTCAAAAAAATCAAGAAAATCTTTCTTTCCCTTTTATTTCAAAATTTTCGAAAATCACAATATAAATAACCAAGTGGGAGATTTCTTGAATTTAATGAGATAATCTTGTATTCCAAGAATACATATCTTCATTCCATAACAAAATTCAAAGAAAATCTTTCTCCCCTTTTATTCATATTTTTTGAAAAATGAGGAAAAATAAGCAACAAAATTTATTTTATTTTTAAACACATTTTTCAGTTATTGGAATTTATGTTGGGCTACTTGGGGGGCCTTTAGGAGAATTAAGATTGGACCTTCCAATGGATCTTGAATTATCAATATTGAGCCACAATATTATTCAAGCCCATAAATATTAATTAATCCCATTACATAATTAATATTGCATTATCCATCTTAACCCATATTCTGACCATTATGGCTCCGGTTATTATTTTCGGTTTAAGATTATCTAGCCCTTTAATTAATTCAAGCCTTCAAATAGCTTTCCATTAATTAATATCTTTTGCCCTTAGTTAAGGAGCGGTTCAACATTATTATCCATACCGAAAAACTAGTTCCACTTGCAAGATTTGGTATAATAAAACTTATGAACCTCCAAGGGGGGCAAATCGAATAAGCGTTTACTTGCACACGATTCTCCGTATTAAATCTTAGCAATCGTGATGTGACCAATAATATTGCCCAAGATATAAAGTATTGAATCTCGTTGATTCTCTACCCATAATAAGTCAAAGCAATAATTACTAACCACACGCGATCCTATTTAAGGGACGAAGATTAAGAAATAACGAACCCGAGGTCTAATTCTTCCTAGTTCAAGGTCTTTCAAGAATTTGTCCTCCTCAGAGGTCCTATTGAGCATCGAGTCATGCACTAGTGTAATCTCTTGGTCAAGACAAGCCAATCTGAGCCTTACACTTCAACCTTTCACGATGGATTGTTCATTTCCATCTAGATCGTGAATGTTGTACTTTTAGTTTCAAGATTTATTAATTTAATCTTACGTGATCGGTATCACTAAATTAACTACAATGTAACGCGTCTTATTTATTGAGCAGGTTATGTAGTAAATATATGTAACATTCGATGATATTTAAAGCATCAGTGATAAACAATTTATTTCAGTAAATAAGTCCAAAATTCAGTTTTTGATTATACAAAGTAAAAGCATACTTTCCAGTATAATCCCAACAATCTCCCACTTATACTCAAAGTCTGTTTTTTAAGTATACTACAACATGTTTAGTGTAATACGTGACAACTAATGTTACCTACGAACCTAATAATGTCTCCCACTTATACTCAAAGCAGAGGCAAGCGGTCTTGACACCCATTCCTTTCACATGTCTTCGAATGTATTCCTCGAGGCGGACCCTTTGTGAATGAATCACCTAGGTTGTCTTCCCGACACGATCTTTGCCACCTTTATATCTCTCTCTTAACGATTTCTCGTATAAGATGGTATTTCCTTTCAATGTGTTTGTTGGCCTTTGGGCTCTTGGTTCTTTGAATTTACAAATCGCCGGCATTGTCACAATAAAAAAATGATTGTCTTTGGAGCGGCAAATTCGAACTACATCCAAGTCCACTAGGAAGTTCTTGAGCCAAACCGCTTTTTCCCCGCATGCAAAGACTACATATTCGGCTTCCATGGTAGAATCTGCGATATTTAACCCTTCTCCATGTCATGGACTCCCCCATGCATTGGGAGGTAGATTTTTTCGGAATCTAAGCGATTGGAAACCGAGTCCGTGTAGTCAAGGCACATCCTTGGGATCAAGATCACTCGAGAGCGCAAGAAAAGGATGATCTTCATACATAGTTCTTTGTCTTGAAACGATTCAAAGATGCAAGATTCCAAATAAACGATTCAGCATACATAGACACTGTTTATATGCATGATTTGTTGTTGAATTATTATTTGAATTAATATAGGATTAATTCATACTAGTAATAATTGTTAGAATTAAATTTGTATTTAAATATTCATCCCAATAGATCGTGCAATTAATTACCCAACAATCGTATCGAGCCTCGGTTTAAGACTCTGAATTTTAAATTGTAATTTAATTCATTTTCATTAAATTCAAATTGGATAGTAGAATTGCTAGATCTTTTTTTGCGGTATCCAATTGTCATGGAATTTAATGTGTTTATTTATGCATGCATATAAATTGTGGTTTTTAATTGATTCGTTCAAATTCGATTTATGCCCATGAGAAAATCCACGAGTAGATTAGAATTTGTTTGATTTGATCAATGTAATAGACTAGTCTAGATCTAGGTTTATTTATTTTGTAAATTCCTAATGAACCGGATCGTGAGCCAAGACAAAGACGAAAGAATTAAAAGACGGAACTGTGGGCGTAAGCGGCGTGCGTCATGAAATGTACAAAGGGAGGCACGCCAGACGACGCAAACCGTAGGCACGCATGGGTGCGGGCGAGGAGGGAAAGCCAAGACCGATCAGCCAGGCAACGCGCAAAAGGCTTGGCGTGACATCGCCGAAGAGACGGAGCATGTACGAGGTGGATTATGCAGGGCATTGGAGGCGGACGGCATATCAATAGCATTCTCCGAGATCCACCGAGGGCTACTGAAGCGTGAGGAATGGCCAGCGGCGTCCTTTAGCGCAAGACGGATGCCACTCGACACGGCCAGGAGTGCTAGGCGGCACTCCGAGAATGTCGATGACACGGTTTGACAAGGCATTTTTTAAAGACAATCAAGTGGGAGCTTTTCGAGAAGAACGATGAAGGCTATGAAGACGATTTCTCAAGATCAAGACATGAAAAAATTAACCATGACAATTGGATAAATGTGCTCAATATGTTTTTTTTTTTGTTTTGATGTTTATGCATTTTTTTTATGCTTATTTAAATCAAGTTTAAATTTGCGATGCATGAGAAAATATTTTGAAAAAAATCTCACTTTGAAAATCACTAATTATGCTTTAAATAATTAATTGACAATTTTATTAGGATAATAAAATTGAATTAATTTTGACCTCCATGATTTATTTATTTGTGAATTCTTTTTGGAGAAATTTCTAGACGGAATGGTCAAAAGATAGCTTTTCACATGAATAAATTCCAAATGGATGATTGTGGATTATTACTAGTGGCAAGCGATGATCCTCCCACGAGCCTCGTTCAAAAGCGAAATAATAATTTCAGTATTTAATCATGGTTATTACTTAGGTATAATATTGATGTGCATATACTTTAGAAGTCCTGTCAATTTTATATTGGTCAAGTGAGAGCCAACTATTAATCTGGATATTAAAGGTTTGCAATTGTTCTTGTTTTATGTCTGCTTGGAATGTGTTTAAATAATGACCCACCCCACGTGGCTTATTTAAAAATTTTTTAAACGTTGGTGATGCATGTTCATATTTTTTTTTGAGATTTTAATATGAAACATGTGATCGAACCTTGTGATATATTTGTGCTTATGCATATTATTATTTATTTCGATTTACCAAAGATGTCGTAACTTTTTTAATCCTTTGTTATACTTAAAGTCAATAGAATAAGTATGGAAACTATATTGATTGGAAAGCGGAAAATTATAATTGTCCTAACTGCACAAAATCACAAGTGGATTCTTGACACACCAAAATCAGATGAGCCAACTGACGAGTAAAAAATGCGAGACTCGTCAGATCACCTTACGAGAGATGTCGTTGTTGAAAATGGTGGAGGGCAAACCCGTAAGGGATTACGTCAAAATTGATGGCCCATCTGAACAAACTTGAGGTTCTGAGTGCAGATTATAATCTGGACACTCAGATGAATTTGGTACTTCACTCTCTGCCCAAAAGTTTTTGAGCATTTTGGCCTCGCTAGCTGATTTGTAGCAAGCTTTGGTCTCGGCAGAATTGTTGATGCGGCACCAAACTCAAGCTTTGAACGGCAAGTGGTCCATCTTCATCTTCTAGGCCAAGGGTAGGCAAGAAGAAGAAGAGAACCAAAAGCCATAAGCAATAAAACTCAACTGTTGCCAAGGGCAATGGTAAGATGAGGAATGCTTATAGTGTCAAGGAAAATCCAAAGAGGAAGTGCTTCAACAGCGGTAAGGACAATGGAGGTTTGACTGTTCCAACCCCAAAAGGGCCGGAAAGAAAGGTAATTCTCACGCACTAGTTGTTGAAACTTATTTAGAAGGCGTATACTTCTCATTCGTGGGTAGTTGATACGGGATCCACTGATCATGTTTGCTTCACGGTTTCAAGCTGACCCGACAACTTAGTGGGAGTGAGATCCTCATCAATCGGGCGATGGTTAAACAGAGTAAAATTAAGCGATGGGAGAAGTGCACCTATCTTTTGAAGGCAGAGTTTTAATTTTAAGAGACGTTCTTTATGTTCCCAGTTTTAGAAAGAATTCACTTTCAGTTTCTAAAATTCTGTTAATGGACACTTAGTTTCTTCTAATAAGAATGACATCATTTCTCGAAATGATGAGTGTATCTATTATGGGACATTGATAGACAATCTCTATACAATTAATGCAGACACCACTCACTTAAAAAGCATCCTATAACACATCGATCAAGTTTCCGATAAAAGAAAAACGTTCATCATCGTGAACAAAAAACACTTCTATGGCATCTAAGATTGGGACATATTAATCCAAAGAGGATCCAAAGGTTGGTGAAAGGCGGTTCACTTTGGAGTCTCTCCAAGTTAAACCAATTTCAACTGCGAATCATGTTTGGAGGGTAAAAAATGACCAAGAGGGCATTTGAGCCAAGGGAATAGAGCCAAAAAGTGTTAGAAATCGTTCACATAGGCGTAAGTGGTCAATGTCAACCAAAGCAAGGGAGGTTATGAGTATTTTCGTCACTTTTATTGATGACTACTCAAGGTGCGGTTATATTTTCCTTATGAAGCATAAACTGAGACCTTTGAGAAATTCAAAGAATTTAAGGCTCAAGCAGAGAATCATAGGGAAAACGTATCAAGTCTCTATGATCCGATCGTGGAGGCGAGTACCTCAGCGATGAGTTTTTGAACTACTTGTGCGATGAAGGATTGCATCGGTAACCGGAACCCCTCAACAAAAGCGGGGTTAGAGCGAAGAAACAGAACTCTTTTAGAAATGGTTAGATCAATGATGTGTTATGCGGATCTTCCCAAGTCGGTTTGGGGTCATGCCTTAGAAACAATGGCTTACATTTGAACTTGGTGCCATCCAAATCGGTTCCCAAAACTCTCAAAGAATTGTAGACCGGGCGCAAGCCCAGTTTGAAACACATGAAAATTTGGGGGTGTCCGCCCTCGTGTTGGACAAGGAAGGAAAAAATTCGATCCTCGATCGTAATTAAGGTTTTGTGTAGGATTTTTAGGAACAAAATGGTGTATGTTCTATGGTCAAGATCAAAAGGTGGTAATAAGCACCCACTTTAGATTTTTGGAAGAAGACTATATGAACAAAAAGAAGACCAGTGAGATTACCTTAAAGTGAGGGGCTAACCTTATCTGTTAACATAAGATGACATACCAACGACAACTTTCACAACCGGAACCTCGTCGAAAATAAGAGATTCATGGGGATAGGAGAGTCCTCGGACTTGATTCCGGACAAGATTTAATCGAACCATGGACATATGACGAGGCAATCCAAGACAAGGATGTTTCTTGGCAAACAAAGAATGAAATAATTAAATTGGTTCTATTGATCATAACAGTGTGGGAGCTAGTCGAACCACTTAATGGGGTCAAACCCATTGGTTGCAAGTGGGTGTACAAGAGAAAAGAGGACGGATGGGAAGGTGGAAACCTTCAAGGCAAGACTTAATTAAAGGTTATTTCGAAAGAAGAAGGGATCAACTATGAGGAAACTTTTTTGCCTGTAGCAATGCTCAAGTCCATCCGAATTCTCTTGTCGATTGCTGCGCATCTCGACTTTGAAATCTGGCAAATGGATGTCAAGAAGGCCAGCAAACACATTGAAAGGAAATACCATCTTATACGAGAAATCGTTAAGAGAGGAGATATAGAGGTGGCAAAGATCGCGTCAGAAGACAACCTAGAAGATCCATTCACAAAGGGTCTGCCTCAGAATACATTCGAGAGAAATGTGGAAGGAATGGGTGTCAAGACCGTTGCCAATCTGCTTTGAGTATAAGTGGGAGACATTATTAGGTTCGTGTAGGTGACATTAGATGTCACGCATTAGGAACTACACGAGACATGTTGTAGTATACTTAAAAGTAGACTTTGAGTATAAGTGGAAGATTGTTGGGATTATACTGTAAAGTATGCTTTTACTTTGTATAATCAAAACTGAATTTCGGACTTATTTACTGAAATAAATTGTTTATCACTGATGCTTTAAATATCATCGAATGTTACATATATTTACTGCATAATTGTTCAATAAATTATGACAGCGTTACATTGTAGTTAATTTAGTGATACCAGATTTAAGATTAAATTAACAGTCCCTTGTAACTAAAATTACAACATTCACGACCTAGATGGAAATGAACAATCCATCGTGAAAGGTTGAAATGTAAGGCTCAGATTGGTTTATCTTGACCAAGAGATTACACTAGTGCATTCGATCATCAAGAGGACATTCTGAGGAGGACAAATTCTTCTTAATCGGACAAGGAATAATTAGACCTCGGTGGTTCGTTATTTCTTAATAAGATTCCTTAAATAGGATCGCGTGTGGTTAGTAATTATTGCTTTGACTTATTACGGGTAGAGAATCAACGAGATTCAATACTTTATATCTTGGGCAATATTATTGGTCACATGCGATTACTAAGATTTAATCTGAAGAATCGTGCAATCTTTTGTTCGACGGCCCTTGAGAGGTTCATAAGATTTATCATACCAAATCTTGCAAGTGGAACTAGTTTACGTATGGATAATAATGTTGAACGTTCTCATAAAGGACAAAAGATATTAATTAATGGAAAGCTATTTTAGTGGCTTGAATTAATTAATGGGCCAGATAATCTTAAACACGGAAATAATAAAAGGGAGCCATATTGATCGTAATATGGGTTAAGATGGATAGTGCAATATTAATTATGTAGTGGGATTAATTAATATTTATGGGCTTGAATAATATTGTGGCTCAATATTGATAATTCAAGGTCCATTGGAAGGTTCAATCTTAATTCTCCTAAAGGCCCCCCAAGTAGCCCAACATAAAGTCCAATAACTGAAAAAAGTGTTTAAAAATAAAATAAATTCTTGTTGCTATTTTTCCTAAGAATTTCGAAAATAGTGAATAAAAGGGGAGAAAGATTTTCTTTGAATTTTGTTATGGAATGAATATATGTATTCTTGGAATACAAGATTATCTCATTAAATTCAAGAAATCTCCCACTTGGTTATTTATATTGTGATTTTCAAAAAATTTTAAATAAAAGGGAAAGAAAGATTTTCTTGATTTTCTTGAAAATATATTATGGAAGATATGTATTTCTTGAAATACAAGTATATCTCATAAATTCAAGAAGATCCAAATCTTGGTTACTGGTTCCTATTATTTTCGAAATATTCCATAACAAGATGAGGTGGGATTTTTGTGGAATATTTTAATTATGAAGAAAAGAATATATAAGATATATTCAAGATTTCTTGGAGATCAAGAAAAGATTTTCCCACATTATTTTTCCCCAAAATTTTCGACCACCACCCCATCTATAAATAGGGGATGATTCTTTCATTCCCAAGTACAATTTCATGTGCTGGAAAAATTAGTAAATCCACAAAGGTGGTGCAACAAAGTTTATTTTTCCTTTTGTTAATTGTTCGCGAGCATCCTTTCCACCGGATTATCGAGCAAGGACTAGGGAATACTTGGGAAGGTCTTTTGGTGTGTTTTCATCGACGAGACCATTGTCATTCCAAGAGGTAAGTTCACGTAAACTCGTAGTAATTCCGCATCGTAGGATTTTCGTGAATTGCTTTTATATCATGATTTGTTGTTGAATTATTATTTGAATTAATATAGGATTAATTCATGCTAGTAATAATTGTTAGAATTAAATTTGTATTTAAATATTCATCCCGAATAGATTCGTGCAATTAATTCCCCAACAACTGGTATCAGAGCCTCGGTTTTGGGCTCTGAATTTTAAATTGTAATTTAATTCATTTTCATTAAATTTGAAATTGGATAGTAGAATTGCTAGATCTTTTTTGCAGGTATCCAATTGTTTTAATGTGTTTATTTATGCATGCATATAAATTGTGGTTTTAATTAAATCAATTTCATTTTTTTATGAGAAAATTCACTCCATAGATTAGAATTTGTTTGATTTGATCAATGTAATAGACTAGTCTAGATCTAGGTTTATTTATTTTGTAAATAAATTGTAACGGAATCGTGAGCCAAACGAAGACGAAGAATTAAAAGACGGGATCGGGATCAAGGCGTAAATCATTAAACGTGGCAAGGAAAGCTGACGTGGAAAATAAGGCGTGCGGGCGAGAGGAAAGGCCTTGAATACGATGGGAGGATTTTATTAATTAGGAATTAGATCAAAGTTGCGCGACGTCAGGGAGGCTGGAAATATGATATATTTTTCGGCATGTGGGTTCGTAGCTAGCATAAGATTTAATGGAATTAAAAATAATGACGCAATTAATTAGATGCCGCTCGAAGGGAATATTGCGGCACCAGAACCAAGTTGTGCATGATCGACAAAGCGTTTTTAAAAATATGGGAGCTTTTTTG
This sequence comes from Stenogyne calaminthoides, assembly GCA_037126765.1. Lineage (NCBI taxonomy): Eukaryota > Viridiplantae > Streptophyta > Magnoliopsida > Lamiales > Lamiaceae > Stenogyne > Stenogyne calaminthoides. Next base: position 35,062,494 of record JBBCBC010000017.1, on the reverse strand, counting down.
AGACTAACGATGAATTGAAAGGCGATTTTCAAGATCAAGACATGACAAAAATTAACCATGACAATTGGATAAATGTGCCCATTATGTTTATTTTTTGTTTTGATGTTTATACATTTTTTTTTATGCTTATTTAAATTGTGTTTAAATTTGCGATGCATGAGAAAATGTTTTGAAAAATCTCACTTAAGAAAAATTACTAAGTATGCTTAAACAATTAATTGACAATTTTAATCGATAATAAAATTGAATTAATTTTGACCTCCATGATTTACTTATTTGTGAATTCTTTTGGAGAAATTTTCCACGGGGACGGTCAAAAGATAGTTTTCACATGAATAAATTCCAAATGGATGATTGTGGATTATTACTAGTGGCGACGATGATCCTCCCCACGAGGCTCGTTCAAAACAAAATAATAATTATGTATTTAATCATGGTTATTAGTTAGGTATAAAATTGATATGCATATACTTCCCCGAAGTCACTATCAATTTTATATTGGTCAAGTGGGAGCCAACTATTAATCTGGATATTAAAGGTTTATAGCTTGTTCTTGTTTGTAACTTTTCTTGAATGTGTTTAAATAATGACCCACCCCACGTGGCTTATTTAAATTGTTTTGAATGAAATGTTTGATGCATGTTCATATTTTTTGAGATTTTAATATGAAACATGTGATCGAACCTTGTGATATATTTATGCTTATGCATATTATTATTTATTTTAGTTCAGCATGTCGTAACTTTTTAATCCACTGTTATTATACTTAAAGTCAATAGAATAAGTATGGAAACTATATTGATTGAAACGAAATATTATAATTGTTCTAATCGCACAAAAGCACAAGTGGATTCTTGACACAAAAAATCGGATGAGCCAACCCGGACGAGTCAAAAACGCGAGACTCGTCGAGATCACCTTGCAAGAGATGTTTTTAAAATGGTGGGAGGGCAAGTTAAGAGGATTACATCCTCAAAATTGATGGCCCATTGAACAAACTTGAGGTTACGAAAAGTGATTATAATCTGGACATTCGGATGAATTTGGTACTTCACTTCTGCCCAAAAGTTTTTAAGCATTTTGGTCTCATAAATGATTTGTTGCAAGGTTTGGTCTCGGCGAAATGTTGATCGGCACCAAACTCAAGCTTTGAGCCAATGAGTGGTCCATCTTCATCTTCTAGGCCAAGGGTAGGCAAGAAGAAGAAGAAGAGAACCAAAAAAGCCATGATAAAACTTTTTGCCAAGGGCAATGGTAAGATGAGGAATGCTTATAGTGTCAAGAAAAATCCAAGAGGAAGTGCTTGTAAGGACAATGGAGGTTTTACTGTTCCAAAAAAGGGCGGAAAGAAAGGTAATTCTCACGCACTAGTTGTTGAAACTTGTTTAAGTATACTTCTCATTAATTGGGTAGTTGTCGGGATCTTGATCATGTTTGCTTCACCGGTTTCAAGTTGTACAACTTAGTGGGAGTGAGATCCTCATCACACCGGGCGATGCTTCGAGAGTGGCGGTGAATGATGGGAGAATGCATGTCTTTTGACGAGTTTTAATTTTAAGAGAGCGTTTTTTATGTTCCAGTTTTTTGAAAGAATTTACTGTTTCTAAAATTAGTTAATGGACACTTAGTTTCTTCTAATAAGAATGACATCATTTCTCGAAATGATGAGTGTATCTGATTATGGGACATTGATAGACAATCTCTATACAATTAAGCATGCACACCACTCACGTAAACGCATCCTATAACACATCGATAAGTTTCCGATAAAAAAGAAAAACGTTCATCGGGGGCGTGAACAAAAACACTTCTATGGCATCTAAGATTGGGACATATTAATCCAAAGAGGATCAAAGGTTGGTGAAAGATGGTTCATTGGAGTCTCCAAGTTAAACCAATTTCAACTGCGAATCATGTTTGGAGGGTAAAATGACCAAGAGGGCATTCGGAGCCAAGGAATAGAGCCAAAGAAGTGTTAGAAATCGTTCACAAAGACGTAAGTGGTCAATGTCAACCAATTTGGGGAGGTTATTAGTATTTCGTCACTTTTATTGATGACTACTCAAACGGTTATATTTTCCTTATGAAGCATAAATCGAGACCTTTGAGAAATTCAAAGAATTTAAGGCTCAAGCGAGAGAATCATAGGGAAAAATGTATCAAGTCTCTACGATCCGATCGTGGAGGCGGAAAGTACCTCGGCGATGAGTTTTGAACTACTTTCGATGAAGGGATTGCATCGGTACCGATCGCACTGTAACCCCTCAACAAAAGCGGGGTTGCAGGGAAGAAAGCAGAACTCTTTTAGAAATGGTTAGATCAATGATGTGTTAACGGATCTTCCCAAGTCGAGGGTCGTGCCTTTAGTAAGCTTACATTTACGAACTTGGTGCCAAAAAAGAATTGTAGACCGGGCAAGCCGGTTTGAGACACATGAAAATTTGGGGTGTCCGGCCCACGTGTTGGACAAGGAAGGCGGAAAATTGGATCCTCGATCAATTAAGGTTGTTTGTAGGATACCCCAGGGAACAAAATGGTGTATGTTCTATGGGAAGAAAAAGGTGGTAATAAGCACCCACTTTAGATTTTTAGAAGAAGAATATATGAACAAAAGAAGACCCGTAGTGAGATTACCTTAAATGAGCTAAGGGGCTAACCTCGATGCTAACGTACAAGATGACATACCAAATGACACACTTTCACAACGGAACCTCGTCGTAGTGGGAGGGTTGTGAGACAGCCCAAGAGATTCATGGGGATAGGAGAGTCCTGGGACTTGATTCAGGACAAAGGCGAATCGGACCCATGGACATATGACGAGGCAATCCAAGACAAGGATCGATTTCTTGGCAAACAACAATGAAAGCCGAAATGAGTTCTATGGATCATAACAGAGTGTGGGAGCTAGTCGAACCACTTAATGGGGTCAAACCCATTGGTTGCAAGTGGGTGTACAAGAGAAAAAAGAACAGGATGGGAAGGTGGAAACCTTCAAGACAAGGCTTGTGGCGAAAGGTTATACTCGAAAGAAAGAATTCGACTATGAGGAAACTTTTTTCAGAGCAATGCTCAAGTCCATCTGAATTCTCTTTCGATTGTTCAAGATCTCGACTTTAAAAACGACAAATGGATGTCAAGGCGACTTTCCTTAACGGAAGTCTTGATAAAAGAAATCTATATGCAACAATCCCAAGTCTTCATTGAAAAAGGCCAAGAACACCTAGTTTGTAAGCTCATGAAGTCCATTTACGGACTCAAACAGCATCCTTGGAACCAATGTTTTGATCATATTATAAAGTCTTATGAGTTTGATCAAAACGAAGTTTAAATTATGTGTACAAAAAGCATGTCGGAACTGCATTGGTATTCTTAGAACTATCGTAAGCGACAACGATCAAAAGAAACGATGTAAAGGTGTTATTTAGCGTAAGGGCATGACTTTCAAAAGCAGGTTTGATATGAAGGACTTAGGGAATTAACATCCTTGGGATCAAGTTTAAGAAAAGGATGATAGGCTTATCTTCATACATAGAAAATATGTCTTGAACGACAGGATTCCAAGAAAGGCTTTCACCTTTCGGACATGGAATCCATCTAAAGGAAATGTGTCCTAAGACACAAAAGGAGATAGATGACATGAAAGGCATTCCTTATGCTTGGTGTCGGAAGCCTTATGTATGCAATGTTGTGCACGAGATCGGATAAAGATTGGCATGGTGGCAAGATATCAAATAACTTTTGGGGAAAGAACATTGATTCGATTAAAAAAATGAAATTTAAAAGAACTCGAGATAGAATGTTGGTTTATCGATCGAGATAAGTATAATTACCACAACCTCGGATTTCCAATCGGACTTAGATTCGAAAATCTACCTCCCGGTAGTGTGTTTTGCATGGGGAGGAGCCATGACATGGAGAAGCGTTAGGCGAAAAATGCAGATTCTACCATGGAAGCGAATAATGTTTTGCAGAAAAAAAATAATCAAGAACTTCCTAGTGGACTTGGATGTAGAATTTGCCCAAAGACAATCATCATTTTATTGTGACAATGCAGGGCGATTGCAAATTCAAAGGAACCAAGAACAAAAAACACATTGAAAGGAAATACCATCTTATACGAGAAATCGTTGAGAGGAGATATATAGGTGGCAAAGACGTATCGAGGAAGACAACCTGGTGATCCATTCACAAAGGCGCTCGAGAATACATTCGAGAGACATGTGAAAGGAATGGGTGTCAAAGAGAAATGAGTATAAGTGGGAGACATTATTGGATATAGGTGACATTAACGAAAAGACATGTTTAGTATACTTAAAAGCGGACTTTGAGTATAAGTGGGAATTGTTGGGATTATACTAGAAAGTATGCTTTTTACTTTGTATAATCAAAAAAAAATTTACGACTTATTCTTTGAAATAAATTGTTTATCTCGATGCTTTAAATATCATCGAATGTTACATATATTTCATAAATATTTCAATAAATAAAAATTACATTGTAGTTAATTTAGTGATACGGGAAGATTAAATTAAGGTCCTTTGTAACTAAAAGTACAACAAACGACCTAGATGGAAATGAACAATCCATCGTGAAAAATGTAAAATATCTTGACCAAGAGATTACACTGTCCATGGTGACAATTGAATAGGACCTCTGAGGAGGACAAATTCTTTGGTCGAACTAGGAAGAATTAGACCTCGGTGGTTAGTTATTTCTTAAAGCCCCTTAAATAGGATCGGCGTGTGGTTAGTAATTATTGCTTTGACTTATTACGGGTAGAGAATGCATTGATTCAATACTTTATATCTTGGGCAATATTATTGGTCACATGCGATTCTAAGATTTAACAAATCATGCATATAATTTTACATAAAAAGAATTCCTCGGGTTAGCGTGAACTAACCTCTTATCATGCGATGCATTATGATTCACTTGATCCCTCAACGATACATCTCATGATCATCTTTTTCCATTATTGAATCGAAACACTCTATTCTGACCACTCTCTTTACCGGTCTACCTACAATTTGCCAACACATGACCATTAATTATTCCACAATGCGTACTTTGGAAGATTTTCACACCTTATAAATGCCTTTGCAATGGACCAAGGCGCTCCACCATAATTTGGTTAATCTTAGGGATGTTGAACGCCTAATCAACAAGAACCCTAATATAATGTCTCAATGGTCCATGTTGGGAAATAAGGGGTGCCCGGATCTATTCGAGATGAATTTAAATACATATTTAAATTAATCAATTAATTACTAGTATGAATTAATCCTAAATCAATTCAACATAATAATTAAACAAGCAATTAAGCAACATGCGTACAAGTAGCTCACGTAAATCCTAAGCATGCGGAATCTAGGAATTACGTAAATACTAACCTCTCGTAGAGACAACCGTTGAGATGATGGATCAACCCAAAAGTGTCTTCCCAAATATGTCCCACGTCCACGAACGTAATCCGGTGGAAGGATTCTCAAGAAACGATTTCAATTTAAAGGAGAAAAATAAAATATTTTTGTCACCACCCTTGTGGATTTCTAATTTTTCCAACACATTGAATTGCAATTGGGGATGAAAAATTCATCCCCTATTTATAGGAGTAGAGATGGACGAAAATTTTAGGTCATATGGGCATTGGGAAATTTCCTTGTTTATTCCTCAAGACACAGTCTAGAATATATCCAATATATTCTATTTTCCAAAATATTTCCCAACAAAATCTTCTCATCCTTTCTTTATCCCTTATTTTCGAAAATATCATTCAAGTAGGGAAGAAATAAGATCTTTTTTCTTTCTTGAATTTATGGGATAAACTTGTATCTCAAGAATACTTATTCCACAAGATCTTTTCAAGAAAATCAAGAAAAAATCTTTTTCTCTTTCCTACCCTATTTTTCGAAAATAATTGTGAAAAATTAGGCAAAATATTTTCTTCTCCTTTTCATTAATTGGACTTTAATTTGGGCTATTTTAGGGGCCTTTAGGAGAATTAAGATTGGACCTCCAATGGACTATGAAACCATAATATTTAGCCAAAATATTATTCAAGTCCATTAATATTAATTTACTCCACTATAAAATTAATATTGAACTATCCATCTTAACCCACATTACGACTTCACAATAATATGGCTCCCGGATATTATTTCTCATATTTAAGATTATCTTAGTCCACTAATTAATTAAGCCACTGAACAAGTTTTATATTAATTAATATCTTTGTCCTTGGAGTAAAGACAGCTCAACATTATTATCCATACCGGAAATAAATTTTCACTTGCAAGATTTGGTATGATAAAGATTCTGAGCCCACCAAGGGGACAAATCAAGCAAGACGTGCTTGCACATGATTTTCCGTATTAAATCTTAGCGATCGTCGTGTAACTAATAATATTGCCCAAGATATAAGGTATCGAATCGCACTGATTCTCTCCCCATCATAAGTCAAAGCAATAGTTATTAATTTCACACGATCCTATTTAAGGAACGGAGATTAAGAAATAACGCACCACTGAGGTCTAATTCTTATATATTTAGTACCGAAGAATTTATCCTCATGTAGGTCCTATTCAGCGCATCGTCATGCACTAGTGTAATTCTCTTGGTCAAGACAAGTCAATCTGAGCCTTACACTTCAACCGTTCATGATGGATTGTTCATTTCCATCTGGGTTGTGAATTTGTACTTAATCACGAGGACTGTTAATTTGATCTTCTGTGATCTGGTATCACCAAATTAACTTCAACGTGATACGTACTTTCTTATCGAATAGGTTTGTAATAAATATATATAACATTCATTCATATTTAGTGCAACAGTGATAAATAATTTATTTTCGGTTTGATTATACAAAGTAAAAGCATACTTTTCAGTATAGCCCCAACAGTCCATTCAACAAACGAGGGTCAATGCGTATATGTTTGCCAACTGCAGATGCAATCTCCATTATAACCGAAGTTGCCCAGTATTCAACTCAACTCATAGACACTAATCCAAACCGAAGAACTTGATGTGTTGGTCCTGTTTAGATTAAAATCAGGAGTCCAATGGTTTGACTATAATCGTATCATGCTTACATGAGAAACCACATGTAACTTTTCGAACAAATCTATCAGCTCTATATAATTTATACCCTAAAGTTGTTTAATAATTCATAAAATTTCTAATTTGGTAAGAAACTAGATATGGTCTGATGCATGAATTCGATCAACATGGCTATAGATGACAAGAAATAGGGTTTCAAGATAGAGCTAGAATTAGAGTTCTATAAATAGTTTGCAAAATATTTAACATTTCTCACAAACTTATGGAGAAGGATTATGAGAAAAATAGGTTACTCAAAAGCTTTATGAGACAAGCGTTTACATTTTTGTTATGGCAGGTGTCAGCGGTATCTTGGAAATCATGTAAACAAACTTGCATTGCCAGATCAACTACGGAATTTGAGTTCATAGCTTTGGAACTAGTTGCAGAAGAGGCTTAGTGGCTAACCAATTTCTTGGTAGACATTCCAATGTATTTGAGACCAATACCGCCAATTAGTTTACATTGTGATAGTTTGTCAGTTATTGGGATAGCGACTAATAATGAGTATAATGGTAAGTCTCGGCATACACGTCGAAGAAATAAATCCGTAAAAAATCTACTAAAATATGGTGTTATAACTTTGGATTATATGAGATCCAAAGAAAATATTGCGGACCCATTATCAAAAGTTTCTCAATAGACCAAGCAGAGATTTCATCAAGGGGATTGGGATTGAATCCCATGAAATTGATTTATCACCCATGATTGCAACCCAATCTGAATTGTAAATCTCAATTTGCAGGTACTATGGAACAACTTAATTGTGGGGGGGAGTCGAACAAACCACTCAAGAGAAAAGTTCCCAACTTATTCCTATGGTAAATGAGTGATATGCCTGTCCATTGAAGGATAAGTGTTAACCTTTAATAATCCTTATACAGTTGATACGTGGGGTATGTCAGGATACTCTTAATGAGAGATCTCATATATCAAAATGTAGAAGGGGTCGCTCCTATGAGATGATTTTGAGGGTTAAATATCTAGAGCATTCAATGAATAGTTCCAAGGAACTCCAAGGCCAAAACGGACAACAACGAAAAGACCAACTAATAGAATAGAGGAAACAATGTATGATTATTATTTTCTTAGTACACTCTCAACACCGACCAGTTCAAGGCATCACATCCACTGGGTGGTAAGTGTACTCGATGGTACGTCACTAGGGAAGGTTCAAGGTTCACAACCACCTTTCCCGATGCAGCATATTCTCGTAAAACCGTTGTTTTGTATTCATTTGTCTGCATGTACATCCATCTGCACTATATTATCATTCATGTGGGAACTGTTGAAAAATTGGTTGGGTTTGCACCAAATGGAAATGGAATGACCAATTTAAAAAGTTTATTTTTCTCAAATTGTGAAGTGAACAATTTTGAGTTAATGTTTATGTGGGTTTCAACACTCGATTTTTAGTATTTTTGAGTTCGTTGCCAAGCGGGTTGCGCAAGCTTCGTAATGGTATATAACATGTGAGAAAATCAATTAAAAGTGTGAATGATAAATTGGCTTGTAGTTGTGAGACGAGTTGCCATTTCGACTCGTTGCAATAATAACAATTTTGATCCACAATAAATTAGAGAAATAAATTCTAGAAGATGGATTTTCTCAAAAGATGAATTCATGGCATAACTTTTGCAATAAACATTCATGAGATTAATTCATAGCATAATTATTTGCAATCAACATTTATGTGATGTTTGAATATGTGCAACTTATTAGATATATAAAGAGGTCCACTCCCACATGTAAAAATCATCTAAAAAAATCATCTTCATATCCATATAATTGCATAGAACTTCTTGAGAGTTGTAAGGGTTCTAGCTATGAAAAGATCGAAGAACTGCTTCTCGTTGCTTCCGAGAGTAGTATGATTGGACATTGTACCTTGGGAAGTCATTGTTCGAGAAGGACCTGAAGCAATTAAGTGCACAAATTGAGTTTAAGGTCAAGTGATTGTACTACTGCCTCGTTCACGATTTAATTTTATTATTTTTTGTATGTGTTTCATCATTTTCTTCTTAAAAGATCCAACAAGCATTGTCCTAAGGCTCTTAGTGAAGTGGAATACAAACATGTCTTGATTGTGGAACTCTCGTGTATGTTATGTTATGTACCCTACCAGATATCTACTGTGATTTTGGGATGGTCAATAGATATCATTTCAACCTTGGACCAAAGCACTGGATAGATGTAAAGTGTATGTCAAGTTTCTTATCAGAACATGGGTATGTATGCTTGTGTAACGAGTTGTAGATTTGGTGCCCTTATCACATTGAATGGAAATATGATTTAATTAGGAATATTGTTCAAATTGATTTGACAATGAGCAAGATTATTTATATTGATAATCTTGTAGAACTATTTATTAAAAATTTACTAGCTAATAGTTTTGAGGGTCATATAGTAAAATGGGTGTAGTTTACATGAGTCATTTTCTCTAGAGTAAGTGGGAGGAAATGTTGTGTGATGTCTTATTGCTACGTTTATATTTATGACATTCTGAAATAATTTATTTATTTGATTCATTTCATTTTGAAATTTATTAAGTTCGTAGATTGTTGTGATATCATAAATGGAATTGTTTGAGTTGTCAAACAAAGAAAGATTTGATTTATGCTTCAATATAAATACGTTGTTCACAATTAGTAGATAAATTAGGGCAGTACATCTTGATAAGATACATTTCACTTTATTTAAGTCTATCTTTGACTTGGTAATGAAATTGATGATACATTTGGTGTATTGGAAAGAATACTTGGTTAACTGTGTTATTTTATTTTCACTATATTTCCATACATAACACCTTAATCCCGAGCGGGTAATGTACCTATATTTGTTGATTTGAAGTTTTGAGATTACTTTATTGATCAATATCTCGGTGTGTTGGGAATCAAATCTTATATTATAAAGAGAGGATGTTTCTCTTCAAATGTTGCCAAGTGTTATCTCTAATATACTGACAAGTGTCACGCCTAATATGATGCCAAGTGTCCATAACATTATCAATATATTTTGAATATATATATATTTTTTTTAAGATTAAGAGTCTTATATTATTATTTATTATTAGGGAACCCAAAACGTTTTATTTTTAACATTGAGATCATACGTTTTATTTTTAGAGAGACTCTTCACTGCTCTTCTCAGAAACACCAAAACTTCTCCTCTCTCACGTGCGAGTCGACGGTAGATTGTGGCCTCTGGATGTGATGTTTATTTGGTTGGAAATGTGAGAGAGTCAACGGCGAATGGCGGCCGATGTGTATGTAGTCGGAACTGCTCACGTTTCATCGATAATTGACAGTTACTTTGATAATTTTCTGCACTGTTTAGATTTGTTTATAGTTATTGGTAAATATACAAATTCAATAAGATTGTGAATGCTTTTGACAATTACATGGACACAAAGAGGATTAAACTTTGTGACACTTAGATCATGAAAATGTTAGTATTTTGATAATTATGGATTTCAATATTCATGCCCTGGTTGATTTGATTTCAGTTTTATTGTTCACTGTTCAGGATTATAACAAGATTTTAGAAGTTGATTACCAAATGCAACTATTAGTCCCAATGATATATGTCTAGCATTCTAGAAGTGGTGCATGGTAATCCATATACTATTGTTGAGCTTGGCTATTAGTAACCTTATTTTTATTTTAGTTTATTTTTTCTATTTTCCTCGCTTTTTCTCATTTCTCTCATAAATGGCATTCTGATAAGAAGAAGGATGAGAGCACTGGCATATCAAACTTAAAAAATAAGCGAGGCCTTTCAAGGTGATTGCTCATTACTCAATTTCACTTTTGAGATTTATTTATTTTAATTCGGTAATTGTATGGGTGTGTCTCTGCGTGTTTGGAAAGGTATTGGCATTTTTTGGTTCTTTGGAATTTAAGGACTCAATTTGGGTATTAATGGAGGAGTGGAAGTCATTATTTTGTTGAAGCATTTGAATAAAGTTACAGGAGATGAGTTATAGAGAATATAATGCCAAGCTCAAGAGGTATTTGCAATTTCTTTTCTTTATCGTGTAAACATTGCTTATGGTTGATTTTAATTTCATTTTCTTTGTTTGTGGTTGCAAGGTGTTGGAACCGGTTTCACAATAAGCTTTCCAGGAACTTCAGGGAACAAACAAGTAACTTTAGTCTGATGTCTATTCAATTATAGTAATAGAATATATAGATATAACTAAGATATAAATCTAACTCATTTTTCCGCAAACTTCTCTAACTCAAGTATGTCGTTATGATGTATAAAGCTTTCCTTGAGGTGGTCAAATCCCATTGTGTTTGTTTTTGGAGCTTTGCGTTTGCAACATTAACATTTTATTATCTCCATCATTGTATTTATTTTAGGTTGCCGACATGGAACATGATCTTCAAGATTTGAGGTAAATGTAGAATTTCCGTTGAGCTTGAAAATGAGTTCGAGGTCTGCAACTATTTTATTAGTTTCAAATAATATATTGACATTTGTCATTTTAATTTGCAAACTCTCCTGAGTTATTTACTCATTTTTTTACAAATGGAATGAGCATCGAGTCTGAGATAAATGGTCCTGAGAAGTTAGGTTCTATTAACGATTCAGTCATGTCCAGACAAAGCAATAGAGCTTGCAAAATGTTCGATCCATGGTATCGAAAGTCATCTCAATGCACCGTACAGGAACCTATTATAGGTATTAATTTTCTTTTTCTTTATCTATGTAAGCTTTTACTTCTGTAAAGAAGATTTTAATGAGCTTTTTAGGTATAAGTTTACCGTTTAAATGAAGATTTATTCAATTTATACTGAATAAACTATTATACATCTGTACATGCATTATGTCTATAGTGATTCCTAAGCTTTCACTACAATTTATTATACATTTATCTTATTCTATTCACTTTTTTATGTCAGGTGCCCACAAATGCATTTATGCTCCTGAGCCAATTGACGTGGGGCGAGCTAAAGGATACACTAACAACTGATGGAAAATTTCCCATTAATCTATTTGAAGTTTTATGTTGGAAAATATTATGCTTATTATGTGTTATACTTTCAGTTACCATGAAAATTAATGGAATATAATTTTAATTTTTTGCTTTATAGCTTTTGGCTTTATGGGTTATGTGGAGACACATTTTAAAAACTAAATCTGCGACTTCAAACAGATGTCCCCTTATTTCTCTACAACTTGCAATTACGATTTGTTATTTGTGCGATTCTTGAAGCTTTAAATCATTCATTTGAATGACTAAACGAAAGATTAAGAGAATGTAAATGTTATTTGTACATTAGTTCATAAACAGAGAAATTTGAATGACTAAACGAAAGTTACCAATTTGTATGAAAATCAACCTTGAAAATATTCACGATGAGATGATCTAGTAATTTCAATACTATATGTAGTTATTTCACAAATGAATGAAGGAATTATTCGTCACATTCGTCATACGTGTTTCATATCGGGAAAACAAGGATAACGTTTAGCCGAGGATGGATCATGAAGGGCAGAGAATCTTATTCTAAGTCCATGCAGGTATTAGTTCTCTCTGGGCCAAATTATGGGGTAGATTATCTGCAAATTATTATGAATTTGTTTTGAATTTTCCCAGTTAACAAAAATTACTCTATTTCTAGATCAAATTTATTTAAATGTTCTTTGGTTGATTATTGGTTGTAGGAATTCAATTGGGATCACAGCTGAAGAAAAACAATGTTAGGGCTGGGTTGAAATTTTGAAGTTGGGAAGTAGTTTGCATTTTGGCTAGGAAAACTTGAAATCGAAATGAAGGTAGGGAGTGCTGCAAAGTTAATTGTTGATGCGCTGCTACAACGGTTCCTTCCCCTTGCAAGGCAACACATTGAAACTGCTCAAGTTCAAGTAAGTTTCTTTGTGTGTGTATGTGGTTGGGTGTGGGACGGGGAATGAGGCCTTTTATAGTTATGAGTTTGGGCATTGCTATATTTTATTACAGTTAGGGGGGGTTCGTTTTGTTGGTTTTTACTGTTCTATTGATATGGTGTTTTTCAATATAGAAGTTCTTGGCTCTGTGTTTGTGGATGCCATTTAATGGTTAATTGGGTTGTGTTGGTTTAATTGCTTATTTTTCTAATAATTGTGGTGTAGATAATCTTTTTTATTGCTCACTCAATTAGCTTAATTCAGTTATGATGTTATCATTTGGAAAATGTAATTATAGTCTTAAATCATGAAAAGTCTTTCAGAATTTTCCTTTTCTTTTGAATTTCGAAAGACTTGCAATATTATGATCTCCATTCTCATGATAGGCTTAATACCATTTTAGATTTTCATGATATTTTGTTTGAATTATCAATCATTCACCTAGAGACATTCTAAATGGTATTTTTTTATGTCAAGTTTGATATGAGCTTTCACCTTTCTCTTTCGCTTTCCCATCTAATGCAGACAATAGACAATGTGCATCTGAACATCCTAGAGATGCTATTTAGCACCTTAGTTTCGTCCGTGACCCATCATCATATTACAGCTAATGAAGTATATAGTTGATTAGAATGTGTTGTAATAGCAAAAAATGTGTCAGTTTCTGTGCAATTGAATGTAGAAGAGCAAGCATGTTTAGTTGGAAGAGATTTTCTTTTTAGTCATGTTAGTAGACATGTTTTTAGTTGAGATGAGTTAAAACTAAAGCAGAGATGTTGTTTCTTAAGAAATTCTTGCTTATATTGTAATAATGTTGAGAGGTATAGAGGAGTATTTGTTTTAGATTATAAGTATTCTGATGAAATTGTGTAAATTCTTGGAAAGTGAAGGAGCTCATAAACAAAATTTTATTTAGAAATAACACATGGTAGATGTGGCATTTACTGTTGGCTACCTCATTAATGGAATATAACAAAGGAATGGAAATGAAACATTAATAATGTTCACTGATAATTGTCATAGTGAAAAATGATGGTTACGTATAGAAGTCTGATGATTTGCACACCCACATTGCTTTTCAGCTTAGTCAGAGAGAGAACACCAGGTGCACAAAAATGATGTTGAAATTTAGAGTAGACAAAATTAAAAATAAAAAAAAAAGGAACTTCTTCTTGGTGGTCTGATGTCAGCAAATATCATTTAGTGGAAGAAAATAATGCACTTTCGGAAGATATTCAAACAAAATTGTAAAAAATCATGAAATAACACGATTTGCAACTAAATATATCAGGCATGAATGATGTTCGACGGTATCTATTACTAATGCTTTTAACTTTTAAAACTTGTCTTTGATTTCATTTCACTTAATTTCTCTTGCTAGATCTTATAGGTTTCAAGATTTCTATGAAGGAGAGAGGGAAATGTTGATGAAAGAAGTATTTGAACTACGAAATCCAGTATTCTAATTACAATGTTCTTAGGTTGTTCAAGACACTAATTACTGAATTCATGTTACCAAGCTTGCTTTCCTCTTTGATGGAAAGTCAACTATTCTATGATGTTTTCATTGATGCACACCTTGGAGGAATTGAATGTGTAGAATGTAGATGTGTTATGGGAGGAGTTCAATAAGAGTTTATTCCGCAAAACTGAGATGAATGAGTCAGAAAATGTGATGTAAACATGCATTGAAAATTTTGAATATTGTTTGGTTTAATTTGGGAGTATAACTTGGGATATGTGCTACGATTTATACATTTAATCAGCTTTGTCGTAGTTCTTTAGAATTCAAGTGGTTTTCAACTGCAACAATTTCTAGAATTTGTAAAAAGAAAATTATTACAATAGGCACGTGCATTGCACGGGCATAAAACTAGTATAATTAAATGGAGAACATATATTTGCAATATGGAATCTTTCACCTATCAAATAGACATGATCATGATCTCAACATTTTTTCAATAAAATTGTGTGATGTGATCACACGGGACTATTCGATAGAAAATGAGAGTTGCGATGTATAATGTTGAAATATTGGTCTTACAGTCATGGTAGCATTTTCCAATTAATTCAGTTGATCGAAGGGGGTGATTATATTGGATCGATAAACCTGAAGATGTAATTATTGATAATTGCTTCAGTAATTTCAGTTCAATTAAGAGTGCAATCTCATTGTTTTAGTGGAGTAGAAAGTGATTAATAAATTATCGAAATCGAAATCGAACTGAATACCAAATTAACCGAACCGAATTTATATTTTGATTCGGTTCAACTCGATTGTTTGGTTATTACCGAATAGTGCTCACCCGTATGTTTGTTTATGGATTGGGAAGCCGCTTTTGGGATTCCAAATCTCAAATCCCTGTTTGCTTATCAGGATTTCAGTATAGAATTTTAAATTCTCCAAAATTCTACTATATAATACCTACAATACACATATTTTACATTTTTCAAACACAATTTCTAATATACTATCAATCATCTATCATACACTATTCAAGTATTATTATTTATTCAACTCAATACTCTTTCTCCTATTTTTTTTACTTTATTATCATTATATAATCATTCAATCATTTCTATATTACCTTTTATAATATAATATTATTTTATATCATCTACTTTTTCAAAATCCTACTTTATCAAATTCTATAAAATCCACATTCTCAAACATATACAAAATACAAATATATTTTTTACTTTATATCAAACCCTTCCAAATCCCTCTACAAGATTTCAAATCCTCTCAAAACTATAAACAAACAGCATAAGGTTGTGTGCAATTATAATTATTTATGTTTTCTTGCAACTAATATATACAAGTTTTAATCGACAATTCATAGTCCTCGAACAAAAAAATTGTTATATGTTCTTCTCGTCAATTTTAGATTATTAAAAAAATTAAAGTTTTTTCTTTCCAATTGCCATGAGAGATGTCTGAATGCTCAAGATCACCAAGTACAATCTATCAAAAGCAGATTTAGAATTTAGGTTTTTGTTTGTTTACGTATGTTTGAAGTCTCATAACATCCTCTCTTTCAATACCCAACTGCAACCCTTCCAAGTTCCACGATTTTCAACCGCAAAATAAATAAGAAAAAATTAAAATATAAATTCCAACTCTTCCACTGGAGCATGTAGTTCAGCCATCACGTTGGCATTAGCCATTGAAAAAAAAATGATGTCAAAGTCTTGTATGCATTCAGGTGCACCGTGTACTGATAGTGCATTTTAGAATCATGCAATTTGTTATACTAAAAAATGCAACTTGTTTACATTGAATCATGCAATTATTAATATGGAAAAATAGTTACACGGTTCAGCGTAAACAAATTGCATCTATCAATATAACAAGTTGCATGATTCTAAAATGCACTATGAGTGTACGGTACACCTGGATGCACATTAGACCCACTCAAAAATTATATGCAAAATAAATCACCGTTATAACCTTATGCATTTAAAATTATCATTACAATTCTTTTATGAGTGCCACTAAACACACCCCAAAATCCTCTAAACACACCCCAATAATTTTTAAGACAAAAATAGATATATATATATAAAATGACTAAATTACCCTATAGAATACTATTTTATCTTTTCTTTTAAGTTTTATTTATTTTGATTTTTTGTCCTCTAAATTTTTTTCATTTTGAAATTGATCCTTTACTTTTTGTAAGTCTAATTTTTTAAAATTATTATACATGAAAAAATAAGTAAAAAAATTTGAAAAAAATAAATTAAAATATAAAAATAATAAAACAATAAGTATATATTTAAAAAGAACTAAATAAAAAAAATCAAATAAGCAAAAATCGTGAAAAAAGATCTGAAAAAAATTAAAATTAAATTTTAAAATATTATTAAATCTTCAAAACAAGTAAATTAAGAAAAAATGAAAAAGTAATTAAAACTAAATAAAATATTCAAGTAATATAAATCTTCAAAATTAATTTAATTAAAATAAAAAAAATTTCAAATTTTATTTAGTTTTACTGATTTTTTTAATCTTAATTATTTTTTTGATTTATTTTTTAAAAATATTTCACAGATTTCATTTAATTTTTTCAGTTTTTTAAATTTAAATATTTTTAAAAAATTTGTTTACTTTTTAATTTTTTATTTAGCTTTTTTATGATTTTAAGTTTTTTTTTTCTAATTAAATTTTTGAATTTATTTATGTTTGAAATAATTTAGTTGACTTTTTTGTAATATATTTTTGATTTTATATAAAATTCTAAGAATGTTTTTATAAAAAATTAATGAATACAAAAGAATTAAATAATTTTTTTAGGAAAGAAATGTTCATGAGAAAATGAGAGATAGGAAAGTGTTATTTTTATATTTTAATAGAGGAAGAATATAATAGGAAAAAAATGGGGTGTGTTTAGTAATACATGTTAATTTTTAAATTTTATTGGGGTGTGTTTAACAAATGGGATGTGTTTAGAGAATTTTAGGGTGTGTTTAGTGGCACTCTTCTTTTATATATATGTCTAATAAGATAATAATAACTGTTATATTAAAGCGTGAGTGGGTCTCAAATGCATCCAAGTGTACCGTGCACTCATAGTGCATTTTCAAACCGTGTAACTTGTTATACTGAAAGATGCAACTTGTTTACACTGAACCGTGCAACTATTAATATGAAAAATAGTTGCACGCTTCAATATAACAAGTTGCATCTTTCAATATAACAATTTGCACGGTTCTAAAATGCACTATGAGTGCACGGTGCACCTGAATGCATACAAAACTTGGCAATAAAGCTAAGCTAGCCAAATTAAAAACCATGGACTTAATTCAAATTAGGAAGCTATTTGAGCAGAAGAGATAAATAAACCTCTCCCAACACTCTTCATCACACTCATCTGCAACACATCTTAATCGCCTATTTACATGAAGAAATGTGAATAATCCATATATTTCATAATATAAAATACGGTAAACAAAATCCAAGAATAGCTGAACTCAACCTTTTCTGACCTCTATATACAAGCTTTTGAATTATAAGAAGCTCAAAAGAATGCATGTATACAACAGAACTCACCTGGATAGGTATTCAGTAGAAAAACAACTGTGTGCATGCCGACATGTGTGGAAAGATCTGCACCAATCTGACTGTTGGAAACGACGAAGAAACGTAATGGGGACCAAGCAGTTTATCTAATTAGAGTTCTTTGGCTGAAAGACTCTGCTGCAAGAGATAATAAAGCAATCATGCAGTGGACAATGAGACCAGTGAAGCAATACAAGAGCAAATAAACTAGGATATATAAATATTGGAATTTTGTCAATTCAAGACCTGAAAAATAGTAAAACTATTGATTAGGGTCTGGAAGATTTTTGGGAAATAGAAAACTATCAATCTGGGTCTTGAAAGATAGAAATTATCAATTTAAGACTCACAAATTTTTTAGATCATGTTTGACATCTTATACTTCATAGCCTTATTTATTAATATATATAATTAATTTTTTATTCTTAATATTCTTTTCTTATTTTCGCCACTCGTGTGACCTTAATATATCTGTCTTTTAGAATTTTGACTTTATTAAGATATTGCTGGATAACTAGAAATCATAGGATGTCAGAAATGGTCTTAAATGTGTGCGTCATAAATTGATAATTTCTATCTTTTAGGTCCTGGATTGATAATTATTTTCTATTTTTCAGATCCTAAACTGATAAAACTCATATATTAGTATAACATATTGAGTGGATCTAATGTGCATTCAGGTGCATCGTGCACTCGTAGTGGATTTTAGAAACATGCAACTTGTTATATTGAAAAATGCAACTTGTGTACACTAAACCGTGCAACTATTTTTCCATATTAATAGTCGCACGGTTCAATGTAAACAAGTTCCATCTTTCAATATAACAAGTTGAATGTTTCTAAAATCCACTATGAGTGCATGGTGCCTGGATGCATACAAGACTTAGCCTAACATATTATATATATATATATATATATATATATATATATATATATATATATATATGTTAGATAGATAAATAGAGAGAGAGAGAGAGAGTAGCGTACATTATGATCACTAGTGATATAAGAAACAACAACGGTAATGTCATCAAGTTTTCCACCATAATAACGGAATCCCGCTTCCTGTGCAGCCGTAGAGAAAGGAGTCTGCCTGTTCTTGTCCTGAGCTCGTTGTCGTGCCAATGCTGCTATCTTCTGGGCAGTCACCTGAGGCCCGAAACCAGCTCTCACAGCATGAACCACAATTGCAATAATGTCATTGTTATACAAATTGTCAAAGAGACCATCAGTCCCAGCAATTATAACGTCTCCTGGAGCCACAAAAACCGTAAAAACCTGCACCGCGGTGAATAGTTTAGTTCTTGATGTATTAGTTCAAATTGTAACTGAGTCATTATAGAAAAGCAATCCATCCGCTGTTGCACATGCATTTCCAAAAACAAATTGTAATTTGTATGTAATAAAGTAAACAAAAGTAGTACAGAACCATGAACCCCGTTAAAATTAAAATTGACATGTCACAAAACAATGTCAACGTAAATAAAGTGTCAAGCTAAGGTAGATTTCCCATATAGTTCTTATTTAAACAAAATATAATCATGCCAATAAGCCAAACAAGAGGTAGAAAAGTTAATGATAAAACTGCAAACAAGTGAACATGTTGCTATCCTATATAACATGGAAATGGGCACGGGAATACCAGCTGGGATCAGGAACCATTTATGCTTTTAATGTGAAGGATCTTAGAATTTATTTCAGATATAAGCGTTCAAAAAACAGCATTCAACTCTTAATTCAATGGGTAACAAAGACGGCAGAACTCATAAAGCCGAATTATCTGAAATCAATTTGATCCTATTCTTAATGTAGCAGTAATGCGATGCAAAAACACACTATAATTCATTCTGAGACATGAAAATAAAAAATTCGCAGAAGAGTCGAAAATTAGTTGTGCAGTCGACAATGGAAAAGAGTGTTAAATAAACCAAGTATTACATAACAAATTACTTTGATAAATATAAAAAAATTATAACAATAATAATATAATAAAAGTCCTGTTTCCCAAATTCATATTATTCCTGAATAAAAATACCCCACCAACTGATGCAGAAAGTAAGTAAAAAATAACTTAAACTTATGCAACCTGTCCAGAGCTAGGCGAATTTCCAGCACTACCACTCTCTAGCTGATAAGTATAATTGAATTCATGCTGCTGTGCAGGGGATCTGAACACTGTACAGCCATCTCTAACCACTATAAATCCGCTATCCCCTAAATTAATGGCATGGAGACCCTACAATAGATATAAGAAATTAAAATCATTAAAATTGAGAAAATACAGCTGCAAAAAAGTAGGAATAGCTTCTTAAGGTGATGTTTGTTTTGGGTTTTAAAAACCAGAATTTGAGTTTTGATACTTAAAACTGGTTCAAGGTCGGGATTTTGAAAACCGGATTTAAGAAACCACCACTACAACACCTATAAACCTACTATCAGACTTTCCAATACAATCAATTCTCTCTCCTTAATACTTTAATATATTAAATCATAATGCACACTTCATCATTTGAATCACACTCAACTATAATAATAAAAATAATGCTCCCTCCGTCCCTAACTCGATTGAACATTTACTGCACACATGGGTTTTAAGAAAAGAGTTGTTTATTATTATTAAAAGGGATAAAGTTGCTTTTCGGTTAGGGTTAAATGGTAAAAGTAGTGGCATTTGTGTAAATTAAATGAGATAAAGTTGACTTTAGTGTTGAAAAAGTAATAGCATTGGTGTAATATTGAGGTGTTTGAGGGGTATAGATTAAAGAGAAAAAGTTGCTTTATTGCCATTTATAGAATGTTCAATTGAGTTTGGGCCGGACCTTTTTGGCAAATGTTCACTTGCGTTAGGGACGGAGGGAGTAAATCAACTTCATTCACTACACATTGATTTGACATAATCCCAACCCTCCTAAAAAAATCTAAAACAAACACACACCTTACTATTTATCACGACTTCAGAACTACTTAAAACCCAAGACAAACATCACCCAAGGGTCCCAATTTTTTAGAAGTAAATTTCGATCATCCTTGTTGATAAAAACATACTACCTATATTAACGTGTGAACAATAGCATACCTCATCAGTGAGAGCAATAATACAAGCAGTTGATGAGCCTTTTGATTTTGTGATATTGTAGGCTTTTTCCAAGACTCTGGCAGGGTTAATAGAACCCTTTGGTTCTTCTTGAAGTAAATTAAGTGAATTTGACATGAGCTCACGAGCATATTTTCCAGCATCAACACCACGATCAGCCCATCCACCTACACCGTCAGCTACACCAATAGCCTTTTCCCCAGTACAAATGAAGTGGGCGTCCTCTCCACCAGTTTCTTCTTTGTCAGGATGTGGAAGGTAACACGATCCTGAATTTAGTTTCAGAGATCTGTTAATTGGTATATTCCTGCAACTAATAATTTAAATTCAGGAGAGTTAAACAATTATTAAAGTAATTATGAAAGGATTCAAAATATCTCTTTTTTAGCTTCCAATGATGGGCTTCTAGATAGCATTTGACAAGGACAATCATAAATAGTCATCTTTGATCAGGCTTTGACAGAGATGCGGGGTTCAATAAATTGAAATAGGTCGGGATTGATTTGATGACAGAAAAACCTAGTTTAAATCAAGATTTAGAAGTTTTAAGGTGCCATCCACAAGGACTGGAAATGTGGAGAATATATGGAGAAAGCTCTACATTTGAATTTGAAATAGTTACATCTCATCTACAAAAGCTCAGGGATGTGGGCATGCGCCAAAGGCTCTAATACCATGAAAGAATTTCATCTCATCTAAAAGCTCGGACTTGTAGAGAGGTGTGGAATCAATTCATTTATATTAATTCCCCAGATTATCAGAAATTCATAAATTATCTCAAACTGAGAATAGAACGCAATTTTTTTTTTTATACACATATGAGCTTGGAGAGACAAAATATGATTAGTTAAGAGTTGAATCTGAAAATTGAACTCGACAAACTAAAAGAAACATACAGGCCAGATGAATCTGTGGAACTCGAATGCCATTCCTCCCTCATAGAGTTACTAAAGGACAAATCACGAGCAGATGAACATGCAGTTGATGAACTGCGCAGACCCTTAAAGCCTAAACCAATAAATGGGTAAGCACTGGCCTTCCTCCTTGCATTAATGCCCGAAAGCTGACTAGGCCTGGATAGTAGACAATCAATGTGATGCCCACAAACTTGAAATGAAGGCCCTGATACAGAAGGTACAGAAATCACACGAGAGAATGCTCCGAAAACCAACAGATTCTGTTTTCGATTGCGTATATGTGAATTTGCTTGAGCAGGGGCATTCAGGTCATTTAATACCCAAGACGGTAAAGAATGGATGAGCTTTGAGTTGCCACACAATACCTTCCATTCACCAATCAAAATATCTACTTGATCCTTGATTCTACTATCTTTCTCAGAGCCCAGTCTCCAGACGCCTTGCCGGATTGCATGATGAAGTCTTAAGAAGTAATTAGATGGCATTTCCCTAGTTTGATCGCGATCAAGTTTCCACCTTTTGTCACAGAAGGTTCCCTCACAAATTCTTAATGCATCTACTAATGAGATGCAACAAGCAGTATCTTCCTTCCACGGCAATAAATGTGTAAGGAATCAAGAAAACTGAAAAATGAATGCACAACTCATCAAGAAACTGTTTTATCTTATACAAATAGTCAATTTTGGGATGTAACTAAGCTTTGTAGTATTAAAGACATGATTCACTTTAAGGTATCAGTTTCATAAAAGACACTCATGCATTACAACAAGTATAACTTGAATGTTACTGCCTTTTCTGCTTAATTGAATCACTGAATAATGACTACATCTGATGTTTGATACAACGGTTACAGCCCAAGATTGAAAACATTTGAAAAGTGTACAGAAAAAGTAGATAACTTAACTCAGAAGCAAACGTAGAGCCCAAAATATTATACAAGGGGCAAAATTAGAGTTCTAATCAAAAGAAAGTTATGCTATTATCTAATAGAATGCCTCTGAAACTAAAAATCTTACGAGATCCAAATTCATAATATTAAACTCAACTCAGATTTTCATAATACTTTTTAATGTATAATTACCATTAGAGCCCCAAACATATATATAATTCTAGAAAAAAAGCCAAAAACAAGAAGACACAAATAAGTTTCACAGAAATATTAAGACTAAAAGCTAAATCTGCAGAAGCTTCGCCTCATAGATAAAGGAAATTGAAAATCTAACCTAGATGAATGATCAATGAAGTGGGCAGCGACGATCCGCCATTGATGTTGTAGCAACAAAGATTACAAGTTTGCAGTAAAAGCGCGAAATTATCAGGCTAAAATTCGGTGAATTGGATTGGGTAGAGAAATAGGGTTTAATTATTTAAACCAACACGCTAGCCACCAGCCACGCTTCAGCTCCGACAAAATAGGGCTAATTTGTTAGCAACCACATCTAATCTAAATATATCTAAATATATACATACATATATATAACAGATAATTGAAATTATGTTGTCAAATTGGGAAAATGAGTTTTTAAACAATCTTCATCATTGATTTAATAAATTGAGAAACTCAAATAATCATATATACATTTGAATATATATTAATAACATGATATATCAACTATAAGGATAAAGATATACTCTCCCCGTCCACTAATTTTATATTTACTTGTCTTATTCGTTCGTCCATCAATTTTATGCACACTTCTTTTATGGAAAAAGTTATTTTATCTTTATCCCCCAACCACTACTTAATTAATTCAAATATCATTATACTTTATTTATAAATGGACCCCACAATATACCCCCATAATACCCTTATTTTATCTACTTTATTTACCTTTTTCTTAAACTTTGTGCCACATCAATCAGGCATAATATTCATGGACGGAGAGAGTATAAAATTATAGAGCAATATAATAAATGAAATTTAGGTTTTCTTCTCTCCATTGGTCCCTCTTAGTTTAGGGTTGTGTCCTTCCTTGTGGAGCGGTTGTGTCTCCTTTCCTTGGAGATCTGAATATGGTTTCCTCTTGGTTTGCTTTGAATCTTTGAGATCTCGAATCTTCTCATTGTGGTCACGTGTCTCCCGTTTTATTTTTTTTTCTCATTTTGGTCTTTTCTTTAGGTCAACTTCGCTTTAGGTCTTATCATTGACCCACACTAGTAAGCATGCTCGCGGTTAAATTTTTTTCCGAACCGGCAGTTTTTAGCCAAAGGCGGTTTGGGTTCGGTTCTCAACCCGTGAATTATTTTAAACCGGATTCTTTTCTTTATTCATTGCGATTTTTTTTCTTTTTTTTTTCATATATTTTTTCTTGTGTTTCTTAGTTTTTTGGATCTAAAATTTGAAGGAATGTATAGATAGATCATGAAATTGGACATTGTTATTGTTAATATGAGGATTTAAATTGAAGATTACATTAATAATTGAACTATTATAAATTAGTAGCCTAATTTATTACAAAGTAATTGAACTATTACAAAATAGTAATTTTAACTTAAAATAAGCTAGTAATCTACTATTACAAATTAATTGAACTATTACAAATTTTCAAATTACAAAGTGAACTATATCTAATTAGTAATTACAATTACAACTTAAAATTTTAAACTTTACAAAATAAATGGGGGGGGGGGATTTAAAGAAATTGGACTTGAGCTTAAATTTAAGAAATAAACTTAGAAATTCTAAGTTTGAAACTTAAAATTAAGTTGTCTCACGATCCAAATAGGAATCAAAGTCCACGTAGTTCTCTTTTTATCAAACTTACCTCGTTGATTTGGATCGATTCGATTCTTCATGCATCACTTTTCGGTGGTAGTTTCTTGAGCTATCTTGATCATCATTATCAACAAATTCTTGACTTCTTTTTGGCTCTTACCCAATCATCAAGCAAGCATTGGTTTTCCACGTTTTCAACGGTCATATTCGATCTCGATCATCAAAGTGTAGCCTCCCAAACTAAAAGCTTGTTCAACCAAGCGGTTGGGAGGGAGATGCAAAAATTTTCTTCTTGCTAGCATTGACAATATTGGATAGATATTTTTCATCCTCGACCACCACTTTAGTATATTAAAAGTAGCGTTGTCTTCATCTTCATCAAGTCGAGCAAATGAAGAGGATAAATAATGATCAAGTTAAGTAATAAGGGTTTAGACCTTGGACGCTTTTTTAGAACGTTCATCATAAAAACTGTTAATATATCTTCTTTAATGACTCATAGAAGAGCCACCACCACCAAAATTTTCTTCAAAACCGGGACCACTATATTCTCTAAATAAAGACATTAAAAGTAACTTTAATCAGATTACCAATCTCTTAGGATTAGGATATACATCATCTTCAATTCGCCATGACCATATGTCTATTAGGAAATAAATAATTATAATACATATTTAACATCATTATTAATCCATCCAATCTTACTCTCAGGATCAAACACTTTAGCAACCAATAATAGATGGGAATATTTGTAAAATATTTTTTCCATTTTGCATCATAGAGAAAGTAGCACCACTTAATAAGGGATTTGTAATATTTTCATTTAACACATGAGCAACTTTAATACAATAATCAAGCGCTAAATTACACGTGGGATAATAAACACGGATAACACTTTTTGTGGAATCATTAAAAATTCCCAAATTTTTTACAAAAGAAGTGCATGAATCAATATTGAGGATATAAACGAATACCACAATTTTCTTGAGTAAAAATGTACATAAAGCTTCTTTTTATAATCCATAGACTCCTTTTAACAATTTATCGTGGAATTCCAACGAGTTGACACATCAAGAGAAAATTTTTTGGGATGCATATTGTATGTTCTACAAAAAACTTTCCATTTTTTTTCAACAATTTTGAATGTCTCGACATATAATAAATAAGCGGATCTAATAGGACCAACTTGTTCTTTCAAAGCATCTAAACCATCTTGAACACATAAATTTAAAATATGACACATACATCTAACATGAAAAAATTTTCCACCAAGATATGGTTGACAAATATTTGTAAGACCTTCAATAGTAGCCGTATTTGCACTAAAGATTATCAAAACCAATAGAAAATATTTTTTTTAGTAAGAGCATACTCATTTAAAATATCATGCAATTTTATCTCTAATATTAACGGCATTGTGTTCGTATCAAAATCTCTATAAGCAATCAATCTTTTGTTAAGAGTCCATGAATCATCAATCCAAGTGCATATAACTCCTATATAACTATGCTTTTGAAAATTATCACTCCAAATATCCGCACATATACAAACTTTAACATTTAAATCGGCAAATAGATTAATCAAAGCATATTTATACTCATAAACAACTTTAGCAACATCAAGTAGTAGTATGACGTGAAACATTTTTTTTTTTTGCATGAGTTGAAGACCAAGGTTAACAAAATCATTCCAATCTGAATTATCGGCAAATTGAAAAGGAAGGTGTTGTGTGCACACAAATTTAGCTAACAATTTTCTATATTTCATTTGATCAAATGTAAATAGAGAAGTGGGGTTACTTACCTCGCTTTGAACTCCACCCAAAGGGTTGACGTAAATCCATGAAGTTGTGCTTGGTTTGAACTAATTCCAACTCTATCAGGATGAATTTTTTTTTCAAATGCTTCTCGAATGTTCCATATCCTCCTCCTTTGACAAAAAGAATATATTTTGTCACAATAGTTGCAATGAACTTTAATAGTACCATCCTCGTTGATCACTTTATTAAAGTGGCGTGCAAAAATATCCGACTTAAGTTGAGCTCGACTTGGAGTTGGCTCGGCATTGGACTCGGTTGGGTTTTTGGCTTTTCTTGAGTAGGGCGTCGTGGTATAGCATCATCTTCAAGAGGATTCTCATAACCGGGACCAAGTGTGGCCTCAATATCATCTAAACTCCACTTTCGATCGGTCTTAGGGGTGGATGTGGAAGATTTAATAGGTGGAAGTTTTTTGCCTTTACCCTTACCCTTGCTTTGATGGCTTGCCATAATAATAATATGTATGTAAGTATATGTAAAAATAATATATGTATGTAAGTGTAGTGTAATGTAATATGTATGTAACTATGTAAGTGTAGTGTAATATACTAATATGTAGTATAGTACTATAGTAGTATACTAGTATTAGTATAGTGTAATATATAGTGTATATAATATATAGTGTAGTATAAATATAATATGTAGTGTATAGAGTATAGTTACTATAGTATGATATATAGTGTAGTATAAATATAATATGTAATGTAAATAATATGTAAATAATAAACTTTGAGAATTGAGTGAGAGTTGAGACTTGAGAGTTGAGAGAGATGAATAAACTTTGGTGTGAATTTTGGAGTGGAATGAGTTGGTATTTATAGATGAAATATTGAAAAAAAAAAAACGGTCAAAACGCCGGTTACCTAACCGGTGGTTCCATAGGATTTCCTTCAACGGGCTCTTTGATCTCGGCCATTGGATCTCTTGACGGCTGTCGGGCCGTTGGATCTCAACGGCTAAATTTTCAAATGTGATGATTAAAATTAAAAGTTTAACTCAAACCGGGTTAGGTTCTGGAACCGGCGTTCGAATTCGAACCAGCGGTATTCTGTTTGCTAGAACAGGAACCATTCTGGTTTTGGTTGATTTAAATGGGCGGTGTTCCGTGATTCGGTTGAAACCGGTTCGGTTTTTTTAGCAAGCCTTTTCTTATTTTAACTTCGGATCTTTGAAGACAGTTGGGACCTAACATTCGAAGGTGTTGTTTGCCTTGTATTCTACTAGGTGGGTCTATGTTCTTTTTTTCTTTTTAGTCCTAGGCATCCTTAGGCTCTGCGTGTGTAGTGTGGTGCTTGTTACAATGAATGGTCCATCAAAAGGAAGAATGTTGTGGGCGGAGGAAAAACCAGTTCAAATAGAAACAGGGGGTACAAACAACAGTCTTCTACCCTCTTTGTGCTCTGGTTTGGAAGGTTCTCACAGATAAGTCTTTTAATGCCTATGGGCTCCTTGAAACCATGAAAAAAAGCTATGTTCGCAAAAGGCTTCCTTTGCTTTCATGAGGTGGGTGAGAATTTATTCTCTTTCCGAAAGACAACACAGCGAGATCTGGAAGAGATTATTTCACGAGAGCCATGGCACTTTGAAAAGAACTTGCTAATGCTAAAGGATCCATGGCACTTTGAAAAGAACTTGCTAATGCTAAAGGATCCATGGCACTTTGAAAAGAACAATGTGTTTCTAAGTTTACAGGGTTGCTTGATTGAGATTATGAAGATTAGGGGGCACAACAACTACAAGTTGCCCCACATGTACAAAGAGGGCTTAATTAGGGAAGGACGACTGTCATTGACCTTAGAAGTTGATGAGGTCATTGTAAGAGACTGCATAGAGCATTTGATTGCTAATGGACATATTGAAGCAACCACAAATGAATTGGAAGAACTAAGGTCAGGATTAGGATATGATTAGGGCATAGGACCTACTCTTTTGTGATCATTTTGAACCAATCTTTTATAAGATGGTTATGTTTACAACATAAACATATGACCAAGAAGTTATCTAGGTCTTGCTTAGGATGTAAACATAGAAGTATGTAACCTTTTTCAAGTTTTAAGCTATCTTTATTAATGAATTTATGACACTCAGAAAAGATTCATCACAGGGATCACATACTTACAATTAAGCCTCCTAAAACTTGATAAAATGTCACCAAGTGGTCACATTAATGTAAGGGATCACATTTATTCACATTTAACTCAAAGGGATCACAAATGGAATGCATTTCCCATCAAAATTTCATCATGTTGGGAAATTTATAGTTTTGATAAAAGTTCCAAAACAATTGTAATAGGACTAGTCAGACCTATTAGCTGACTGATGTTTTAGAAATCAGAAATAGGATGACCAGTTGATAATCACTGTATAGAGCAACTGATGTAATAGTATAGGTCACATATTGAGGGGGAACTCAATATATATCAGGCAAATCTGAAGTTCGGAAATACCTGATAATCTGGTATAGATCAGGTGAAGTCAAGAAGACCAGAAGATCGACGTCCAGAAGTCAAGAAACTGATTTGTCAGTTTCTACCAGATCAGAATTAATCTGAAGAAGAGAATGAAGATCATGTAAGAAGATTCAAGACCTGATGACCTGCTATATAGAAAACATCAGATGAGTCAGTAAGTTGGGCTAAGACAACTTACATCAGAAGACTCAACCAGGTAGACTGATCAATTTCATCAGGTCAGTTCAATCAGGTGTTAAGCAAGTGTTTACCTGAAACGTACAAGTTCATCAGACAAGAAGAATGTCAACCTAAGTTGGTGAATCAAAGCGCCGAATAAGCGTACTTGACAACCAATGAGAGCAAGACACGTACTTACGCGGCTGACACTATGGGTCAGAGCGCTTCAGAGCCAAACGGCTAGAAAGGACAAGTTTACATGCTTTTGGTAGGGATCATATCAACTCGCCTTCGCAAACCTACCAAATATAGCCCGAGATTCAAATTACTCTCCAATGGCTCTTTGATTTAAAGGCCTATAAATATGGGATCAAACCTTCAGAGTAAGGTTACGGAAACAATGCACAAGCTTAAGCACAAGCTATTTCCGCACAAAGAACACCAAGAACTCAAGCAAATATTCTAAGTGTTCATCCCATAGTTTCTTAACAAGAAATCTCATCCTTTAGCTTTAGGTTACTCAAACACTTGGATAGATTTCCAATTGAAAACCATACAAATCTTTACCCAAACCGAGTGTTAGGTCAAGTTTGTGAGCAAGATTTCAAGCTAGGGTTTCTAGTCTTGATTTCTGGGATAAGTTGAATGAGAACTCTATAAACATCTATTTGTAAGGTGTTTGGACTAACACGTTAAACTAAGTCTAGTTTGGTAAGTAAATTCCCCTTGTAGGTCCCGAACGGGTTTTGTGAGGGCAGAAGTCTAGAGGGGAGGGGTGAATAGACTTCTGAAAACTTTTGTGTGAGATCAGGTGTGAAAAACAAGTTATCTGATCAGAGTGCGAGTGAATCAATTTGGGCTGATATCCAACTTACTGATCACCTGAGGGCAGATCAGTTCGGTGTCTATCAGTTAAATTGATGTGCGGAAGCTAAGTTTTACCCGTGTGAAAAACCAGTTTGTTAAATCAGATTTCTAAGTTATCTGTTTTGAATCAGATGACAAAGTGTCAAACTGATCAGATCAGTTGCTTGATGCAAGACTGATCCAGACTTAGAGTATGCATGCAATAAACAAACAAGTAGTGTGCAGATAATGTAAAGCAGGTAAAACAGATTAAGGCACACAAGATTTTTATAGTGGTTCGGACAACTTGTCCTACATCCACTCTTCCCTATCAGCAGGGGCACCAACTTAACCAACTGGACTTAGATTAATGTGTTAGTACAACACAGTACAACAGATGTTTCAAGAGTTCTCACTCAACTAATCCCAGAAATCAGAACTAAAAAACCTAGTCTAAAATCTTGCTAAACAAACTTAACCTAACTTTTGGTTTGGGTATAAGATTTGTTGTGTTCCAACTGGAAATCTATCCTAGTAATTGGGTAGCCTAAAGCTAGAGGATAAGATTTTTGTGTTAAAAACTATGGGATGAACACTTAGAAAATATTCTTGATTTTGTGTTCTTCGTGCGGAAATTGCGGATAGCTTGAGCTTGATGATAATTTCTGTAACCTTACTATGAAGGTTTGATCCCATATATATAGGCACGAAATCGAACTAGCCATTGGAAAGCAATTCAATTTTTGGTCTATTTAAGGTAGGTTTGCAGGATGGATATGACGTGTACAGAGGCAGTATGGCCAAAGCATGCAAGCTTGTCCTTTCTAGCCGCTTTTGACGCGGATCCGGCGAACTCGACTCGACTCCGGTGACATACGTGTCTTGCTCTCATTGGTTATCAAGTACACATGTTCAGTGTTTGATTTACCAACTTAGTTTGACATTCTTCTTGTTTGATGCACTCGTATGACTTTGGTGAATCTTTGGTTGTCACCTGATTGAGCTGACCTGATCAGTTTTAACTGATCAGCCTACCTGATTGAGTCTTCTGATGTAGGTTGTCTTAGCACAACTTACAGACTCTATTTCGTTCTTCTGATGTATGTTATCTGAGGTCTTCTTAGTCTTGTTCTTCTGGTAGTCATCTAATCTTCGTGTCTTCTCGGTTGTAGCTTATGTCTTCACCGACCATCCGACTATCCGACGGTCCGATCTTTCGATCTTCAGAAACTGTTCGATCTTGATCTTCGTCCTTGTCTGATCTTCTGATCTTCGTGACTTGTCTGATCTTCTGATCTTCGTGACTTGTCTGATCTTCTGATCTTCGTGACTTGTCTGATCTTCTAATCTTCTTCAAGACTTAACCTATACATATTGAGTTCCCCCTCAATATGTGGCCTATCTATTACATCAGTTGTCTATACATCTCAGCTGGTCATCATATCCTGATTTCTAACTCATCAATCAGCTAACATGTATGACTGGTCCTATTACAATCTGTTTTAGAACTTCCATCAAAACTACAAATTTCCCAACAATTTCCCCATTTTGATGGAACCAAAACATTTAATCAGAAAAAAAAAAAAACCAAAATGTAAAGAACATAAACAACAGAAATCAGAAGACAATGAGACGTTGTCTTAAGATCAGAAAGGTAAATCATTTCATTGATTAATTTTGCAGTTTATAAGTACAAGAAATGATAATCAAAATTACCTAACATCTGATCTAAGACTTCATCTTTTGATCTCTTACATATCTCTCATGCCTTCAGGAATTTCAAAGATGTCGTGCATTCTTCTGAGTACTTTCTTCTGGCGATCTTCTTCAATGATGTTCCCTCTCTCCAGTGCATCAAAGTATGCTCTTCTGAATCCCACTGGATCGTATTCTTGATTCTTCTTGAGAGGAGGGATCAGATATTCATATCTCGGAGCAGAGGGTCTCAATGCCATTTTATGCCCTTCCCTCATGACCTCTTTGTAGAATACTGGATACTTTGTCTCGAGCCAGTCCAGAAAGATCTCATCAAATACATTGTCATCTTGTTCTTCTGGGACTCACTGGATCATGAAGACATCGCATAGTCAGTCTGTCTTTATTATTCTCCAGGGATCATGAAGGTCTTCTCTACATATCAGGATCTCATTGACATTTGCAGGTATGACATTTTCTACCCAGGTCTCGTCTTCACCTTAGGTAGCCTTCTTCTTCTGTTTTCTCCTGAATGCTTGATCCAGGCCTGCTGCATCCTTCAGCTTATTCCTCTTGGTGGCCTCATCAATGACCCTTCTTCGTTTGGCCTGGTCTTCTTGTTCCCTGATATGTTCCTTTGATAGCAGCAACTTTGATCTTGTAACAATTGTTTTCTGAGCGACATAACGCTTTGTCTGGTTTCCCTTCAGTTGTTTTCTTCTTTTAGCCTCTACCTCCGCCGCTTCTTCTTATTCTAGCTTCTTGGCAAGTTCAAGACTTCTTGCCTCTTCTTCTGTCTGCAGCCTTTTATGAACAGTTGAGGAAAAATCCTCAATTTTATCAACTCTGGCAGTCAGATCAATCATAGCAAATTTATGTTCATATAAGGTCTTGTCCTGAATGTCCAGCTGTTTGGAGTGTTCTTCAATGGTACATCTCGGCCAGTTCAGTGTCTTGGACTTCAGCAGCTTGTCTTGATGCAGACACAATAGACATTTGAGTAGATGGGGCAACATGTTTTTATGATATCTCTCCTTCCTCCTTTTTGGTTGCATCAAAAAGCTTTCTGAGAGTCTTCTCAAGATTGGCGAACTGAGGGAGCATTTTCTTCTTAAGCTCGTCAGCCTCCAAAGATTGGATCTGAACAGATGAGGCAGAAGGAGTAGGACCAATCATTTTTTACACAGCTTCTTCCAGGGCTTTCTTGGCAATAAAAACATAAGTTTCAAACCGTTTCACCGCAGCCTCAAAGCTTGAATCAACCTGCATTAGAGATTTGTAAGCCTCCTCAAAGAGTATTCTGACATCAGAAAGCATGGAGACTTCCAAACCCAGTTTCTCTAACAACAGTTCCACCCTTGTCATTTCTGTTGAAGCAACCTTAGAATGCATTGCCACCAGTTTTGCAGCAGTCTGATTCCTCTCAGATTCAATGAGCCTTATGGTTCTCTCCTCCATCTGATTCAACAGAGTGCTGGCTAGTGCACTGAATTGAGTTTCCACAGATGCTTTGACCCCATCCAGAATAGTCGTCGAAACTTGGTCCAGGGTCTCAGCCGGAATCACTACTACTGGTGCAGATGTTTGCGCCTCATCAGCTAGGGTCTCATCTGGTTCACCCTCAACTGGTTCATCGGCAGCATATTCAAACTCTTCAATGTGCTCATGAAAACCCATCTTCTTATTCACCAGCCAGGCAACATCATTATCTGTTGCCAGTTTAGCAGCACTGGAAACTCCAACCAGATGCTTCATTCTCAGCTCCAGGTCCACGAATTCTTCATTTCCCATCGCCTCCAGGACCATCAGAAAATCTTCAATATTCTGCAGTCTGATATCCCTCCAGAAGAGAATATCATCCACCTGCGGTCGAACACTATGATGGTCAACCAGATCAGAATAATGCTTGTTCAGATAGTTGTCCACTCTTTGCTTCAGAAATCTGATGACTGGTTTTTCTGGCTCAGGCGATTCAAAGATCTTTCTGGTGTTGAATGGGTTGTGAGCAACTGAAACAAATAAGGCCTTTTGCCTGGCCGTTTGGATATCTGGAGTTGCTTCTCTATATGGCTCTTGTTGAGGTGGTTGGGCAAGTTTTGGTTGAACTTCTGCAGATGTGGTTTCTACAGGTTGGGTTGACTCAGATGTGGTAAGTTCTGGTTGAGCTGGGGTTTTTCTGGGGGTGGTTTGTCTGGGGGTGAAGGTAGGGTGATTTGTAAGGTGGTTTCTGGTTGTGGTGATGAGGGAATGGGTGATCTGGGTAGATGGGTAGCTTCTGCTCCTTTAAACAGAGAGCTCAGGTGAGCAGAATCAGATGGTTCTGACTCATCCTGGGCCTCCTCCAGCCTTTCCTCCTCTTCTTCTCCTCCTGTGACAGTCACAACCTCCATCTGAACAGCTCCTTCTTCTGCTGTCAGATCCCTTTCCTTACTGACTGTGTGCTCAGAACTCACAGCAGTCTCTCCACCAACTTCCTCCAAAATCTATTCCTCATGCTGCTCTCCAGCAGATTCCAGAATTTCCACATCACTATCTTCGTCTTGCAGCCCTCCAGATGGCATGCCCTTCTTCTTTGGAAGCATTGTAGTGAGCTTCCTTTGCTTTTTCTCACTCGTATCTTCAGCTTTACGGAGCAGGCTTATTGGCCATCAGCTTTCTTTTCATAGTCCTTTTTTAGGGCTAACTTTGTGCCTTAGATTGCACAGATGAAGCTTGTGCCTTGTCTTTCTTTATCTTGGGCACATATGGTACAGGGTCATCATCTCTTTGGCCTGATAAGTCTTTATCTCTTGAGAGGATGGTTTTAAATTTGGACAAGTATTGTTTCCTTCCTTGCTCAGACCAATGATAGTTTGGAATTTTGTCAGCCAGAATAAGAGAAACCTTGTGGATGTTGCTGACCTTCTTAGATAGCACAACATGATTATGCTCATTAATCATGAATTTATCCATCTCCTGCAGCAATCTGTGCTTGAATAGTCCCAACTAGTTCATATCCTGTGCCTTCTCAATTATAGCAGTCATCACACTTTGCTTCTGTTGGATCATGACATCAGGACTGAATGCAATCTCCAAGATTACCTTTGAGACAATCTCAAAGAGTAATTTGTACTTCCTCTTCAAATATGGTGCTTTAACATTGGTGATATTGTTGTTGTTGGCAGGTCTCAGAAGTACTTTTTGAAGGTATTCTTTATCCGTCATTCCAGCCGTGAACTCATCAGGAGTGTTCCTTCCTACTGGTAGGGCAAAGATTCTTTGAAGATCATCATTTGACACCTCTATTCTTGTTCCGCCAACAAAGGAATAGAGCTCCTTGTTATCTGTCTCCTTCAAGTTCCGAAGGAATTCCAGGGACTCAATGGTATAGACATTGTCCAAGTGTCTATAGCAGAATTGTTCTAATCCGCTGGCTCGTAGACAATCCAAAATTTCTAGTGATTCTGGATCTGTAGTTACGGTAAAGATCACATATTTCTCATCTACGATCTCTTTTACCATTGAGGCATAATCGCAAACTTCAGGGGTTACTTTTGAAGTTGCCATTTCTGCAAATGCATACACAATCTAAATTAGGTTTTTCAAAGCCCATATGATTTTAATCAATGCTAAGTGCAGTGGGCAATATGTAAGATTTTTGCACAAATAATCCCCAAATACATATGTTGCTCACAGTTTCAGAATGTTAAGCATATAGCAAATTAAATTTGATAAAGCATGAACATATGAACAGTACAGCACATACACAATTGTTGTACCCGGTTTGTACTCTCCGGCCAACAAACAATAACAATGGATAAGCAGGCGATCAAAACAAGTAAAACACACAAGATTTGATTACCCAGTTAGTCTGTGAATAAGACTACGCCTGGGGGCAACCAAGACATGAATATTTCACTATAATTTCTGCCTAGAATACTAAAATGCTCGATCCTTTACAATGAACGATACAGGTTGTATTTATAGATGTAAAACTAGGTTAAGTGTCTTCATGGGCTTCTTTCGCGGGCTTGCTAGGGTTTCAGCCGCCAAGCTAGGGTTTCCTGGCTTGCCCCGCAATCCTCGCTCCTGGACACACATACCATGATTACGATCCACAAAATCCGCACCATTAACTACACGTATCTTGCCATATTTATCCTTTATCCGACCTCGGGACCAAGTCATTTCTGACCTGCGCGACCTCCTAGGTCGCCCAACGACCTTCCAAGTCGCCTCACGACCTGCACAGCCTTTTAAGTCGCCTCGCGACCTACCTGGCCAAAGCAAAGACGTCTCTAATGACAAGTGTAAGATGGAGAGACACTGCCTCTGGCAAGTCGGACTATTTCATGTTACAACAATTGCCCCTCAAGTCAAGGTCGCAAGCTCGCATTGGGGCCTTGACTTGATCCGTTGTTCTTTACCGACTTGCGGCAAGTCACCCTCGGGAAATGTGCCCGAAGCGAATCATTGTCCTTGGGGAGGCGAATCATCGCCTCGATTTCTTGAATCGGTGTGGGGTATGAATGATTCGTCGTCATGGCTTGGCAGACAGGTGATGTCATGTGCCGCGAGCTTGCCCAAACCAGCTGATGCGGTGTCGATCACGCGCTACCCGTGCGACTTTACTTTCTTCGGGGGGCCTTGAATTTATTCATTTTGCACTTTCCACCCCCACCTCTTTCTCTATAAAAAGGGCTAGGGTTTAAGTTAAAACCCTTCTTTCTTCATCTTCACCACAAACGACTCCTCTAGCGTCTGAATTTCCGGCGAGCCTTCGATTGAGAGACTAATTCAGGTAACATCTTCGCCTTTTTTCCATTCCTTCCATGGCATCCGGTTCTCCATCTGCTCCCACGCCTTCCCCTATTCTGATCCCATTGTCTCTGGACGACGATGATGTTGCCATAGCCCACCTTTACTGCCACCACGATTCCGGCTTCGCCACTACCAATGTGGGGGAGACCTCGACCACTGATGCCCCGATCGATACCAGAGATTGCGGGGGAAACAATGAAGAAGATGACGAACAGTTCTTAGCCAAACTGGAGGAAATCACATACCTCCCCCCGCTGAATGTCAGCTCTTCCCTCTCTATTACACCGGGGACGGGTGCATCCTCGGGTCCTTCCAGCCCGGCCCGTAACTATGGGGCATATGAGCGGGTCTTCGACTACCGAGCATATGATGCCCGAGCTCCCTACAAGCGACTAGATAGGAGCTATAGAAAGTCGGTTAAGTTGGATTTTGCGGCCTCCCAACAGAAATACTAGTCGACTTTGAATGATCGGTATGTGCGCTCCCTCCGTCGACTATACAAAGTGCCCCGAGACGTACACTTCTACGGGCCAAACCCCGATGAGAGTGTCGACCAGCCCCCGCCTGGCATGATTACCGTTAACGAGCACACGATGGAGGCGGGGATTCGCTTCCCATTGCATCCCGTCGTCTCCCATCTTCTCGCGGCTTGGAATCAGAGCCTTACACAAATCACCCCTAACGGCTGGAACTACATCCTTGCTACCATGACCGTTCTAGGGCAGGCCGAGCTAAATTGGCTACCGACTCCTGGCGAGATCGCATATGTGATGACGCCGGTTGCCCAAGCCGGCGGCTACAATGTCGTGCGACTTTGGAAAGGTCGCTAGCTCGTGAGTGGGATCCCCAATAAAGTCACTGATTGGCATCGCAAATGGTGGTTCGTCGGGGGGGGCGTGGGAGTCCGTGGATCTTTCGAGCACCCTGCCCATACGTGTCCCGACCGACTATGTCCATCGAGTCGAACACGGTGAGTTTTAACTTTTTGACTTTGAGGTTATACTGATCTAATTCCATTTTTATTCTGCAGTATTCACGCCTGCTGCTGCCGACTTGTACTGGGACTTTCTGGAGGCTTACAACCTCGTTCATGACACTCCTCCGAGCTAACGGGATGTCAACGCCTTGAATTCTGAGCTTGATCGTCTCAAGGCCGACTTGTACACATATCCATGTCATCTAAAGATCCCTTGTAAGTACTTTGTATTTCTCACTACTTAGAATTCTTACACGAGATCTTCCTGACTGGTTCTTCCCGTGTGCAGTTCCGACTATCCCAATTTACCGACGCCAGCCACCTGGCGACGTGATGTCTGCCCGAAAGAAATCTGTACTCGGCCAGATGAGGCATGCGGCGACCTCCGAGGCTGCTCCTCCAAGCTCGGTCCCCTCCGGTCCCTCTGCCGCCGATAAAGGAAAGAGGAAGGCCACGGGGCCACCCACCGCCCGAAGCAGGCACCTCGGGAAGAAGGGTGAAGGTGAGATAAGCACCTATCGATCCGGAGATCAGCAGGGGGGCTTGGGAGGTCGCCCTGCGCCCGGACTTCACGGTACTCGCCCGCGCCCGTCTCCACGGTCAGCCCGCCCGGAGGAAGTTATTATCCGGAGGACTTTCTCCTAATTTGGGGGACACCGAAGGTTTTTTTTCTCTCTTACCTCTTTCTTTTTTCTCTTTTTCTTGTGACTTGCATCTCTTGTGACCCGAAGTTGGGACAGACCAAATTTTCCCTGGAGGTGGTGAGCTTCTTGAGGTCACCCCAACTTGTTCCGACTGGGGTTCAGGATCGCCTGTGTACCTTACCGAGGCCCTCTGAGACCTGATTTGGACGCGAGCCTCATGGGTGCGTCGTGCTAGAAGGTGATCTTTGAAGGTGATGGGCAACGTACCCTCGTCTACTCCCCCGGCCTTCTTCTGGAGAAGTCGATTGCCTAAATTTGGACTGGAACTCGAACATATCTGTGGAAGGTGCGGACCCGGGTTGCCGACCGGACTAGTCGATCTATTTGCGGTGAGACCAAAAGGCTGGAAAAAATCTAACTCCGAGCACATTCAATGGATCTCGACTCTTGAAGGTCGCGTGGCCGGGGTAAGCTCCTTGTTGAGGCTCGGGCCGAGCCGGGCTCGGGTGGGAGGCGGTGGTGGAAGCGAGGAAATTTGGTGGAAGAGGTTGGCAGCGTTCAAGGCTGAGTGGAGGCTGATTCACCAACACGTGGAGGTGATGGGAACACCAATTTCGTGTGGTGCCATCCGGTGCCATCGAATATACCTAAAAACCCCCCAGCCGACCTCGGTGAGTGGCTCAGCCAGACTTTTTGATTATGTCCGCGACAACCCCCGACCCCCAGTGTCATGTTGGAGATCAAGGAGTTGGAGGATATGGGCGTCAACCTCTCCTTCTTCTCCAAACCAAGTCGGATTGTGCACCCCCTTCCGGACGCTGAGGAGGTAATGCCGGGTTCGGCCGATCCAGCTCCTGGGATCCCCTTCGGAATCATCAGCCCTCCGCCTGAGGTCGCGCCTTGATAAAAAAACTCATGATGTAATTTTTTCTTTTCTTTTTGCATTCCCCATGTACCGGCCTTCGGGCTTTATTAATGAAAAGTCTTTTTATCAATTCCTTCATTGTGCCGACTTGATTTCCTTATGCGACTTTTAATTTTTGCTTAATCCTTGACGTCTTATTATTTATGCAACTTGTTATTCGGATATTGCTTAGTCGTCTTACAAAGTCGGGGTTAATCACACCTCGCTGGGTTGTGATTTTTCCTCCGGTATGTCGAAAGTCGCACCTCGGGAGATTCACATATTATCATTCACGTATGTTTTCTTTATGCGACCCGCTTGGTTTTTACACAGGAATTTGGAAAAGAGAAGACCATTATTATCAATTGGCAACTTATTTATATGGATGTGAACCTACTGATAGTATTTCTTCAGATGGGTCGCATTCCACGGATACTGGACCTTGGTACCATCTGGTTTTTCGAGCTCGTAGGCTCCATTTGGTAGGATCTTAGAGACTTGGAACGGGCTCTCCCAATTTGAACCGAGGGCTCCCCTTGACTCTTCGAGTACCTTCTTCAATACCAAGTCTCCCTCTTTGAAGCGTCGAAGTCGCACTTTAGAGTTGTAGTACCTCTCCGACCTCTGTTTGTATCTTGCATTTCTCATGTTAGCCTCCAAACTCTTCTCTTCGAGGAGGTCTAGATTTCTGGCCAAGGCCTCGTCATTGTGGTCGAAGGCGACCTGGCTTGTGCGGAGGTTGGGAAAGTCGACTTCCGCGGGTATGGCTGCCTCGGTTCCGAAAGCCAACGAGTAAGGAGTTTCTCCTGTTGAATTTCGGCAGGTCGTCCTGTATGCCCACAACACATCCGGGAGCTCGCTAGCCCATTTCCCTTTTCCTCCCTCGATCTTAGCCTTGAGTGTGTGCTTGATAATTTTGTTCACGGCCTCGACTTGACCGTTTGATTGGGGATGGTGCGGAGTTGAAAAGAGCTTCGTGATCTTCCATTTTTGAAAAAAAACATCTATTTTGAGGTCGTTAAACACTTTTTCCATTGTCAGATATGATCTCTTGAGGCAGTCCGAATCTGCAGATGATGTTTTTCCATATGAACTTAATGACATGGTCTTGGTCTATAGTTGTCAATGCCTCAGCCTCGGCCCATTTCGTGAAGTGAACCACCGCTACCAGGGCATACTTTACCGAGCTTGGGGCTGTTGGGAGTGGCCCAATGATGTCTATCCCCCACTTTGCGAAAGGCCTAAGGGCTGAGGATGCTCGTAAGTTCCTCTGGGGCGGCTTTGATAGAAGAGGCATATATATTTGACATCTATGGCACTTGCGGGCGAAAATGATAGCATCGGCCCTTAGAGTTGGCCAAAAATATCCTTGCCTTGTAGTCCTGTGGGCCAGCGACTCCCCCCCAGCGTGGTTCCCACACACCCCTTCGTGTATTTCGCGGAGGACAACCTGCCCTTGCTCTGGTGTAATACATCGAAGTAGGGGTATGCTGAAGCCTCACTTGTATAATTCATCATTGAGCATTGTGTACCACGCGGCTCGCAGTTGTGGCTGCCGAGCTTAAACGCGATCAGCTGGTAGGAGGCCGCTATTTAGGTATTCAATGATGGGTGTCACCCAGTTCGACGATGGGGTTTCTAAAGTCGTGACTTTCATGTGTGCGGTGGATGAGTGGGAAAGTGTCATGATGGTGACATCCTTCATTTCTGGTGATCCTTCGGAAGTCGCCAATCGTGTTAAGGCATCGGCTCGCGAGTTCTACTCTCTCGGGATCAGTTTGACATGGATCTATTCGAATTTTTGACATAATATTTTTATGATCTCTTGGTAGGCCGCCATCCTATCATCCCGTGCCTCGTATTCCCCAAAACATGATAGGCTACAAGCTGGGAGTCAGTATGAACTTGCAATCTTTTGACACCCATGGTCGTCGATATCTCTAGGCCGCTAATGAGGGCCTCATATTCGGCCTCATTATTTGTCGTGGGAAAGTCAAAGGTAATGGCATTCTGGAAAGAAACATCCTATGGACTCATCAGAACCAAACCGGCCCCCGACTTGTGGGAGGTCGCTGACCCATCCACAAACAACTCCCATGGTGGGCTGTTTGGACACCCGGCCTCCGAAGGGAAGGTGAGCTCGACGATGAAATCGGCTAGCGTCTGAGCTTTGATGGCAGGCCGTGGTGCATATGTCAATCCATACTGCCCGACCTCGATGGTCCACTTCAGGCATCGACCCATCGTATCAGGTCGGTGAAGCACATTCCTTAGGGGCAGGGAAGTGAGAACTTCGACTTGATGGTCGAAAAAATATGGCCTCAACTTCCTTACACTCATGACTAGTGCATACGCCAACTTCTCTAGGGATGGATACCGTTGTTCCGTCTCATTCAGTGTCTGACTGACGAAGTAGATGGGAAAATGGATCTGGCCCTCTGCCCGGATGAGCACTGCACTTAGAGCGGTTTCTGAAGCCGTGAGGTATAGAAAAAGTTTCTCTCCCGGGACGAGTTTGGACAAGATGCTCACGTCTGTCATATAAGCTTTTATTTTCTCGAGAACTTCCTGGCTCTCAGGTGTCCATTCAAACTTTGCTTTTTTTTTTGGATCGTGTCAAACATTGGCTTGCATTTGTCCCCCATTCGGGAGATGAACCTGTTTAGTGCGGCCAAGCATCCAATGAGCTTTTGAACTTCTTTCACATTTCGGGGTGCCCCCATATCTAATATGGCCTTAACCTTCACCAGATTTGCCTCTATTCCTCACTTGCTGACCAAATGCCCCAAGAACTTCCCCGACTCAACTCCAAAATTACACTTTTTGGGGTTGAGTCTCATGTTGAATTTCCTAAGGATGTCAAAAGTTTACGCGAGGTGTGCCAGGTGGTCTTCCCTCTTTAGGCTCTTGACGACTATATCGTCGACGTAGACCTCTACCGACTTACCAATTTGATCGGCAAACATGTGGTTGACCAACCTTTGGTATGTTGCCCCTACATTTTTTAGACCAAAGGGCATCCTCTTCCAGCAGTAGAGGTTCTTCTCTGTCAGGAATGAGGTGTGTTGTCGGTCTGGTTCATACATGGCTATCTGGTGATAGCCTGCGGAAGCATCCATGAATGACATCATCTCATGTCCGGCAGTGTTATCTATCAGGTGGTCGATGTGAGGCATGGGGAAGAAGTCTTTCGGACAAGCCTCGTTGAGGTCGGTAAATTCAATGCAAAGTCGCCAGGTTCCGTTTGAATTTTTCACCAACACCGCATTGGCTACCCATTGTGGCTGGTCGGCCTGCATAATTAGGTCGTTGTCTAGCAGCTACTTCACTTCTTCAGCTAGTGCCGCATATTTTTCCGGGCTAAATTTCCGCCTCTTTTGGGCTATCGACCTCCGAGCTGGGTCGATGTGTAGTTTATGACAGGCGACTTCCGGATCTATCCCAACCATGTCTTTGTGTGACCATGCGAAGACATCCAAGTTCTCTTTGAGAAAGTCGATGACTTCCCCCTTCAGGTCGTCCGGTATCTTGGAGCCTATGATGACTTCTAGATCTGGGGGAGCTGGGTCTACCTTGACTTTCTCGAGTTCCTCCCCCGGGATGGCCCTTGGGCCATCTTGACGGGGGTCGTCGATCTCGGCCTCGATTAGAAACTCTTCAGGTTTGGGTCCCATTCTTGGGTCGAGGTCGCTGTGGTTTCTTTTCTTACTTACTCTTTTATTATTCAATTCTTCATATTGTTTCTCACTATCTATTACAAGTGTTTGTTTGATAGGTGTTGATGCGGAAGTGAAAAGAGACGAAGAATAAATCAAACAACCTCATCGACCTGGTTGCCCTTAACGGTGCCAACCAACCCACTCTTGGTGGGGAATTTTACACAGAAATAGAAAGTGGAGGACGCAACCTCAAATTCATGCTCAAATGACCTCCCAAGGAAGCCGTTATAGGAACTTGGGAGGTCGACAACTAGAAAATCTAACAACCTAGTCGCCATAACTTCACTATTCAAAGTAGAGACTAGATCAACATCCAACCGAATCATTCCTGACGGCTTTATCATCGCATCACCGAAGCTTTTCACGACGTGGTCGCATGGGTTGATATAGACATCATAATCCCCGAGCTGATCCAGGGTTTTCTTGAAGAGGATATTGCAGAAAGCACCCCCGTCCACCAGCAGCCGGCACACAGTAGTCCCCATGATGTTTCCTTTGATCATAAGAGGGTCGACATTGGGGTAGATAATCCTAGCTTTGTCCTTCTCGCCGAACTCGATCGTGCTGGATTCTTCCCCCACTGTAAAGACTGGCAGCACCATCTTCTTGGCATTCTCTATCTCCCTTATCTCGGCCTTCATCTTCCATTTAGAGGAGGAAGTCGAGGAGAGTCCTCCCACTGTCCCGAGGGGGGAGAGGGTGTGTATGACGCGATCTCCCGCGTTCTCAGGCATGGGTGGGATAGGTCGTTCCCCTTGCCCCATTCCCTGGTCGGCGTTTCTGGGAGCGGGTTCCGCTTGTTGGCGACCTCTCTGTTGGCAACCTTGGTCCCTCTGAGGTCGCTTGACGAACTTGTCCAACAAACCATCTTCATATAGCCTCCAGAGTTGGGGAAGCAAATCCTTGCACTCGCTTGTGTAGTGGCCTACCTGTTCGTGAAAATGGCAGAACATGTTGGGGTTCAACTTGCCTTTGTTCTTGATGGGGCGAGGCGGTAGAAGTAATTCCCACTCTCTGATCTGATTGTAAACATGTCAGGGAGTCATGCCCAATGCTTCCATCAGCTTAACTAGGATGTTTTCTTCGAATGGTTTGAAGTTGTCGGGTGCCTTGTACTGCCCCCCGACTTTCTTGGAGCTTTTCTTAGGATCTGCGACTTCCTTAGTATCGGAGAGTCGAGATTCCAGTAGCTCCGAAATGTGGATCAAGTCATTAGCTCGCCTCCGGAAGTTGGCATAGCTAGTCGGATATTCGGCTGTCATGCGTCACCAAAGCTTGGTTCCCTTCCTGAAGCCGGAGACGGCCCCCAACAATTTTGCCTCATCCCCTATGGGATCTCCTTCGAGAATGAGTTTGTAGATCCTCTCAATGTAAGATCAATCGGACTCTATATCACCCTACTGAGTGTTCATTAGACGTTGCCTGGTTTCAGGTCGGGGTGCCAAAGCCGTGAAGTGCGTCAAGAACAGCCAGGCGAGCTGCTCAAAGGTGTCCACCGAGAAGGGTGGTAGCGAGGTAAACCACTGATGAGCTTGGTCGCTCAGAGTTAAAGAGAAGAGCCGACACTTAGTCGCATCGGTTGCGCCCATAGAGGCCATGTAGGAATTGTACTTCACCACATGGACTCTTTGTTGGGGAATTAATTGTCCGGATCTATTCGGGATGAATATTTAAATACAAATTTAATTCTAACAATTATTAGTAGCATGAATTAATCCTATATTAATTCAAATAATAATTCAACAACAAATCATGCATATAAACAGTTCACATAAATCCTACGCATGCGGAATTACTACGGGTTTACGTGAACTAACCTCTCGGAGTGACAACCGTTGAGAAGATGGATCCCGTTCACACGAACACA
Organism: Stenogyne calaminthoides; assembly: GCA_037126765.1. Classification (NCBI taxonomy): domain Eukaryota; kingdom Viridiplantae; phylum Streptophyta; class Magnoliopsida; order Lamiales; family Lamiaceae; genus Stenogyne; species Stenogyne calaminthoides. Next base: position 35,017,815 of record JBBCBC010000017.1, on the reverse strand, counting down.
CCAAAAGACCTTCTCAAGTATTCCCTTATCCTTGTTCGACAATCCGGTGGTAGGAACTCGCGAACAATTTAACAAAAGGAAAAAATAAAATTATGTTGCACCACCTTTGTGGATTTCTAATTTTTCCAACACATGGAATTGCATTGTTTCATCCCCTATTTATAGAGAGGGTGTTGGTCGAAAACTTTTGTGTGTGAATAAGATGGGAAATTTTTTTTCTTAGTCTCCAAGAAATCTTGAATATATCCAATATATTCTTTTCTCCATATTTAAAATATTCCACAAAAATTCCACCTCCTCTTGTTATGGTATTTTTGAAAAAAATAAGGAGTAGGAATCCAAGATTTGGATCTTCTTGAATTTATGAGATATTCTTGTATTCCAAGAATACAATCTTCCATAATATCTTTTCAAGAAAATCAAGAAAATCTTCCCTTCCTTATGTTCTTCATTATTTTCGAAAATTTCAAGATAAATGGCCAAGTGGGAGATTTCTTGAATTTAATTAGATAAACTTGTATTCCAAGAATACTTATCATCATTCCATAACAAAATTCAAAGAAAATCTTTCTCCCTCTTTTATTTATCTATTTTTGAAAAATAGGAAAAATAAGCAACAATAATTTATTTTATTTTAAACACCTTTTTCAGTTATTGGACTTTATCTTCGGGCTACTTGAGGGGCCTTTAGAAGAATTAAGATTAGACCTTCTAATGGACTTTGAATATCTAATATTGAGCCACAATATTATTCAAGCCCATAAATATTAATTTTATTCCACTACATAATTAATACTGCACTATCCATCTTAACCCATATTACTGTTAATATGGCTCCCGGTTATTATTTCTCGTGTTTAAGATTATCTAGCCCATTAATTAATTCAAGCCACTGAAATAGCTTTCCATTAATTAATTTCTTTTGTCCTTGGTCAAGGAACGGTTCAACATTATTATTCATACCGGAAACTAATTCCACTTGCAAGATTTGGTATGATAAATCTTATGAACCTCCCAAGGGGGCAAATCAAATAAGCGTACTCGCACACGATTCTTCGTATTAAATCTTAGCAATCGCATGTGACCAATAATATTTCCCAAGATATAAAGTATTGAATCTCATTGATTCTCTACCCGTCATAAGTCAAAGCAATAATTACTAACCACGCACGATCCTATTTATGGGACGAAGATTAAGAAATAACGAACCACTGAGGTCTAATTCTTCCCTATTCAGTGCTGAAGAATTTATCCTCTTGTAGGTCCTATTCAGTGCATCAGTCATGCACTAGTGTAATCTCTTGGTCAAGACAAGCAAATTTGAGCCTTACACTTCAACCTTTCACGATGGATTGTTCATTTCCATGTAGGTCGTGAACAGCGTACTTTTAGTTACAAGGGACTGTTAATTTAATCTTATGTGATCTGGTATCACTAAATTAACTACAATGTAACACGTATTGTTTATTGAACAATTATGCAGTAAATATATGTAACATTCAATGATATTTAAAGCATCAGTGATAAATAATTTATTTCAGTAAATAAGACAGAAATTCAATTTGGTTATACAAAGTAAAAGCATACTTTTCAGTATGACCCCAACAATCTCCCACTTATACTCAAAGTCTGCTTTTAAGTATACTACAACATATCTCGTGTAGTTCCTAATGCGTGACATCTAATGTCACCTACACGAGATTAATAATATCTCCCACTTATACTCAAAAGTTATGGCAAATCGGTCTTGACACCCATTCCTTCCACATGTCTCTCGAATGTGTTTCGAGGCGGCACCTTTGTGAATGGATCTCGCTAGGGTTGTCTTCGACGCGGTCTTTGCCACCTCTATATCTCCTCTCTTAACGATTTCTCGTATAAGATGGTATTTCCTTTCAATGTGTTTGTTGGCCTTGTGGGCTCTTGGTTCCCTTGAATTTGCAACTGCTCCGGCATTATCACAGTAAATAGTGATTGTGCTGGGCAAATTTGGAACTACATCCAAGTCCACTAGGAATTTCTTGAGCCAAACCGCTTCTTTCGCTGCCTCGCAAGCAACTACGTATTTGGCTTCCATGGTAGAATTGGCGATGCATTTCTGCTTAACGCTTCTCCATGTCATGGCTCCTCCCCCCATGCAAAAACATACTACCGGAGGTAGATTTTTTCCGAATCTAAGTCCGATTGGAAACCGAGTCCGTGGTAACCGATGGGGATTAGATCGTTCGTGATAAACTAACATTCTATCCCGAAGTTCTTTTGAGATACTTGAGTAATGTTCTTAATCGCCATCAATGCTCTTTTCCGGATTATTTTGATATCTCACCACCATGCCAATGGCAAAGCAGATATCCGGTCTCGGTACTGAGATTGCATACATAAGGCTTCCGGACAGTACCAAGCATAAGGAATGCCTTTCATGTCATCTATCTCTTTTTGTGTCTTAGGGCACATTTCCTTTGATAGATGGATTCCATGCCTGAAAGGTACGAAACCTTTCTTGGAGTCCTGCATGCTGAATCGCTTCAAGACAGTGTCTATATATGAAGCTTGCGATAAGCCTATCATCCTTCTCTTGCGATCTCGAGTGATCTTGATCCCAAGGATGTGCATGGCTTCCCCTAAGTCCTTCATATCAAACTGTTTTGAAAGTCATGCCCTTACGTCTGACAGCACCTTTACATTGTCACCGATGAGTAGAATGTCATCTACGTATAGTACTAAGAATACCAATGCAGTTCCGACACGCTTCTTGTACACATAACTTTCGTATTCATTTGATCAAACCCATAAGACTTTATTACTTGATCAAAACATTGGTTCCAAGCTCTGATACTTATTTGAGTCCATAAATGGACTTCTTGAGCTTACAAACTAGGTGTTTTTGGCCTTTTTCAATGAAGCCTTGGGGTTGTTGCATATAGATCTCCTCTTCAAGACTTCCGTTAAGGAAAGTCGTCTTGACATCCATTTGCCAGATTTTAAAGTCGAGATGCACATCAATCGACAAGAGAATTCGGATGGACTTGAGCATTGCTACAGGTGAGAAGGTTTCCTCATAGTCGATCCCCCCTTTCTGAGTATAACCTTTCGCCACAAGCCTTGCCTTGAAGGTTTCCACCTTCCCGTCCGGTCCTCTTTTCCTCTTGTATACCCACTTGCAGCCAATGGGTTTGACCCCATTAAGTGGTTCGACTGGCTCCCACACTCTGTTATGATCCATAGAACCCATTTCGGCTTCCATTGTTGTTTGCCAAGAAACTGCATCCTTGTCTTGGATTGCCTTATCGTAAGTCCATGGGTCTGATTCATCTTGACCGGGGACTAAGTCTGAGGACTCTCCTATCCCCATGAATCTCTCGGGTTGTCTCATAACCCTCCCACTACGATGAGGTTCCGATTGTGTAGGTGTGTCATTTGGTATGTCATCTTGTACAGTTGGCACTGAGGTTAGCCCTCTAAGCTCATTTAAGGTAATCTCACTTATGGGCTTTCTTTCGTTCATATAGTCTTCTTCCAAAAATCTAAAGTGGGTGCTTATTACCACCTTTTGATCCTCGGGACCATAGAACATACACCCTATTGTTCCCTCGGGGTATCCTATAAACAACCTTAATTCTGATCGAAGATCCAATTTTCCGGCTTCCTTGTCCAACACGTAGGCCGGACACCCCCAAATTCTCATGTGTCTCAAACTGGGCTTGCGCCCGGTCCACAATTCTTTGGGAGTTTTGGGAACCGATTTGGATGGCACCAAGTTCAAAATATAAGTCGCTATTTCCAAGGCATGACCCCAGAACGACTTGGGTAGATCCGCATAACTCATCATTGATCTAACCATTTCTAAAATAGTTATGTTTCTTCGCTCTGCAACCCCATTTTGTTGAGGGGTTCCGGGTGCAGTTAGCTGGGATACAATCCCTTCATCTGACAAGTAGTTCAAAAACTCATCGCTGAGGTACTCGCCTCCACGATCAGATCGTAGAGACTTGATACGTTTTTCCCTATGATTCTCTGCTTGAGCCTTAAATTCTTTGAATTTGTCAAAGGTCAACAGATTTATGCTTCATAAGGAAAATGTAGTCGTACCTTGAGTAATCATCAATAAAGGTGATGAAATACTCATAACCTCCTCTTGCTTTGATTGACATTTGACCACATACGTCCGTGTGAACGATTTCTAACACTTCTTTGGCTCTATTCCCCTTGGCTCCGAATACCCTCTTGGTCATTTTACCCTCCAAGCATGATTCGCAAGTTGGGATTGGTTCAACCCGGAGAGACTCCAATGAACCATCTTCTGCCAACCTTTGAATCCTTTTTGGATTAATATGTCCCAATCTAAGATGCCATAGAAGTGTCTCGTTCACGTCTGATGAACGTTTTCTTTTATCGAAAATAGTTGATGTGTTATAGGATGCATTTCGTGGGTGGTGTGCACAGTTAATTGTATAGAGATTGTTCAACAACGTCCCATGACAGATAAATTTATCATAAAGAGAAATGGTAACAACTTTGTCAAAAGTAACCGAATATCCATCAAGGTAGAGTTTAGAAACCGAAATTAAATTCTTTCTAAAACTAGGAACGTAAAGAACATCTCTTAAAATTAAAACTCTGTCTTCAAAAAACAGGTGCACTTCTCCCACTGTTTCAGCTGCCACTCTCGTAGCATCGCCCAGTGTGATGAGGATCTCACTCCCACTAAGTTGTCGGGTCCGCTTGAACCCCTGTAAAGTGAAACAAACATGATCAGTGGATCCCGTATCCACCACCCATAAATGGAAGGCATACGCCGCTAAACAAGTTTCAACAACTAGTGCGTGAGAATTACCTTTCTTTCCATTTCCTTTAGGATTGGAACAGGCTGACCTCCATTGTCCCGAACTTTCGCTTTCCAAATTTTTCCTCTTGTTTGAACCTTCACTCTTGAGGGATGTTGAGCCCACTTGGTTTAGCCTTTCTTTCTCACCGTTCTTACCACCAATTGGCCTAGAAGGAAAAGAAGACTCTTTTGTGACCAAGTGCCTTTTCTTGCTCTCCTCTTCGTCTTCGACCAATGTAAGAGCATTCACTAGATCATCCACAGTGAAATCTAGATCTTCCAATAGGTACTCTAGATAGGGATGATCATAGCTCTTTGGCAGAGTACGGAGTATGAAATCAACCTTAGTTTTGAAATCACATTTTTCGCCAAGAATCTCAAGTTCCTCAAAGAGGACCATAACCCTAAGAACGTGCTCCCTTGAGGTCGTTCCTTCTTCCATTTTTATCTTGGTCATTTCAAGCCTTATGCTTTTGATAGCTATATGGGCCGAATGTGAAAACATCTCTTCGAGATTCCGCATAATATCTGCAGCTGATTCAAATCCTTGATGAAGGCGTTTCAACAAATCAGACATATTTGTCAACATTGTTTCCTTAACCAATTGATTAGTCAACTCCCATTCACTACGTTCCATCTCATCCCATATGCCAGTATCCTTAGCAGGTTTTTCGGGTTTTGGTGTGTCAAGCACCCATTTAGATTCTTGTGCAGTTAGGACAATCATAATTTTTGTTTCCAAACAAAGTAGTTTTCACCAGTTAATTTATGGTCTTTAAGTATAGAATACAGCGGATTAAAAGGTTGCGACATGCTGAACTGAAATAAAAAACAATTTGTATAAGCAGAAATATATCACAAGATTCGATCACATGTATCATATTAAAATCTCAAAAAAAATATGAACATGCATCGACCAAAATCTCAAAACAGCTTAAATAAGCCACGTGGGGTGGGCCATTATTTAAACACATTCAAGCAGGTTACAAACAAAAACAGTTATAAAACTTTAATATCCAGATTAATAGTTGGCTCCCACTTGACCAATATAAAATTGACAGGGACTTCAGGGAAGTATATGCATATCAATTTTATACCTAAGTAATAACCATGATTAAATAAAGAATTATTACTTTGCTTTGAACGAGCCTCGTGGGGAGGGTCATTGTCGCCACTAATAATAACCCACAATCATCCTTTCGGAATTTATTAATGTGAAATCTATCTTTTGGCCGTCCCGTGGGGGGAATTTTCCAAAAAATCCACAAATAAATAAATCCTGGAGGTCAAAATTAATTCAATTTTATTATCTGGAATAAAATTGTCAATTAATTGATTAAACATACTTAGTAATTTTTTAAGGTGAGATTTTTCCAAAACATATTCTCATGCATCGTATTTAAACACAATTTAAATAAGCACAAAATAATGCAAAACATCAACACAAAAAAAATTAAACACATTGGGCACATATATCCAATTGTCACGGTTAATTTTTGTCATGTCTTGATCTCATCGTCTTCATGAAGCCTTCTTGGTTAAGTCTCAAGAAAAACTCCCTTGACGTCTTGAAAAAAATGCCTCGTCCAAGTCCATCTCCCACCCCGGGAAGACCGGTGCAAACACTTGCACTCACGGCCCGTGTCGAGGACAACTCAAATTTCAGCACCAAATACGTCGCCGACCTCGCCCCATCTCCCTCGGGGGATCTTGGCGAAGGCGCGCCCGGCCACTGGATGCGCAAACCCAGCGCCAGCGCAAGCTCGCTGCCGCCCGCCAACTGAATCACTTTGCGTCAGTAAGCCCATCACGGCGCCCAGGGTGCTTAATCCGATGCGAGGCTTTCGCGTCATCCGCTTTTGACCCGATCACACCTCTAATCGGCAGCCGACCTTGCCCCCATGCATATCTGTGCGCTGCGTCACGTCCGTCAATAGCGTACCTCGCCAAGCACGTTCCGGCTAACACCGCCTATGCCGGTTAGGATCGTCCTTTAATTCTTCGTCTTCGCCTCCGTTTCCGATCCTGTTATAATTTATTTACAAAAAATAAATAAACCTAGATCTAGATTAGTCTATTACATTGAACGAATCAAACAAATCCTAATCTACTCGTGGATTTTCTCACGAGGCAAAACGAATTCGAACGAATTGAATTAAAAACCATAATTTATATGCATGCATAAATATAAACATTCATCAAATACCATGACAATTGGATACCTGCAAAAAAGATCTAGCAATTCTACTATCCAATTTCAAATTTAATGAAAATGAATTAAATTACAATTTAAAACTCAGAGCCCAAAACCAAGGCTCTGATACCAGTTGTTGGGGAATTAATTGCCCGGATCTATTCGGGATGAATATTTAAATACAAATTTAATTATAACAATTATTACTAGCATGAATTAATCCTATATTAATTCAAATAATAATTCAACAACAAATCATGCATATAAACAATTCACATAAATTCTACGCATGCGGAATTACTACGGGTTTACGTGAACTAACCTCTCAGAGTGACAACCGTTGAGAAGATGGATCTCGTTCACACGAACACACCAAAAGACCTTCTCAAGTATTCCCTTATCCTTGTTCCACAATCCGGTGGTAGGAACTCGAGAACAATTTAACAAAAGGAAAAAATAAAATTATGTTGCACCACCTTTGTGGATTTCTAATTTTTTCAACACATGGAATTGCATTGGGGATGAAACATTCATCCCCTATTTATAGAGAGGGTGTTGGTCGAAAACTTTTGTGTGTGAATAAGATGGGAAAATCTTTTTCTTGGTCTCCAAGAAATCTTGAATATATCCAATATATTCTTTTCTCCATATTTAAAATATTCCACAAAAATCTCATCTCCTCTTGTTATGGTATTTTCGAAAAAAATAAGGAGTAGGAATCCAAGATTTGGATCTTCTTGAATTTATGAGATATTCTTGTATTCCAAGAATACAATCTTCCATAATATTTTTTCAAGAAAATCTTCCCTTCCTTATGTTCTTCATTATTTTCGAAAATTTCAAGATAAATGGCAAAGTGGGAGATTTCTTGAATTTAATGAGATAAACTTCCATGAAATCCAAGAATACTTATCCTCATTCCATAACAAAATTCAAAGAAAATCTCTTTTCAACAAACAATTTTATTTATCTATTTTGAAAAAAAAAAAAAAACACAACAATAATTTATTTTATTTTAAACACCTTTTCTGGGTTATTGGACTTTATCTTTGGAATAATTGATTGGGGTAATTTTGGGAGAAATTAAATTGACATTCTAATGGACTTTGAATATCTAATATTGAGCCACAACATTATTTATAGATAAATATTAATTAAGGTTACTACATAATTAATATCAAGACTATCCATCTTAACCCATATTTTTTAATATGGCTCTTGTTATTATTTCCCATGTTTATGATTATCTAGCCCATTAATTAATTCAAGCCATGAAATAGCTTTCCATTAATTAATATCTTTTATCCTTGGTCGTCGGGATCAGCGGTTCAACATTATTATCCATACAGGAAACTAATTCCACTTGCAAGATTTGGTATGATAAATCTTCCAAGAACCTCCCAAGGGGCAAATCCTTTTTTATTATTATTGGAACTACGACGATTCTTTAAGATAAATCTTAGCAATCACATGTGACCAATAACATTGTCTAAGATATAAAGTATTGAGAGATTGATTCTCTACCCGCATAAGTCAAACTATTTAATTACTAACAACAACAATCCTATTTACCCTAATGCATAATATTAAGAAATGATAAACCAAAGAAACAAATTCTTCCCAGAGAAACTTTCAAGAAGATTCCTGAAATAAGTTTTATTCATTGGATGAATGTTGAATTTGCAAAAGTGGATAATCTTTGGTCAAGACAAGAAAATCGAAAGGTTACACTTCAACCTTGGGTTTATGGATTTTCATTTCCATCTAGGTCGTGAGGAAAATTTTTAGTTACAAAATTTTTAATTTAATTTAGTGATCCGGTATCACTAAATTAACTACAATGTAACAACGCGTCTTGAAATTGAATTAAAATTATGTCAATAAATATATGTAACATTAAATGATATTTAAAACATCGTAATAAATAATTTATTACAAAATAAATAAACGTCGAAATTAGGTTTGGTTATACAAAGTAAAAGCATAATCACAAAGTAACCCCAACACTCTTGAATGCGTGTTTCCACTATAGATCTAAAAGCATATGTTGATCTTTGGAAAGACAAGGCTCGAGTAAAAAACCCCGAGTGGAGAGTGCAGGATGGTGAGGGCATGATCTGTTCACGCCCATTTTGGTTCTCTACTGTTCAATAAGTCATTTGACCTTATCGAGGTATCCTAAATCCAAGATTTTCCCAACGGGATGATCCCAATTTTACATCTAGTTTACCTTTGGAGGATATCGGTGGGCCGATCCCCTTCAATTCATTGTGATCCATTTTCTAATCGGTAGCGAGGTCGATCCTCCTCGATCAAGATTGAGGTTCCATTTTCAACCGATCCTCGGTGACCATTTGGACTTTCTTAACCCCAAATGGTCTTGAAACCAATCCACAAAGAAATTTGGTGCATCTTCTTATAAGATTCCGAACTTCTGGCGTGCTTTGCGGATAGGCGGTTGGCCCATCGAATGTCCCCTCTGGTTAAGATATTGTTTCCGAAGTTCAAGATGGATCTTTTTGGAGGGAGGCGATATTCTTCTTTTCCACATGAGGCGTTTCTTATGAAATGATGACCACGTCCACATGCTTCCTCGGTGTTTAGAACTAGATTCCACGAGTCGGGGACTATCAGGCCACGCCCGAGGCGGGCACGCGTTCAGAACTACAATGTTATAATCCCCGTCCACGGGCATCCGTTTGGGAACAATGGGATTGACTTAGTTGATTGCCATTGCTAGATCGGAAAACAAATTTTCGCTTTTTGAAATAATTCTCCAAGAAATTTTCTAAGAACTGGCAGTACCGAGGTTGAATTGTTATACCGGTTTGTACTCTCCATAACAAACAATAACAATGGATAGATTATCAAAACAAGTAAAAAACACAAGATTTGATTACCCAGTTCATCTGTGAATAAGACTACGTCTGGGGGCGACCAAGCCAGGAATATTTCACTATAATTTTGGCCTAGAATACTAAAATGCTCGATCCTTTACAATGAACGATACATGTTGTATTTATAGATCCAATGAAAGCTAGGTATATTGTTTTCATGGGTTTCTCGACCATTTTCATCTAGGGTTTCCATCTTGAATTAGGGTTTCATAGGCTTTTGGCTAATCCGAGCTCACGGATTTCAAACCATGATTACAAATCCATAAAAATGATCATTAACGACAAATGAATATTGCCATATTTATCCTTTATCCGACCTGGGATCAAGTCATCATGGACGATCTCAAGGACCCAAATGGACCTTCCAAGTCACCTCACGACCTGCACAACCTTTTTTTTTATTATTGGAACCAAGATGACCTTTTTAAGTAAGCCATACCTGACCGAAAAGCAAAAGTCTCTAATGACAAGTGTAAGATGGAGAGACACTTCCTCTGGCAAGTCGGACTATTTCATGTTACAACAACAATCTATAACCCTAATGCATAATATTCATGAATGATAAATTCAAAGTAAGCAAATTACCAGAGAAGCGATTTGAAGATTTTGAAATAAGTTTTAATAGTTGGATGAATGTTGAATTTGGAAAACTTCCTGGATAAGTTTGAGTGTATGAATACGAAAATGCGAAAGGTTTTTAGAAAAAATGGGTTTAGGGTTTTAAATATGTCAGAGGGAAATTTTTTGCACGAAAATTTTTTAGGGTACTTGAGTGTCCATGTTTTAATCGGACGATCAAGATTAAGCGGATGAAAAGTAATTAAATCGTGCGGTCAAGGATTTAAAACGGTAGACTTTTGGACTTAAAAACTCGTAATAAATACATTTAATACAAAAACCCCACGTTCGCATTTAATGCTTGCAGGCATGACGTCACAAAGTAATGAGCACAGTAATAACTAGCATAGATTAGCATAGGCTTATGGAAAGATAAATTAGAAAACTTATCCGATTGATCGATATTAGAATCATGACATCTTGTATTTCGATTCTTTATTTTGGTAGGTTCCTTCAAAGATTGTAGCCTAATCCTTAGCATTTTCCCAACAATGTCTAGTTTGGACTCGAGGTTTTTCTTATCTTATCTAATCGATCGGATGGTCCCTTCAACCAAGTTATCCTTTTTACGATCGGTATATCGATTGACATTGTCGATTGAGGTTCCATTTCTCAACTGATCCTTCCTTTTTATCAGATTCTTAACCAAATGGTCTTGGAAACCAATCCACCAAAGAAATTTGGTGCATCTTCTTCTAAGTCCAGAAGTCCTAGCTCATTGCATAGTTCTCTGAATGACTTCCCCCGAACTTGGTTAAGATATATTCTTTCGTCTTATCGGTATGGATCTTTTCCATTTCGATATTCTCTTTTTCCACATGATCTCTTATGAAATGATGTCCGACGTGAATGCTTACATCTTGTATGTAGAACTAGATTCGAGTAATTGCAATTGCACGATCCTTTTTCTTTTGATACTAAACCGATCCATTTTTCGAGCTACAATGTTATAATCCCGGTACTACTTGACTAAGCCGAAAGCGGTTGGGAATGATGCCTCATCAAAGACGGCCATGATTCTCCTCCAGTAGTAGATGTGGCAACAAATGTTTGCTTTTTGAAACCAAGTGAAGATTTTTCCTAAGAAGGAATATCCCGAGAATATACCGTCTATTCTGCAACCTCCATAATCGGAATCAGAATACCCACTAAGCTCTAGTGAATAAAACACTTGCACCCAAAAACATGGAAGTAAGAAACACGAGATTTTCTGCCCTTCCACAGTTCATAAGGTGTTTTGAAGTGAATCTTAGTTAGAGAACATATGTTCTGAGTATGACATGCAGTGTTGATAGCTTCTGCCCAGAAGCGGTTTGGAGTTGCACATTCGGCCAACATTGTGCGAGCAGCTTCTTTCAGTGTTCTGTTTCTCCGTTCAGCTACGCCATTCTGTTGTGGTGTTCTGGCAGCTGATGTTTCATGTTGTATACCAAACTCAGTGCAAAAATCAGTTATAAAAGAATTCAAAAACTCTGTACCTTTATCTGATCTGATTTTCACAATACTGACACCCTTCTCATTCTGTAATCTCTTGAGCAGCTCAGGTATCTTTGTTGTAGTTTCATTCTTCTTATACAAGAATACAACCCAGGTAAACTTGGAATAATCATCCACGATCACCAGAGTGTATTTGCGTCCGCTGAAACTAAGTGGTGTAACTGGTTCAAACAAATCCATGTGGAGCAGTTGTAGTACTCTGCTGGATGCTGCTTTTAGAACTCCTAACAGTCAGGCATGCATTTCTTGGACAACTATTCCAGTCTGCAGTGTAGATCGTTCCCTTTCTGGAACCAGTTAGCAAAATCTGTTGAGTAACTCGATTCTTGATAGTGCATTGATCAGTCAAGAACTCAACGCTGAATCCATTGTTGCAGAATTGTGAAATCGATAACAGGTTGTGCTTTAAACCATCAACATACGAGACTCCAGTTACCTGTACATCATCATTCACTAAGGTTCCAACTCCTCTAGTAAAACCAAAGTTGTCTTCACCAAAGAGTACACGTGGGCCTTCTTGTTCTATGTATGAACTGAGGAGATGTTTGTTGTCAGTCATGTGCCTTGAGCATCCACTACCGATGTATCATATAGTTGCTTGTACACCTCCCTTATTGGCCAAACCCACACAATCTTGTAATCAAATCAGGCTTTAGGTACCCCTGTAGGATTGAGTCCTGAGGGGTTAGTGTTACCTTTAGGGATCCAAACAAACATGGCAATTATATGGTAATCATCAAGATCAGAAGGCCTAATTTGTCTCCCACAAGCATCTACATAATCATACGTCTCTTCATGTGCTTTCTGATCAGTATGATTATCGGTGTGAACCTTGGATGAATCAGAAGACTTGTGATTTTTTTGATTAGTCTGTCTTATTTTAATCCAGTGTAGTTCTGGTGCAGATGTCCTGGATTTCTAGTTGAAGGGATAAGTACAACTGCTACCATCAAAAGATTCATATCTCTTTTGCACAAATGGTTTATGCAGTTAACCCTTAGCATGCTGGTTAGGCAGCTTGACCTGATTAGGTCTCAGATTAGACTTTCCCTTGCGAGATTGACCTTTTGATTCCTAATCGTTGATTAGGTTGATGTTTCTTCAGAAGAACTGGGTTCTTCTGTTGATTCCTCGGCTGATGCTTGATCAGGTGAGGTTCGTTTTTGTTCCCTTTCTGATCAGGCACTCATCTTTCCTGTTAATAGGTCTTTTTCCCTTCTTCGATACAGATTTAGCATATCGTGTATCTTGTCCAGAAACCTTCCTAAATTCACTTTTGGAATGAGAACCAGGTTGGACATATGAGGATCCAGAAGGACTATCAAACCCAATACCCTTTTTATCAGTTGGCTTCCGAAAGTAGTCTGTTATTTCATCAATATTTTTAGAAGCTTTTCCAAAACTTTCTACTTTCTTTCGCAAATTGTCCTCACTTTGTTTTAGACTCTCATGCAGTCGGAAGAGTTCATCAAACTTAGCTTGGAGGATTTTGAGATCATCAACTTGCTTCTTGTTGATAGCTTCCTGTTCCTTAACCAGTTTACCCTGATCAGAAGAGCTGACTTTCAGAATCTCCAGTTCTTTAGTCATCTTCTGAACAGTCTCAACTGCTTTCAGTTCACCAGTTTTTCTTACAGCATTATCCTTGACAAGTTGAATGTTCTCAGCCCTTAGCTTATCGTTCTCAGCTTCCACTATTGTATAAGTGGCTACTGCATTAGAGAGATCATCAAGCAATTGCTCATTGTAGAGCTGCAGGTCAATCTCGTCCGCAGGTGTGCTCAGCACAACAGGTGTGGAAACAAAAAACACAGAAGGTTTAGAAGTTACCTCAGTTTGATCAGCATCCTTGGCCATGAGGCAGATGTCGTCATCAGATGAGAACATCAGATCATCGAAGTCGTCGACATCACTAGTAGTGGTCATCAGGCAGAAGTATTCGACAGATGAGTAACCAGAATCATCTGATGGTAGATAGGAATCATCTATCCCAGATGTATCAGCAACCATGGCTTTTCTGTCTTTGTATCTTTGCTCTCTTCTGTTCCGTTTATCTTCTCTTTCTTTTGGAGTCAGGTCAGGGCATTCTGCACTGTAACGACTTGGTTTCTGACAGTTGAAACATGCTCCAGGTTCCGCGGAATTTCTTCTTCCAGGTGAATCATTTCTTCTGTAGGATCTGTCAGGTGACTTCCCAGTTTGCCTATAATCAGAATTCTTCTGTCTGATCTGTTGTCTCTTCTATCATCAGAACGATCATCTCTCTTCTTATCCTCTCTGCGGTCATCTCTATAATCATCTCTTCTGTCATCAGAACGATTCCTTTCTTGTGATCTGTCAGTAGATCTCCTATCTTTTCCTCTGCTATTCTGATAGTCTCTATAAAATTTCCAATATTTTCCCAGTTGAACATTAGATCGTTCAAGCTTTCTGGTCAGCAAAGCAATTTGTTCAGCCTGACTCATGATATTTCTTATTGGTTCAATAGACTTCGAACTGTTGCTAGCTGCCTTAAATGCAACTGCTTTTGACGTGGTAGGTGTAGCTTCAGCAGGTGACTCGTCTTCTTCTTCTTGACCACTTTCAATCATATCAAATTCATGAGCCTTTAAACTGAGAAACAGGTTGCTTGGCTTCATCTTCGCAATATCTTGGCAATCATTTATCACCGTTACTTTCATGTCCCATTTCTTGGTCAGGGACTCAAGATCTTGTAATTGATGTCTTTGTCAAACATTTCTCGTCCTAGTTCACAAAGTTTGTTGACTGACATGGTGATTCATCCATCGAGTTGATTTATGGTTTCATTTGGCAGCATCTTGAGTTTTTCAAACTTTACCAGTTTAGCTTACAATCTGCTGTCTTTAATTAGATTTTTTCCTTCGCATATTTCAGCAAGAGTATCCCACATCTGCTTGGCAGTCTTGAGATACTTGATATTCTCACGTGTTATCTTGTCCATTTTCTTCATGATGATATGTCTGGCTACAGTATCCATATTGGACAATTTCCTTTCCTCAGCATCCATCAGTGAAGGACTCTTTCTAATTCTGGCTCCAGTTGGATATTCTGGATCACCTCCTTCAGCTGGGTTGTTGTAATAAATGATGATGGGTCCTTTTCAAGAACTTCCATCATTCTGCTGCTTATTGGACCTAGATGGTTGCTCATGAGTATGGTCCAGTCAGCATACTCACCATTGGAAAACTTAGGCAGATCGTGATACATACCTGAAGTGTTATCCATGTTGAATGTGAGTTTTGAAAATAGATGAGTTTTAAAACAGGTTTTTCAAGATCTGTTCAAGTGACCACAATGGTTCTTCCTCAAGAACCGATGAAACTCAAAGCCAGTGGTCCGTAGAACCACTGCTCTGATACCACTTTTAGGTTCCGGACGGGTTTTGTGAGGGCAGAAGTCTAGAGGGGAGGGGTGAATAGACTTCTGAAAACAGTTTGTTAAATCAGATTTCTAAGTTATCTGTTTTAAATCAGATGACAAAGTGTCAAACTGATCAGATCAGTTGCTTGATGCAAGACTGATCCAGACTTAGAGTATGCATGCAATAAACAAACAAGTAGTGTGCAGATAGTGTAAAGCAAGTAAAACAGATTAAGGCACACAAGATTTTTATAGTGGTTCAGACAACTTGTCCTACATCCACTCTTCCCTATCAGCAGGGGCACCAACTTAACCAACTGGACTTAGATTAATGTGTTAGTCCAACACAGTACAATAGATGTTTCAAGAGTTCTCACTCAACCAATCCCAGAAATCAGAACTAGAAACCCTAGTCTGAAATCTTGCTAAACAAACTTAACCTAACTTTTGGTTTGGGTATAAGATTTGTTGTGTTCCAACTGGAAATCTATCCTAGTATTTGGGTAGCCTAAAGCTAGAGGATAAGATTTTTGTGCTAAAAACTATAGGATGAACACTTAGAAAATATTCTTGATTTTGTGTTCTTCGTGCGGAAATTGCGGATAGCTTAAGCTTGATGATAATTTTTTTAACCTAACTATGAAGGTTTGATCCAATATATATAGGCATGAAATCGAACTAGCCGCTGGAGAGCAATTCGAATTTTGGTCTATTTAAGGTAGGTTTGTAGGATGGATATGACGTGTACAGAGGCGGTATGGCCGAAAGCATGCAAGCTTGTCCTTTCTAGCCGTTTGACTGTGATCCGCCGAATCCTGCACTGTCAGCTCCATACATACGTGTCTTGCTCTCATTGGTTATCAAGTACACTTGTTCAGTGTTTGATTTACCAACTTAGTTTGACATTCTTCTTGTCTGATGCACTCGTATGACTTTGGTGAATCTTTGGTTGTCACCTGATTGAGCTGACCTGATCAGTGTTAACTGATCTGCCTACCCTATTGAGTCTTCTAATGTAGGTTGTCTTAGCACAACTTACAGACTCTATTTCGTTCTTCTGATGTATGTTATCTGAGGCCTTCTTGGTCTTGGTCTTGTTTTTCTGGTAGTCATCCGATCTTTAGGTCTTCTGAGTCTTCGGTTTCATGTCTTCACCTGACCATCTGACTATCTGACGTGTCTGATCTTCTGATCTTCTGACTTGTCTGATCTTCTGATCTTCGTAACTTGTCTGATCTTCTGATCTTCGTAACTTGTCTGATCTTCTGATCTTCGTGACTTGTCTGATCTTCGATCTTGACTTGTTTGATCTTCTGATCTTCGTGACTTGTATGATCTTCTGTTCTTCTTCAAGACTTAACCTATACATATTGAGTTCCCCCTCAATATGTGACCTATCTATTACATCAGCTGTCTATACATCTCATCTGGTCATCCTATCTTGATTTCTAACTCATCAACCAGCTAACATGTCTGATTGGTCCTATTACAATCTGTTTTGGAACTTCCATCAAAACTACAAATTTTCCAACACCCCTAGACTGGGAAGAGTGGATGTAGGACAAGTTGGTTCGAACCACTATAAATCTTGTGTTGTTTTATTTGTTTTACACTTAGCACACAACTGATTTGGTAAAACTGACATGCATATTCCAAGAGGAGATCAGATTAACATCAAGCAACTGATTTGATCAGTCGGATAGTTTGTGTTTTGATCTGATCAGAAAACCTTGGAAAATGATTTATTCAAACTGGTTTTTCTACACGGGTTAAAACTAGCTTCCGCACTTTAGTTGACCTGATAGACACCGAACTGGTCTGCTTCACAACAATCAGTAAGTTGGATATCAGATCGTACTGATCTTCACTCGCACTCTATGTTGGTTAAATTTCCATCACAACTGATCACGTGAAAAAGTTTTGGAAGTCTATTCACCCATCCCCTCTAGACTTCCACCTCACGAAACCCGTTCGGGACCTACACATCACATACTTGCAATTAAACCTCCTAAACTAGTAAATCTAACCAATTGGTGTCATTACAACAATTAATGGAGGGTTCAGTCTATTAGAATTTGAATACATTTCCCATAAGAACAAAATCACCACATGGATCACAAATAACATGCATTTTCCATCACAATTCCATCACATTCTTGCAATTAAGCCTCCTAGACTGGTAAATCTAATCAAATGGGGCATTAATTCACATGCATCATAAAAAGAACAAATAATCCAACAATCTATCACAGGTCATAAGATATACATCATCATAAACATAGGAAATGAGTGTTTAACCTCATGTTTTCAAGATGGGCTTGAGGGTAAAGTGAGCACAGAATGAAAATACATCCCTATTGTCTTCATGAAGTGGTTGTTCAAGTCCTCGCTCCACTTCCATATGTGCTCCACTTCATTCGAATCCATCATAGCATTTTCAAGCTCCAAACCCTCAGAATCATATGAATCGACAACAATAGCATTTTCAAGCTCCAAACCCTCAGAATCATATGAATCGAGCACCATAGCATTTTCAACCTCCAAATCAACAGGTGAATCATCATAAACTAATGTCGACTTCTTTACAGTGTTGGAGGGTGTCTCGTTTACAATAGATTCAACAAAACAGACGAATCAACATCATCAGAAGTAGATCCATAAAAATCCTCAAAGGGTGTCTCGTTGACCATCGATTCCATGGCCAAATAGTGTGAATCGTGACAATAGGAAGCTGAATAAACATAAACGGACACCTTCTCCTAAACATAATCGGAGGGTATCTCATTTACCATCGATCCAATAGAAAATCGCTTCTATTTCCGCAGAATTGATTTAGACTCCATTATAGATCGGACAAATTGGGGGATTTTGACTGATCTGTGTAGGCAATTGAGGGGGAGAGTTAGGATCTGAGAGTGTTAGGCGATCAGAGAGAGGGAGATTTAGGATTTCCATATTGAACAAGCATGGAGGGGGGAGGCGATATTGAGAGAGTCCATTTTTGGGTGTACAAAATCTTATGGGACGGACCAAAGAAAAAAGTGTGCAAAGTCTTCCCCGGACGGAGGGAGTATAAGTTATATAACTACTCAACATTACAAATTACGATAGAATTAAATTTTATGATGATCTTTTGTTATATTACTTTAAGTATAAGAAAATGGTGAACAATAAACTACATATATTGACAACTTTAGTAAATATTATATATTTTAAGTAGTACCAATTTTTATCATATAATGTATAGTTGTATATAGTCAATTATTGTGCAAGTTATGTTTCATTACTGCCTATTTCTCATCTTATTTTTGCTACACTTGCAAATGTCTCTTGGGCGGGAGTTTGAACTATGTTGTTATCATTCAGCCCACTTTGAGGTTTTTGCAAATGCAAGGCAACTCCAATTACGCCCCCACTAACTGAAAGACGATCACCTAGTGAAAGGCTCCCACCATGAAAGTTGTTGAATGCTCCCACTGATTCCTTGCCACGTTGCTTTGACAGGTCATCAGCCTCGTTGTTAATTTGTGGTTCTTGAATTTCTTCAAGTTCTATCTTCTTACGGCCTTGTTCCTTAAAGACATAGTCTTCTTCAAGGAACTTAGTCTGCCTAGAAACAATTACGGTTTGTTTCTCAGGTAGATAGAAGTATTATCCTCTAGTTTCCTTAGGATATCCCACAAAGTAACCCTTTTAACCTTTAGATTTCAACTTATCAATGAGCATTTTCTTTACATACGCAGGGCCACCCCACGTTTTGATATGTGAGAAAAATGGTTTCTTACCATGCCATAGCTTGTATGGCATATGCTCAACTGATTTGGATGGAACCCTATTCATAATGTAGATTGAAGTTTGGAGCGCGTAACCCCATAAGAATGTTGAAAGAGGGGAAAAATTCATAATGGACCTCACCATGTCTAACAAGGTTCGGTTTCTCTTTTCGGACACACCATTCATCTGAAGTGTTAGGGAGGAGTCCACTGAGATTGGATTACATGCAACTTCAGATAATTAGTGAATTCATGGCTAAGGTATTCACCTCCTCGATCTGATTGAAAAGTCTTGATACTCTTTCCAAGATACTTCTCTACTTCAGCTTTATACTCCTTGAATTTCTCAAAGGATTCGGATTTGTGTCTCATAAGATACACGTGTCCAAATCTTGAGAAATAGTTAGTAAAAGTAATGAAGTATCCAAAGTGACCCCTTGCTAGAGTAGGTAGCGGTCCACATACATCGTTGTGAACCAACTCTAGCACTTCTTTGGCACGTACCCAGAAAAGGGTTTGTTGATCATCTTGCCTTTGAGACAAGATTCGCAATCTCCATAAGACTCAAAGTCGAATGGGATTAAGTAGTCTAACATCCTTGACCTTGCAGTTCTATTCTCATTGGCATGACCAAGTCTACAATGTCACAAGTAAGTTGGGTTTTCCTGATTACTAAGCTTGAGTCTTTTATTCTATACATTAAGAATATCATATCCACAATTCAACAAATATAAACCATTCATCAAAGGGGCATTCCCATAAACCACACCATTTAACGTGAAATAACAATTATTATTAGCAAAATGGAAAAAACCCCTCAATGTCTAACATAGGAATGGAAATAATGTTACGGGTAATAGAAGGAACAAAATAACAATTATCCAGTTCTAATCTAAAACTAGTGGATAAGTCTAAAACATAAGTCCCTACACGTTCAGCAGCAACTCGTGCTCCATTTCCCACGTGCAAGGTGTCTTCACCCGGTCTAACTGCTCTGCTTTCCTTGAGACCCTGCATATTTGTACAAATGTGTGAGCCACATCTAGTATCTAATACCCAACAGTTAGAATTATCTGTGGACATGTTTATCTCAATAACAAACATACATGTTCTAGTGTTTGAAGCACCTTGTTCTTTCTTCTCAACAGCTAGAACCTTACAATCCTTCCCGTCTACTTGCAGTGGAGGCATACATCCTTATCAATCCGCTTCTTCTTTTGAACACCACCTTTCGGCTTCATAAAGTTGGGCTTGGAGCCCTTCTTAGCCTTACTCCTCCGCTTCTTCTTGCCCTTCGGGCTAGATCCAGCAGGAGTACTCACTATGAGCACAGACTTATCTTTGGTGGTGGTGGACTCAAAAGTTCTCAGCATGTTACTATGAAACTAGAATATGAATCCGGGAGCGACTGAAAGATAGCATAAATGAAAACGTTGGACTTTAGCTCAATGCCTAAATTATCAATTTCTCATTTAGGCCTATCATCTTAAGCGCATGAGGTGAAACCTTCCCTCCTTCAGCCAACCTACATCTTAATAGATCCCTCATAACCTCATAAATCTCGGAACGAGATTCAGAGTCAAAGAGAACCTTCAGATGCTGGAGCATCTCGAAGGGACCCATTTTCTCATGTTGCATCTGCAATTCAGGAGTCATGCCGAGCAACATTACACATTGCGCCTGGGAAGCATCCTCTTAATGCTTCTTCTGGGCTGATGCGTCAAACACATCAGCCTCAGGGGTACCAGCTGCAAGGGTAACCGGGATTAGTTTGTCCAACACATATTCAATATTTTCTTGCCTTAGATCCAAACGAATGTTTCGGTGCCAATCTAGAAAGTTTGGCCCAGCCAATTTGTTAGTTTCCAGAACATTTCTCAATGACAAATTATTCATTTTAACAATCCTAGAGAAATAAAATAAACGAGAATTAAACATACAATTCTTGTGATCAATATTCAGCAATCAAAATAAAAATGACCTTTTTATTTATTTTGTCTCCATTATTTTCATATACTCAACGTCCTCATCGGAAGAGTACAAATTTATATCTAATATAAATTGTTATGGACTAGGATCCACATTCCTACTATTACAATATCTGCTAGGGTTGATTACTGTAATAGTAGAACTGGTAGGTCTCTTAACCAATTGTCAAACTGTAATTCCTAGTTGATCGAACCTAGTTTGATCGATGTCCCTTAATTGCTTCCATGCTAGGGCTGGTAAAATAATTAAGTTGAGTTTATAACCATCAAACGACGACATTCCATGTCCCTATAAAAGTTTCGTTAGACATAATTTCGAACAAAAGACTAGGGCCTTAAATACTCATTGGAACGAAATCTCCGATTTACTTTTATTTTGATGGAAGACATTAGTTCAATTTAATGAAAAACCATATTTTAGTGAGGAATGTTTTTAAAGTTGGGGTATTAATTGCTTAATCAAGATCCAACAAATTTATTACATCATATTTGAGCAAATAAATGGGCTCCGCCTACCCAAACATGATATAAACTATCCGACAATTATTGGGCGCTACCTACCCAAACAATTATAAATGCGGACTCAAAAATCATTAACATGCTTTAACATTAGCGAGTTATTTAAGTGGGATTTAATAATTATCAAAGTTATTAAACTAAATTCAAAATCCAATTTTAATTTTAATTTAATAAATTTCAATAAACTATTAAAATTACCAATTAATCTAATTAAATTTGTCAGGGGCTCAAGTGCAAATTCTCAAAATATCACGGAAGGGCCTGTCTAAAATCGAATTTTCAAGACAGTCCTTCCCTCATCACAACCTAGTTCCCAAGACCGTTTTGCCAATCGGGACAACCAAAACCAATCCAACAATTCATCATCATAGTTCATCAGAATTATTTCAAACAATCCATAGAACAGTTTAAACATTATGGTTTAATTCATCATAAGATTTCAACAATTCAAGACCCAGTCGCAAATACAACAAGCACCAGCATGCAAAAACCCCAAAATCGAAGCTTAGGCGCCGTCGTGCAATGCATGCGGGCAAATCGTCGTCGCCGCTAGGCGTTTGCGAGCGATTTGCCGCCGCAGTTGCTTGCACACGAGCAAATCACCACAGTTAAGATGCACCAAAATGCCGCCACTAGTGAAACAGAGAAGAGTGTCCATGAATCAGAATGAAAAAAGGAGCATGTCGCCAGAATCGAAGCACAACAGGGATGCACCACTGAGAATCAAAACGAAGGGTGGCGCATCACCATGAATCGGATCAAAACAAGGGCGCGTCGCGATGAGTCGAACCAAAATGGGAACGCATCGTCCCGAATCGAAATGAAATAGTGGTGCGCCGCCACAAATTAGATTGAACCAGAAGCACATCACCATGAGTCAAAACGAAATAGGGATGTGTTGCTCCAGATCGAAGTAAAACTGGTGTGCGTCCCTCCGTATTGAGACGAAGTAGGGGTGCGCCACTGTTAATCCGCCATCGTATGCGGCGATACGGGTGTTGTGGCCCCCATGACCATTGGGTGACCACTCACCGAGGGAGCGACCAGGAACAAGCCCCCAAGGCGACCTTCGGCCTGAGCTGGAGTGCGAGGGACGAGCAATGGGAGTGAGCATCAGAGGCGACCTTGGCCAGTGTGGTTGGCCACTGCGGGAGACCACCCGAGATCGGAGGCGATAAACATGGAATGAGTGCAAAACGGTTGAGAAGCCGGATTTCCCGGAGATAAGCATGGGAAGCATATCCAGGAGCGAAGATCTCAATCATAAAGAGCGGGAATTTCCATATCCGAAGGGGGAACCCTAAAAGGCCGGTAGGCACGGCCCAAGGAGCAATTATAGCCCTAATAGTTTAGCCTATAAATATAACAGTGTACTCACAGTGTAAAGGATGAAAAATATAGTATTCTAGGCATATATTGTTAAAGTTTTCCTTGCTTGGCATTGCCCCCGGACGTAGTCGGATTCCGGCGAACCGGGTAACCAAATTCCGTGTCATCTCTTTGTTTTTCCGTTCGATCTATTCGTGAGTGATTGTTAGCAAGCTCGAGACAATCTTAGCTATAATAATTTGGCGCCGTCTGTGGGAAATACCACTTTATCAAACCCACAAATCTATAAGAACTCAAGAAAAGTAATGGCACAAAGCAACATCCCGGTTACTGGCCTCGAGACCGACCCTCACGACAAGATGGAGGCCTCCCTATCCTCGGAATCAAGGCGCCCATGCCAATAGATGCGGCAGGTGAACAGGACTGGGGCCAAATCTTCAAGACCCCCGCGGAGATGAAGAATGCTTGGGTGTATCTGCGCAAAAGAAACTTGAACTTTGATGATGACGGCGACCAGCAACCCATCGTCAAGTCCACCCACCCCGATGCGGCGACCAAGGGGAATACCCAATTGGGAGGACAACTCAGCCTCAACCAAACCATGTTGGCTTCGAAGGCTAACCATCTCCCAAGGGGAGAGGCAAACAGGGCCCGCCACTTGGATGGACAACCCAAAGGACCGCGGGATAACTCAGTTTTCAACCGACTGGGGGCAACCCAGTGGACAACTCGGTCTTCAATCAGCTAGGGGGTAACTTAATCCAAAGGAGGCCAAACCCTGTGGAAGACGAAGTGAACTCTCACCCCCTAATTGTGGTCGAGGCCGGCGACCACCAGGAAAGATTCAGGAACAAGCCACGCATCTCGGCAATAAGCCGGCTCAGCACCCCCAACAACCAACGGAACGCTCGAGCAAACCAGCGAGATGCCAAGCTCATCGCCCTGAGGCAAACGGTATGAGCCCTTCAGGAGAGAATGGATAACCAACATGCCCCCGCCGGGCAGGCGACTAACATAGCCCTCCCACTGTCACCATTTGGTGCGACCATTGTGACAGCTCCAACACAGGCTAAGATCAACACGACCTCGATCGATCGATACGGTGGGGACTCTAACCCAAGAACACAGCTCACCAAATATAACTCATACATGACGTTATTAGGAGCTTCTTACGCGACCATATGTCGGCTCTTCCCGCTCACCCTAAACGAGCAGGCACACAAGTGGTTTACTTCCATCTCTCCTTAGTCCATAGATTCCTTCGAGCAACTAGGGTGGCTCTTCATGGGACACTTCATGGCCATGGCACCTAGACCAACTGGGAAACAACGATTGGCAAATGTCGAGAAAGGTGAGGATGAGATGGACAGAGCCTACCTGGAAAGGTTCGATCGGCTCATCCTGGAAGGAGAACCGGTGAGCGACGAGGCAAAACTCCTGGGCGCCATCACTTGACTAAAGAAGGGGACCAAACTATGGCGAAACATGACCGCCAAATACCCATCGACATATACGGAATTTAGGACCCGCGCAAGCAACATCATCAATACCATGGAACTCCTAGCAGCCAGGATGGGGGACGGGAAGAAGGTCGCGCCCCCAAGACGAACAAGAAGCCGAGACACTACAAGACACCCGGCAATTTCAAGCCTTTCGAGGATCCAGTTGTCGTCAAGCTTATCGAGGCCTTTAGCATGTCCCCCGGACACATCTTTACACAGATCAAGGACAAACGTCTACTGGAAGAGCCCCGGCCCATAAAGAAGACTGATGGTTGGCAAAGCCCCGGGAAATACTGCCACTACCATGAGATGGTCGGCCATAACACCAATGAGTGTCGCGACCTACTAAAGTAACTCTGGAAGCTGTACGAAGAGGGGATATTGCACGAGTATGTTAGGAGGCCGCAGACCAAGGACAACCATGGGAGAAACAACCATCCCCCGCAACAGGACGAGGTCGCCAAGAAGGTTGAAGGACAGAGAGGTGGTCGACAGGCTCCCCCCATGCCTGAAAATGAGGGCAAAAGAGTAATTCACACCTTGTCCCCGCTCGGAACAGTGGGGGGCCTCTCCGCACGAACCTCATTATCGAAAAGATGCCAAAAGGCCGAACTAAGAGAGATGGCCAACACAATCCAACTATGCCTACGGGTGAATGCAACTGCGCAAGAAAACAACCAAATTCAATTTGGCAAGTAAGATAAGGTAGGCATTGTATACCCGAACGCCGACCCCCTGGTCATCTCTGCCAAAATCATGGGAGCAACAGTCAAACGGCTACTAGTCGACAGCGGGGCATTCTGCAACATATTGTTCAAGAAGACTTTTGATGAGCTCGGCGACTATCACAGCTATCTCGAGCCAAGCGAGCATCTGGTCAGAGGTTTTGGCGACACTACGGTGAAGCCCCACGGGATCATTCGCTTAGCAGTAGAACTAGTTTCCTCCGTAGATAGGGCTGTTAGAGCCACGAAACTTTGTGATTTCCTTGTAATTGACCTGCCGTCGACCTTTAACAGTTTTCTCGGCAGGCCATTTGAGCACGAATTCGAGACTGCTACTCAACATACTATTTCTGTGTAAAATTCCCCACTTCAGATGGGGTGGTCGGCACCGTTAAGGGCGATCAACTTGATGCAAGATGATGTTCAATTTATACCCAGTCTCATTTAAATTATAGCATAAAAGAAATCACACACACAAGCTATCAAAATGACCCAATGAAAACTGACCACAACGGACCGACAACAAGAGTCGACCAGATGAACGAAGATTTGGAACTAAGACTGGGACCTGAGCCGAGCGATTTCATCATCTAAGAGGTAATCGATGACCCAAGAGGGAACGAACAATGAGCAACACCAGATGAAGAGCTCGAGAAAGTCAACGTGGACCCAACCCAACAAGACTTGGAGGTCATAATCGGCTCCAAAATCTCATCGGGATTTAGGGGGCAACTGGTCAACTTCCTCAAATGTAACTTAGACGTGTTCGCCTAGTCCCACAAAGACATGGTAGGCATCGACCTCGAGGTCACCTGCCATCAGCTAAACATCAACCCCAACAGAAAATCGGTTGCCCAAAAACGAAGAAAATCCAGACCCGAGAAGTATGCAGCGTTGGCCGAAGAGGTGAAGAAGCTGCTTGATAATGAATTAATCACGCGGGTCGACCAACCCCAGTGGGTGTCGAATGTCGTCCTAGTCAAGAAAGCAAACGGGTCGTGGAGATTGTGCATCGACTTTACTGACCTGAATGAGGCATGCCCCAAGGATTTCTTCCCCATGCCACACATCGACCACCTGATCGACAGCACAGCTGGCCACAAAATGATGTCCTTCATGGATGCTTTCGTCGGTTACCACCAGATAGCCATGCACAAGGATGATCAACAGCATACCTCATTCCTTACCTAAAAGAACATGTACTGTTGGAAGAGAATGCCATTCGACCTCAAAAATACCTGGGCAACATACTAACGACTGGTAAACCAAATGTTCGCAGAAGAAATCGGGAAAACCATGGAGGTATACATGGATGACATATTCGTCAAGAGTTTGAAAAGGGAAGATCACCTCGCCGACCTCGCCCGAACGTTCGCCATCCTAAGAAAGTTCAACATGAAGCTCAACCCGAATAAATGCAACTTCGGTGTAGAATCCGGCAAGTTCCTTGGCCACCTGGTCAGCAAACGGGGAATAGAGGCCAATCCAGCAAAAATCAAGGCCATACTGGAAATGGGCAGCCCACGGAACCCGAAGGAAGTTCAGGAGCTAGCAGGAAGTCTGGCCGCCCTTAGCAGATTTATATCACGAATGGGGGACAAATGCAAACCTTTCTTCGACACTTGAAGAAAGCCAAAAATGACTTCCAGTGGACGGAGAAAGCTCAAATAGCTTTAGACAGCATCAAGGAATATCTCGCCAACCCAAGGATCTTGTCCAAACCCATCCCAGGGGAGAAGCTATTCATTTATCTGGTAGCCTCCGAGACGGCCCTAAGCTCAGTCCTAGTGCGGGCAGAAGGGCAAACTAACTTCCCAATACACTACGTGAGTCAGGTCCTCAACGAGATGGAAGAAGATACCCACCCCTCGAAAAACTCGCACGCCCTCGTAATGAGCGTGAGAAAACTGTGGCCATACTTTTTCGACCACCAAGTGGAAGTATTGACTTCGCTCCCGTTAAGAAATGCACTACACCGCCCCGATACGGCCGGACGGTGCATCAAATGGGCGATTGAGATTGTCCAGTTCGGGGTCACGTAAGCCCCATGAATGGCCATCAAAGCACAAGCCCTAGCCGACTTCGTCGTGGAGCTCACCTTTCTATTGGTCGCACCAGACACACCAGTCGGCCCACCCTGGGAACTCTACGTGGACGGTTCCTCCACCCAAGCCTGAGCCGGGGTAGGCATAGTTCTAACCAGCCCAGATGGACACTCCTTCTAGACGTCCATCATGTTTGATTTTCAAGCGACCAATAACGAAGCAGAATACGAAGCTCTCATCGGGGGGCTAGAGATGGCAATGGCCATGGGTGTTAAAAACCTAAAAATACTCTGGACTCAGTGCGTCGATGCGGTTTCGGGAATATGAGGCCCGGTGTGACTGGATGACCGCATACCAAGAAATTATCAGGTGCTTGCTCGAGAAATTCGACCAAGTATATGTGGAGCTAGTACCCAGAAACACAAACTCAAAAGTGGACGCTCTGGCCAGGTTGGTGATATCGGAGGGGCCGGCAGACATGAAAGAGGTCACCATCACGAAACTAACCTACCCATCCACCTGCACACACCCTGGTCGCCACAACCGACCACATGGAGATCGACCAGGCAGATTGGATGACACCAATAATTGACTACCAAAAGACGGGACATCTTCCCTAGCGATAGGGTCAAGGATCGGCAATTGTAGATGAGAGCAGCGAGATACGTGATGGTCGGTGGTAACTTATACAAGCGGGGTTTCAGCATCCCACTACTCAGATGCGTGACATTAGAAGAAAGGCGAGCCATTTTGAGGGAAATCCACGAAGGCGTCTGCAGAAACCACACAGGGGGCCAATCCCTGGCCCACAAAGTTGTTCGACAAGGATATTTTTGGCCGACACTAAAGAAGGATGCCCTCGAATACGCGAAGGCATGCCACCGATGTCAAATATTCACCCTCGATCAAAGTATCCCCAGAGGAACTGACTAGCATTCTAAGTCCATGGCCTTTCGCAAAGTGGGGAATCGACATCATCGGATCCCTGCCTACGGCCCCTGGGATAATGCGGTTCACCTCATCGCAGTCGATTACTTCACAAAATGGACCGAGGTCGAGGCCATCGCAACAATTGATTAAGACAACTTGATAAAATTCATCTGGAGAAACATCATCTGTCGTTTTGGCCTCCCACAGGCAATTGTAATGGACAACGAAAAGCAGTTCGATGGCCTCAAGATCGACACTTTCTTCAGGAAATGGAAGATAACGAAACTTTTCTCCACCCCTACCACCCTCAGTCCAACGGCCAAGTTGAAGTGATCAACAAAATTATCAAACACACGCTGAAAGTGCGACTGGAGAGAGGGAAGGGTAAGTGAGCAAGCGAATTGCCCAAAGTACTATGGTCGTATAGAACAACATGCAAGACGTCGACGGGGGAAACACCTTATTCTCTCGCATTCGCGGCAGAGGCAGTAATCCCAGCAGAAGTCCTCGTACCTAGCCACCGGGACAACAACGGACCTTCAAATGACAATGACATGACAATGGCGACTAGCCTTGATCTACTGGAAGAAAAGAGGATGGAGGCGAACCTGAAGAATTCCAGCTACAAACGACAGGCAAAAAAATACTACAACTCGAAGGTCAGGCTGCACCAATTCATAGAAGGTGACCTCGTCCTCAAGAAGGTATTAGGGGTCCCCAAGGGAGTGTTCGGCCCCACTTGGGAAGGCCCATTCAGAATATCCAAGTGCCTTTCGAACGGAGCATATGAGATCGAAGACCAAGATGGCACACCGGCACAGTACCCCTGGAACGTAGCTCACCTAAAGAAGTATTACCAGTAGAGAAAAGAAAGAAACATCTCCGTCTAGTTTTCAAGTTCTGCTTATGTAATAACTACCACCCCAGAGAAGGGCATTTTGTAATCAATTTCCTATATATATGAACGATAGCCTCAAATTTCCATTACTTGTATGCCATAGAATAAGTCAAGCAGGGGATCAACACAAATACCCTGCACGACATAAGTCAGGCCAAAAGTGTGGTCGCTAAACATGTAAGCCGACCACCTAGGGCAGGAAGTGATAGCCAGGATTCATGTCAACAAAGTCATCCCATGCGCAAGCCACCCGCCAAGCAGGGCGACCTTCTTAAAGGAAAACATTGTAACACGACTAAGCCTAAGTTCAGTCACGCCGCAAAAAAATAAGACGGTCAGAACAAAAGCTCGGTTACATCACACAAACGGAGCGATTAGAGCACGGACAACAAACCCTATAGTCGTCGGCGTATGCCCGGGATCACACGACAAACACATAAGGCAAACATGAGTAATCGAATACAAAAAAGGGATAAAAGAACGAAAGACAGCAACGTAAGCAGTACAACAAAAGTGATGTTATCCATTAAACGCGCCAAGAGCGGGGATTACATGGATCGGGCCGCGGGGGGCCAACAAGATAAAAAAAAGTAAAAACAAAAGAGAAGGGGTTCACTGACTCCCTTATAAACCTAACCAGAAAGGAGGAGGCACTATATGCCCTCCCCCGTCCTAACATCCACCTCGGTCAAGACCGGGTCGCCTTCCACCGCTCCCACCACCCTCTCACCTCCAACGACCACCGTCGCTCACTTGACTTCTAAAAAGTCTTGAAGAATCAGAAAATACCCTCATCGAAAAATCACCCGTCTTATACCATGTTTTGCCATCGTCATGCATTGTCCCCAGGTCCTCACTGCTATGGAATACATATCTGGACATCTCCCTCAGAATAAGTGACAAACAGCCCCCGCGCCACTGGTTTCTGGTCAAACCGAAGGATTCAAATGATCGGTGGAGTCCCGCCAGATGCGCGCGTCCTCCACCGACAGCTTATTTTGATCCTCTGCAAATTTCCCAACTGCAAATTTTCTAACGCAACAAACCGAAAATCGAAGTCGTGCAATCTATTCGTTAGTGATTGTTAAACATAGAAGAATCACCGCCATGCCACGTTGCCTCCATTTCACCACGACGAAAAGTCGTCGTTTGGTCATCGCATCGCCCGTCACAACACATATAACTCCGCCGTGATTGGGGTTTTACTCGAAAGGCTAGATTCAGAGGCCTACAAAGGCCTTGAAGTCCTCTATGAGCACGGAGGCGTCAGCGGAAGGGTCACGGTGGAAAACAGCACGAAGAATGTCCGCGTAGGAACTGATGTAGGAGAAGATCCCCAACGCGGCATCATCCGCAGCACGGATCGAAGCCTCCCGGGCCAGCTGCAACTCTAGGCCCTCAACCTTGGCTTCATAGTCGACCGCCAGGGAATGGGACTCGGCCAACTGGCGAGAAAGCTCATCTACCCTGCCCTTCAGAGTCACCTTCTCTCGATGGTAGGCATCTAGATCAGAGCGCCTCTCGACGGACGCCTCCGAAACCTGCCTGGCCAGCTCGGCGGACCTCTCCTGGGCCGCCTTCAAGTTGGCCTCCATCCGGGCCATGGCCGCAGTGGCCTCTGCAACCTTCACCTTATGCTCATCGAGGGCCGAGCAAGCGACCTCCAGGTCCTGGTCGTTCTGCTCGACCACCCGCTCCAAGAATGTGGCGGCCTTCTGGGAATAGATCAAGGTGGAATAGAGATTGATTTCCTTAGAGCTTGAGGAGGCCACCTGATGGTCGTCCAATGACCAGCTCCAGGTCATGTCCTAGAGTGTGCTCCAGAGATATGGAGGCCAATCCGTTATACCCCAACCACTAGGGGGATCTTTGAACGGAGGTAGTCAGTCACGAGCGGAGGGAAGTTCACAAACCTACATCAAAAGAAAGAAAATGAGGCACAAACTAAGTTGAATGTCCTGGCGAAAGAGAGACCCAGAAACTTACTCCCCAGAGCGATCGATGTCCCACCCCACGAAGGAGCGATCACCGGAGAACTGGCGACCAGGTGGCGGGGGTGGACCCGAGGGAGCGGATCTGGCACAAGTAGCGGCTCCCGGGCCGACGAAGGGCTCCTCTCCTCAGCAGTCATGCCGCCAGTGGCGCTCCTCACGACGAGATCGCTTGC
Source organism: Stenogyne calaminthoides (assembly GCA_037126765.1). NCBI lineage: Eukaryota > Viridiplantae > Streptophyta > Magnoliopsida > Lamiales > Lamiaceae > Stenogyne > Stenogyne calaminthoides. Next base: position 34,986,527 of record JBBCBC010000017.1, on the reverse strand, counting down.
GGGTTGGGGAGTCACCATCTCGAGCACGGCGAGCATCCCCATGGTCCTCCGCTGCTTGTTTTATCTAAGTTGTTCTTATCCTTGGACTTGACCATGGGAAGATCCCAGATCTCTAGGAGACCCGCCGGCTCCTCATGATGGGGTAGTGAGGAGGACCCAGTGCGAGAGAACTGAAGCACGGGATTGCGGCGTGAAGACATCTCTGCGGAGTTGGTGTGGTCGATTGGATGGGGTAATAGGCAATTGCACGAAAGAGGACACGAATTAGTCATTGGATGACGAACAATCCTGCAATCCAACTCAAATACAACCCTCACTTGGCCGACTGAGTTCGCGGGGGAATGTTTGCAAACTGCCCCACAACCTCTCGGAAGTAGAGTTGAAGAAGTCCATGTGTCGGAATTTGTAGGGGTACTAAAAAACAAGATGATGAGCGGCCTCAAAATCCCAGTTCAACCGATGCTCGTAAGCAACAATAACTCCTGCAAAAAGAAAAAAGAATTAGATCAATACGGAGGGGCACAGGAGTGTCTTAAGGAGCTTACGAGGGGTCCGATCTTGGAAATCTGAAGGGATGCGGATCTCCTCAACAATGTCGGGGGCACCACTCTGCCAGGCCCCACCGACAAACCACCAGCGAGTATGCCAATTCTTCACCTTATTCACAATGCCCCACACTATACGGTGCCCAGGCCGATTCTTGAGGGCAAAGTGGCCTTCCTGACCATGTTGGGCGATCAGCGACCAGTAAAAGTTGAAATCCATCGGAGAGGGAAGGCGATACAGCCCTGCCTGACCGAGGACAACCATGGTCGACAGGATGTAGCTCCACCCGTTATGAGTTATCTGGGTCGGGGCAAGTCGCCAGGCGGCCAACAAATTGGAGATGTTTGGGTGAAAGAGAAAGTCGGAGGTCGGCGTCCAAAGAGGCCTCATGTATGGCAATCATGCCCTCTGGAGGCTGGTCGGCCCGCTCGGAGTCATCGGGGCGGTAGAAAAATACATCATTGGGGGTCTCGTACCGAGCATGGGCCACATCAAGCTCAGCCTCAGTCACGGTCGACCTCCTTTTCTCGTCATTCATGAAAAACCGAGACTTCTTAGCTGGTCGCACAACCGATCGCAGTGGTCGCCGGTGTTCGAGGCTGGCTCGATATGCCCGGTAATCAAAATAATTAGGGTGTTCCTCATCCCGGCGGGCCGATGTCTCCGGCAGATCGGACGCATTGCCTCCCCCGGACAGGCCAGTCGATGGCTCTGGGGTAAGGATACCCAGGTCTTTGAGGGACTCATACACGTCAAGGTCCGGGGAATTTACCCCCTCCCGGCGGGAAGTATCGATATCGCGATGGCGTCCGCCCCCGCTGCTAGCCCCGACCGAGGAAGCCTCTCGCACGGGGGGCGGAGTACGGAGTGGAGTCCCCAAGGACAGAGATGAACAGTCCGCATCAGATATGGAGTGGTGAGAAGTGAAGAAGAAGGTTTAAAAAGAAAAAAAATTGAAACTTACCCACAGACGAAGGACTGGTGCGAACGGCAATAGGGTCTAGAAGAAGCAAAAGCAAGAAGATCCTCCAATGTCACGGTTTCCCCCTTTTTTTATAAACAAATGAGGGGGCCCGAGTGCAAATATTTTTCAAATTCCGGGGTAGATTAGCAAAATCCCAAAAAAAATAGGGCGCGTGGCCTCCACGCGCCATCATCACATTGCAGACGCAACGTCAGCACCCGCGTCCTTTAGAGGCAACCGTTGGGCTTATCGAGACGCCACGACCCCACAACAGACTTTGGGGATCGACACGCGAAGACACGGAAGTCGACCGGGCGGCATCATCAATGCCCAGGGACCTAGGGGCAATTATTGTAGCCACCATGACCATTGGGTAACCACTCCACCGAGACCCGCATTCAGAACAAACCCCAAGGTAACCTCCATTTGGAAATGGAGGCGAGCAATGGCAAATGGGAGCTAGCATCAGGCTGACCTTAGCCCATTAATTGACCATTTAGGGCGACCACCCGAGGTCGGAGGCGATAAACATGGAATGAGTTCGAAACGGTTGAGCGGCCGGATTTCCCAGAGATAAGCATGGGAAGCATATCCAGGCACGAAGATCTCGGTCGTAAAGAGCGGGAATTACCATATCCGAAGGGGGATCCCTAAAAGGCCGGTGGGCACGGCCCAAGGAGCAATAGTAGCCCTAGTAGTTTAGCCTATAAATATAACAGTGTACTCACAGTGTAAAGGATGAAAAATATAATATTCTAGGCATATATTGTTAAAGTTTTCCTGGCTTGGCATTGCCCCCGGACGTAGTCGGATTCCGACGAACCGGGTAACCAAATTTTGTATCACCTCTTTGCTTTTCCATTCGATCTATTCGTGAGTGATTGTTAGCAAGCTCGAGACAATCTCAACTATAACAACGGGCATGCGCGATCGTCACAAGTCACGACGTGAAGTCGCCGACTTAAGCGATGATGTGGGTCAGCCTGCAAAGCCGGACCATGCGGGTTCTGGGTTGAGGGCGGTAGAGTGGGTTTTCCCAGAAAACCCTAGAACATGTAACGAGGAAGACGAACCCAGACAAAGAAAATAAAGGAGCAAGTGGTCAACACCAAATAAGCAAGTGTGCACACATATAACAAATAAGCACGTCCAACGTAATTTTAATCGGTGCGGTCGATTACTTAATCGGCTGCACCCCAAGCATATAATTTTTTTTAACAAATTTGTTTTTCAATTATCAATCAAATCAAAATTCTGAGCTCTAATACAACTATTGGAATTTACTAGCACGTAAAACATATATTATAGCCATAATAATCTGCCAGCATCCACGTGGCAAATGGTGAAGACGTGGCGGCTAGAACTGAGTCCAGCTGAAGAGTATGTGATGCTGAGGTCGGCCCTCACTAGGCAACCTGGCGACGAGCAAAGAAGATCAAGCTTTTCTTAACGAGCGACCTCCCTCGAGGACGATCCACATGTGAGGTCAGAAAAGAGAATAATAAAGATTACTTGAGCAAAGTCGGCAAGCTCTGCAGAAGGAGATAATCCGGCTTCACTTTCATATTTTTAGACTAGACTGGCTCTACGGGCCCATGTTTAGTGGCCCATTAAGAGGTCCATTAATGTTCTTTACTTTATCTTGTAAACTCTATAAACAGGGGACATCCCAAATGGAAAAGGAGAGACAAAAAATCCACATGAAAATGATAGTAAAATAGTCATGGCTTGTTATGCTCCCAGACGTAGTCATTCCTGAAGAACTGGGTCAACAAATTCTCATGGCTTGTTATGCTCCCATTCAATTCCCTCACCTCACAAACAACCTGCAAACCTGGAAATTTTCTCATGTACAGAAACACAATCCCATACAATCTTGTACGTGACTTCTAAATATAGACAATATGAAGAATCACAATACAAATTAAATTCAAGCCCATCGTGAAAAATCACCAGCGCTAAATTGCAATCAGAAGTCGGCAACTCTCGAATCAGAAAACCTGCTTTACTCTTGTACCACCGTCGCGCATTGTCCCCCCAAGCGCTGCCTCACTGCTATGGAGCGTCTCTGTAACAGGAGCCCGCCGCCTCAGATCGGTGCAAACAGCCCCCGCGCCACTGGTTTCTGGCCGCCGAAACCGACACCACCCTTCACGGCCGTGAGTTATCTCCGCCAGATGCGCGCGTCGCTCCACTGACAGCTTCCATATCCAACGTCAGAAATATCCAGGCCATAAATCGCTCCACACCATCTCCGTCGCATCGCCTCTACAAATTCTGCCTCTGCAAATCGCGTCTAACGCCGGAACTCGGATGCCTCCAAATCGAAGTCGTGCAATCCCTCGTTAGGGAATTGAATCGTGAAGCCACCGCCATGCCACGTCTGCCTCTCCATTTCACCACGACACCAAGCCGTCGTCTGGTCATCGCATCGCTCCGTCACAACACATATAACTCCGCCGTGTGAATTGGGGTTTTTAGTTCTCGGCCCTGCGCGATTCAGATGGGAAGGAGGAGGCGTAAATTGGGTGCGTGGATTACATGGTTCAACAAATTAGAGGAGGATGCGCGTGAGTTTAACATTGCGCGCGATTTACACCCTGCTTACGGATTTATGGGAGATGGGGGTGGCGAAATTTTCTCTGAACAAGAAGGAAAGCAAATCTGTTTGGAAAGGGATGGACTGATCCCTCATTCATAGGAAACAAGTTATTAGGCCAGGTTGTTTGATCAATTTTGTCTAATTGAATCTTTGGGCTCAATCTGATAAATACATGAGCCCAAGTTTGGGTTGATTAAATAGAGCATTGGGCCAGTTATTGTTTGCTGGTAGTATTCTCGGCCCAGCCACATTAATAATGAATCTTTGGGCCATAAGTATTATTCATTAATAATATTTTCGTCCCAAATACAAAAGCAACAAAAAATATTTTATATAATAATTTGATGTTTAATACTATTCTCAGGGTTTCGTGCTATGTGAATAAGTTGATATCTAATGAGTTATTTATTTTTTACGAGGCAAAAATACTCGTGACTCTCGCAAAGGAAAATTGCACGGGCACATGAAGCCTCGGGGGCAACTCGAAGAATTTACGGGCAGTCCTTTAGACCACGCACATCAGGTTCTATTTCATTTACTTCCTTTTAATATATCACAGAGTTCATACTTTCGTATATATTAAAAGGCGGGGGCATGTGTGCTCATATCTCGAGCTTTAACTCAAGTTATTTTCAGAACACTAGTTGTCGTTAGAAACTCAAACTAGCTTGTCTAAATTTGGAGGATTAATTAAAACAAACTCCAATTCCTTACTTTTCATAAAACATGGAAAATATCACGAGACTAAGGAAAATACACAAATTCCTAAAGTCGCGGTCTCAAGCAAGCAGACCCGACGACCTCAAAATCACGAAGTCGTGGTCTCAAACAAGCAAACCCGACAACCTCAAGTTTGCGAGGACGCAATATCAAACGAACGGCCCCGTCGACCCCGACGAACACAATGGTCAAACCAGAAGGCAATCAAGTCGCAACTTAAGTAAGACGACAAATAAGCCCTTCACATCACAAGTCAAAGAGGGTTGTAATCTCAATAAAATGACCTCTAGAGACTTCATCTTTTTTATATCAAACGAATATCTCAATCTAAGTTGACACCGAGTTAAAACACTTGGTTAAAATCACACTTCGAAATATCCTCCAGCTCACATTGAAGCCATATTGGAGGAGGTCGCTGGTCTATAAGACGATCTTCCAAGGCAAGCTTAACTTTTGAATCTTAAGGTCGGCGACGACTTCATAAGATGACTAAACAAAAGTTCACAAATAAGCCGCACCTACGTAAGATAGCAAGAACAAGTTCACTTAAATCGCAATGTCAATAAGCCGATAAGAACATAACTCGATTCATAGTCACAAAAGTTATTCAAATCACTGGCAAACAGTCTGAAATGACTATAAACCTATACAGTCCAAAATGACTATAAACCTATGTGCCAACCTTCTTTCACATTCTTGAAACAACAAATCGCTCTGATACAGACGATCTAAACAAACGAGAATCAAATCTCCATCCTGGGGGCAAGACCCTAAGGATCCCAAACCTTTGCATATCCATGAAAGATGTTTTTAACAGATATCAAAACCCGATCCTTGGGGGCAAAACCCCAGAAATCCCAAAGGTTATTCTATACCACAAAAATCGAAAAAGAACTTGTTAATAATTTCAAAATTCAAGTCTCATTTTCAAACACTGATAAAAGTGTTGGGGTTATACTGGAAAGTATGCTTTTACTTTGTATAACCAGACTGAATTTTTGTCTTATTTGCTTAAATAAATTATTTATCAATGTTGCTTTAAATATCATTGAATGTTATATATATTTACTGCATAACTGTTCAGTAATTTGTACGTGTTACATTGTAGTTAATTTAGTGAAACCAGATCACAGAAGATTAAATTAACAATCTCTTGTAACTAAAAGTACATAATTCACAACCTAGATGGAAATGAACAATCCATCGTGAAAGGTTGAAGTGTAAGGCTCAGATTGACTTGTCTTGACCAAGAGATTACATTAGTGCATTATGATGCGCTGAAGAGGACCTACATGAGGATAAATTCTTCAGAACTGAAAATAGAAGAATTAGACCTCAGTGGTTAGTTATTTCTTAATCTTCGTCCCTTAAATAGGATCGTGTGAAATTAATAACTATTGCTTTGACTTACGATGGGTAGAGAATCAATGTGATTCAATACCTTGTATCTTGGGCAATATTATTAGTTACATGAAGATTGCTAAGATTTAATACGGAGAATCGGTGTGCAAGTGCGTCTTGTTTGATTTGTCCCCTTGGGAGGCTCAGAAGTTTTATCATACTAAATCTTGCAAATGGAATTAGTTTCTTGTATGGATAATAATGTTGAGCCGTTCTTGAACCAAGGAAAAAGATATTAATTAAAGTGAAGTTATTTCAGTGGCTTAAATTAATTAATGGACTGGATAATCTTAAACACGGGAAATAATAACCGGGAGCCATATTAACTGTAATATGGGTTAAGATGGACAGTGCAATATTAATTATGTAGTGGGATTAATTAATATTTATGGGCTTGAATAATATTGTGGCTCAATATTGGAAATTCAAGGTCCATTAGAAGGTCCAATCTTAATTCTCTTAAAGGTCCCTCAAGTAGCCCAAAGATAAAGTTCAATAACTAAAAAAAGTGTTTAAAATAAAATAAAATATTGTTGTCTATTTTTCCTATTTTTTCAAAAATAAATAAATAAAAGAGGGAGAAAGTTTTTCTTTGAATTTTGTTATGGAATGAGGATAAGTATTCTTGGAATGCAAGTTTATCTCATTAAATTCAAGAAATCTCCCACTTGGCTATTTATTGTGCAATTTTTGAAAATAATAAAGAAAATAAGGAAGGAAAGATTTTCTTGATTTTCTTGAAAAGATATTTTGGAAGATATGTATTACTTGGAATACAAGAATATCTCATAAATTTAAGAAGATCCCAATCTTGAAAATCTTGGCCCTTATTTTCAAAAATATCCATAACAAGAGGATGTGGAATTTTTGTGGAATATTTTAAATATGGAGAAAATAATATATGGGATATATTCAAGATTTATTGGAGATCAAGAAAAAAAATTCCCATCTTATTCCTCACCAAAATTTCGACCACCACCCCTTAGTATAAATAGGGGATGAATTTTTCATCCCCAAGGAAATTCCATGTGTTGGAAAAATTAGAAATCCACAAAGGTGGTGCAACATAATTTTATTTTTCTTTTTGTTAATTGTTCGCGAGCATCCTTCCACCGGATTGTTGAACAAGGACGAGGGAATACTTGAGAATGCTCTTTGGGTTTGTTTGTGTGAACGGGATATCCATCTTCTCAACGGTTGTCACTCCGAGAGGTTAGTTCACGTAAACTCCTAGCAATTCCGCATGCGTAGGATTTATGTGATGAATTTGTATGCATGATTTGTTGTTGAATTATTATTTGAATTAATATAGGATTAATTCATGCTAGTAATAATTGCTAGAATTAAATTTGTATTTAAATATTCATCCCGAATAGATCCGGGACAATTAATTCCCAAACAAAAAGTCAACTTTATCAAAAAATATCAGAAATATTTTTTGACCTCCTAATAATATCTTTATAAAATTTTCAAGAGTTTTAAACCTAAAATCTCTCTCCAAAAGAATTTTCTCAAACGGTCGAGCAAATCATAGCATTTCCGCCTTCTTGGCGATGATTTTATCCGCCTTCATTGGCGTCGACTTGCCCGCCTCTTCGGCGCTGGCATTTTTACTTTCTTGGCGACGACTTTGTCCTCCTTCATTGGCGTCGACCTGCCCATCTCTTCGGTGCTGGTATTTTCGCCTTCTTGGCGATGATTTTGTCCGCCTTCATTGGCGTCGACCTGCCCGCCTCTTCGGCACTAGCATTACCGTCTTCTTGGCAATGACTTTGTTTGCCTTCATTGGTGTCGACCTTCCCGCCTCTTCGTCGCTGGCATTTCCGCCTTCTTGGTGATGATTTTGTCCGCCTTCATTGACGTCGACCCGAATCTCTTCGGTTTGTGGCATTCTGCGCCTTCTTAGCGGCGACTTTGTCGCCTTCATTGGCGTCAACACCGCCGCCTCTTGTATTTGGCATTTCCACCTTCTTGGCGATGATTTTGTCCGCCTTCATTGGCATCGACCTGTCCACCTCTTCGGTGCTGGCATTACCATCTTCTTGGCGATGATATTGTCCAACTTCATTGGCGTCGATCTGCCCGCCTCTTCGGCGCTGGCATTACCGCCTTCTTGGCGACGATTTTGTCTGCCTTCATTGGCGTCGACCTGCCCACCTCTTGACCACGGCATTACCACCTTCTTGGCGACGACTTTGTCCGCCTTCATTGACGTCGACCTTGCCCGCCTCCTCAGGGCTGGCACTTCCGCCTTGATGGCGATAACTTTATCCACTTTTATTGGCGACGATTAGCCAGCCTTTTCGGCGTCGGCTTTCCGCCTATTCGGCAAGGTTCACTGGTTTTATTTGTCACAAGCCAATACAAGTCAAATAAAATGTTATCTTTCTTTTCAAAATTCTTATGTGTTTAAACCGAAGGAGGTCGCATGAGCCATCAACCTCCCGAAGTACGACTTTCGACATACTGGCGGCGAGACTGCCACCCTAGCGGTGCGATCCTCCCCCGACTTTGTAAGACGACTAAGCAAAGTTCATAAATAAGCCACATCTAAATATGACGGTAAGAACATATGCAATTCTAAAGTCGCGCAAGAAAATTAAGACGGCACAATAAATGAAGGAAAAAGAAATGATTTTCATTAATGACATAAGGCTCGAAGGCTAATTACATAAATTCACAAATTGCTCGGCCATAAATGGTCTTCGGCGAGCGCAAACAAGATTCGCACAAAGAGATTCAACTCAAAGTGCGAGCACAGAAAAAACTCGCACAGGAGGTTTACCTCGAAGTACAAGCACAAAAAAATAAATCGAATACCTACACCCCCAACTCGGGGGCATGAGGGAGAATCGAGCCCGCTAAAATACACCCAAGTTTGAAGTTGAAGATCCGAACTTGATACTAGAAGTATTATCATCAAAGTATGAACAATCAAGACCTCATGAAGGCATTCAGAGCATATACATGGGCAAAGAATGCAACCTCAAGGGCGAAAATTAGATAAGTCTTATGTAAATAAAGATCAAGACCGACCTCCGAACAAAGTTGAAGTCCGCTCTTGGGGGCAATTTTTATAGCCATAATAATCTGCCAGCAGCCATGTGGCATATGGTAAGGACATAGCGGCTAAAACCGAGTCCAGCTGAAGAGTAAATGATGCCGAGGTCGGTCCTCATAGGGCGACCTGACGACAAGCAAAGAAGATCGGATCGTCTTAACGAGTGACCTCCCTCGAGGATGATCCACAGGCGAGGTCGGAAAACAGAAGAATAGAGACTGCTTGAGCGGGCGACCTCCCCCGAGGACGCTCCACGAGCAAAGTCGGCAAGCTCTGCAAAAGGAGATAATTCGGCTTCACTTTCATGTTTTTAGACTAGACTGGCTCTGCGGGCCCATGTTTAGAGGCTCATTAAAGTTCTTTACTTTATCTTGTAAACTCTATAAATAGGGGACAACCCCAATGGAAAAATGAGTGACAAAAAATTCACAGAAAAATGATAATAGAATAGTCTTGGCTTGGTATGCCTCCGGACGTAGTCATTCCTGACAAATTGGGTCAATAAATTCTCGTTTTATTTACGTTTATGCATTTTTGTTCATTAAATTTATTATTATTATTTGATCGTTACAATTTTCTATCACAACAATTGGCGCCGTCTGTGGGAAACATCTAACGAATTTTCACTGAATATTTGTTGGGACCAAAAAACAAAGGATCAAAATGATAACGTTCACTGTTCATCCAAAATTCATACCCATATTTCACTAGAAACATCGAAAAACTACATCCCTCACCTCACAAACAACCTGCAAACCTGGAAATTTTCTCATGTACAGAAACACAATCCCCTACAATCTTGTACTTGACTTCTGAATACAGACAATATGAAGAATCACGATACAAATAAAATTCAAGCCCATCGTGAAAAATCACCTGCTCCAAATTGCAATCAGAAGTCGACAACTCCCGAATTGGAAAACCTGCTTTACTCTTGTACCGTCATTGCGCATTGTCCCCCCAAGCGCCGCCTCACTGCTATGGAGCATCTCTGTAACAGGAGGCCGCCGCCTCAGATCGGCCCAATCTGCCATCGCGTCACTGGTTGCTAGCCGCCGAAACTGATGCCACCCTTCACGGTCGTGAGTTATCTCCGCCAGATGCGCGCGTCGCTCCACCGCCAGCCTCCATATCCAACATCTGAAATATCCAGGCCAGAAATCGCTCCACACCATCTCCGTCGCACCGCCTCTGCAAATTCCTCCTCTGCAAATCGCCTCCAACGCCGGAACTCGGATGCCTCCAAATCGAAGTCGTGCAATCCCTCATTTGGGAATTGAATCGCGAAGCCGCCGCCATGTCGCGTCTGCCTCTCCTTTTCACCACGACACCAAACCGCCGTCTAGTCATTGCATTGCTCCGTCGCAACACATATAACTCCGCCGCGTGAATTGGGGTTTTTAGTTCTGAGCGCTGCGCGATTCAGATGGGAAGGAGGAGGCGTAAATTGGGGGCACGAATTACATGGTTCAACAAATTGGAGAATGATGCGCGTGAGTTTAGCATTGCACGCGATTTACACCCTGCTTATGGATTTAGGGGAGATGGGGGCGGCGAAATTTTCTCTAAACAAGAAGGAAAGCGAATCTGTTTGGAAAGGGATGGACCTATCCCTCATTCATAGGAATCAAGTTATTGGGCCAGCTTGTTTGATAGATTTTGTCTAATTGAATCTTTGGGCCCAAACTGATAAATACATGAGCCCAAGTTTGGGTTGATTAAATAAAGCGTTGGGCCAATTACTGTTTGCTGGTAGTATTCTCGGCCCAGCCACATTAATAATGAATCTTTGGTCATAAGTATTATTCATTAATAATATTTTCGGCCCAAATACAAAAACAACAACAATTATTTTATATAATAATTTGATGTTTAATACTATTCCCAGGGTTTCGTGCTATGTGAAAAACTTGATATCTAACGAGTTATTTATTTTTTACGAGGCAAAAATATTTGTGATTCACGCAAAGGAAAATTGCACGGGCACACGAAGCTTCGGGGGCAACTCGAAGAATTTACGGGCAGTCCTTTAGCCCACTCACATCAGGTTCTATTTCATTTACTTTCTTTTAATATATCACAGAGTTCATACTTTCGTATATAATAAAAGGAGGGGGCATGTGTGCTCATATCTCGATCTTTAACTCAAGTTATTTTCAGAACACTAGTTGTCGTTAGAAACTCAAACTTGCTTGTCTAAATTTGGAGGATTAATTAAAACAAACTCCAATTCCTTACTTTTCATAAAACATGGAAAATATCACGGGACTAAGGAAAATACTAAAATCCCTAAAGTCGTGGTCTCAAACGAGCAGACCCGACGACTTCGAAATCACGAAGTCACAGTCTCAAACAAGCAAACCCGACAACCTCAAGTTTGCGAGGTCGCAATATCAAATGAATGGCCGTGTTGACCCCGACGAACACAATGGTCAAACCAGAAGGCAATCAAGTCGCAACTTAAGTAAGACGACAAATAAGCCCGTCAAATCACAAGTCAAAGAGGGTTGTAATCTCAATAAAATGACCTCTAGAGACTGTTGGGGTTATACGTGAAAGTATGTTTTTACTTTGTATAACCTATGCATTAAACACTTATTTACTGAAATAAATTATTTATCACTGTTGCATTAAATATGAATGAATGTTATATATTTACTGCAAACTGTTCATAAAATAGCACGTGTTACATTGTAGTTAATGTGGTGATACCAGATCACTGAAGATCACATTAACAGTCCCTTGTAAACGAGTGCATGTTTGACAACTTAGATAGATCTGAACAATATGTTGGTAAAGATAGATGTGTAAGGCTCAAATTGGCTTGTCTTGACCGAGAGATTACACTAGTGCATTTGTTGAGCTGAAGCGGACCTACAGAGAGGATAAACTCTTCCGTATTGACTTATGTGATGAAGAGTTAGACCTCAGTGGTTGTTGATTTCTTAATCTCTGTCACTTAATAAGGATTGTGTGTGATTAATAATTATTGCTTTGACTTATGCTGGGAAGAGAATCATTGCAACATCGATACCTTATATCTTGGGCAATAATATTAATTACATGACAATTGCTAAATTAATACAGAGAATCGTGTGCTTGGAAAGTCTTGTGTGATTTGTCCCCTTGGTGGGCTCAGAACCTTTATCATACCAAATCTTGCAAGTGAAATTAATTTTCCGGTAAGGATAATAATGTTGAGTTGTCCTTACTCAAATGATAAATATATTAATTAATATAAAGCTTTTCAATGGCTTAATTAATTAATGGACTAAATAATCTTAAACACGGGAAATAATAACCGGGAGCCCATATTATCGTAATATGAATTAAGATGGATAGTGCAATATTAATTTAATAGTGGTATTAATTAATATTAATGGGTTGGATTATATTAGGGCTCAATATTGATATTCAAAAGTCAATTGGAGGTCAAATCTTAATTTTTCTAAAGGCCCCTCTAGTAGCCCAATAATAATAAGGTGATTAAAATAAAAGAAAAATATTGTTGCCTAATTTTCCATGAAATTTTTGAAAAATACAAGATTAGGAGGAGAAAGAATTTCTTTGAATTTTTATGGAATGAAGATATGTATTCTTGGAATACAAGAATATCTCATTAATTCAAGAAATCTTCTACTTGACATCTTGTATTGAAATTTTTGAAAAAATTTGATTTAATGAAGAAAGGAAAGATTTTGTTGATTTTCTTGAAAAGATATTATGGAAGATATATATTCTTGGAATACAAGATTATCTCATAAATTCAAGAAGATCCAAATCTTGGATTCTTATTCCTTATTTTTTCAAAATTTACCATAAAATAAGGAGGTGGGATTTTGTGAAATATTTATTTATGGAGAAAAGAATATATGAGATATATTCAATATTTCTTGAAGATCAAGAAAAAGATTTTTCCATCTTTATTCCACACAAAAAATCGGCCACCCCACAGTTATAAATAGGGGGTGATCCCTTCATCCCCAGTACAGTTCCATGTGTTGGAAAAATTAGAAATTCACAAACGTGATGCAACATATTTTCTTGTTTCCTGCTTATTTAATTTGTTTGTGAGCACTCCTCACATCAATAAACAAAGGGCTAAGGGAATACTGGAGAAGGTTTTTGGGTTGATTTGATACTGTCCCATTCTTCTCAAAGGTTGTCACTCCAAGAGGTACTCTTACGTAAACTCCTAGATATTTCGCATGCTAAGACCTTTTACGTGTTTATTATTTGCATAACAGTTTTTGGCATGATTATTATATGAATTCACATAGGTTAATTCATGTTAGTAATAATCTGTGATTTAAATTTGTGTTTATGAGTTCATCCCGAATAGATCCTGGCATAACATATCCCAACAGAGATGACATCTTTTTTTATATAAAATGAATATCTCAATCCAAGTTGACACCGAGTTAAAACACTTGGTTAAAGTCACACTTCGAAATATCCTCCAGCTCACATTGTAGCCATGCCGGAGGAGGTCGCTGGTCTATAAGACGATCTTCCAAGGTAAGCTTAACTTTCGAATCTTAAGGTTGGCGAGGTCGCGGCCTAAATAGCTCAATTTTTGTCACAACTTCATAAGATGACTAAATAAAAGTTCACAAATAAGTTGCACCCACGTAAGGCGGCAAGAACAAGTTCACTTAAATCGCAATGTCAATAAGTTGATAAGAACATAGCTCGATTCATAGTCGCATAGGTTATTCAAGTCATTGGCAAACAGTCTAAAACGACTATAAACCTATACAGTCCGAAATGACTATAAACCTATGTGCCAACCTTCTTTCACATTCTTGAAACAACAAATCGCTCTGATACAGACGATCTAAACAAACGAGAATCAAATCTCCATCCTGGGGGCAAGACCCTAAGGATCCCAAATCTTTGCATATCCATGAAAGATATTTTTAACATATATCAAAACCCGATCCTGGGGGCAAAACCTCAAAAATCCCAAAGGTTATTCTATACCACAAAAAATAAAAAAAGATCTTGTTAATAATTTCAAAATTCAAGTCTCCTTTTCAAACACTGATAAAAGTCAGTTTTATCAAAAAAATATCAGAAACATTTTCTGACCTCCTAATAATATCTTTATAAATTTTTCAAGAGTTTTAAACCTAAAATCTGTCTCCAAAAGAATTTCCTCAAATGGTCGAGTAAACCATGGCATTTCCGCCTTCTTGGCGATGATTTTGTCCGCCTTCATTGTCGTCGACCTGCCTGCCTCTTCGGCGTTGGCATTTCCGCCTTCTTGGCGATGATTTTGTCCGCCTTCATTGGCGTCGACTTGCCCGCCTCTTCGGCACTGGCATTTCCGCCTTCTTGGCAATGATTAAACTCCTGACAAGCAACTAGCACAAAATTAAATCCCCCGACTCGGGGGCACGAGGGAGAATCGATCCCTCTAAAACACACCCAAGTTTGAAGTTGAAGATCCAAACATGATATCAGAAGTATTATCATCAAAGTATGAACAATCAAGACCTCATGAAGGCATTTCAAGCATACACAGGGGCAAAAGAATGCAACCTCAAGGGTCAAAAATCAGATAAGTCTTATTTAAACAAAGATCAAGACCGACCTCCGAACAAAGTCAAAGTCCGCTCTTGGGGGCAATTGTTGTAGCCATAATAATCGGCCAGCAGCCACGTAGCAAATGGTGAGGATGTGGTAATTTAGAACCGAGTCCAGCTGAAGAGTACGTGATGCCGAGGTTGGCCCTCACAGGGTGACCTAGCGACGAGCAAAGAAGATCAGGCTCACCTTAACGAGCGACCTCCCTCGAGGACGATCCACAGGCAAGGTCAGAAAAGAGAAGAATAGAGACTGCTTGAGCGGGCGACCTCCCCCAAGGATGCTCCACGAGCAAAGTCGGCAAGCTCTACAGAAGGAGATAATTCGACTTCACTTTCATGTTTTTAGACTAGATTGGCTCTACAGGCCCATGTTTAGAGGCCCATTAAGATGCCCATTAATGTTCTTTACTTTATCTTGTAAACTCTATAAATAGGGGACAACCCCAATGGAAAAATGAGAGATAAAAAATCCACACGAAAATGATAGTAGAATAGTCCTGGCTTGGTATGTCCCCAGATGTAGTCATTCTTGACGAACCGGGTCAACAAATTCTCGTTTTATTTACTTTTATGCATTCTTTCATTAAATTTATTATTATTGTTTGATCGTTACAATTTTCGATCAACAACATAAAACATGCGTAGCGAAATAAAATAATTCACCAACAACGAATTAATAGATTACATAATTGAAATAATAGAATACGTAAATGGAATTCTTACAGTGCTTCATAAGCCGATTCCTCAACTACGATATCCACGTAACACTCATTCACAAACTCGCACCGATTTGCTAGCGTTGAATCTCTAGATAAACTTGTTAGGAAAATTCTACTCTATAAATTTTATGGAGAAAATAGTTTCTTGTGTATTTTCTAGATTCCCCATGACTCATATATATAGGTGTGGCTTTGCTTAAAACTTAAGCAATTTCCTAATAGGAAATTAAAGCCCAAATTCATCTTTAATCAAATCTACTTTGAGGAACGAATCATTTTCTTGGCAAATTATCCACGCACATGCACTCCGTGATGAACTCAATCCATACCATATCTACCCTTGGAGGGTGCAAGCGTCGGTCATGGTCAAAGTTCATCACTCCACACATGTCGTGCTTATTGACCTCAAGTCAGAGGAATATCACATCGCTCCCACTATCCGAGACACCCGTAGACACTTAAGTAGAATTACATCAAAATGTTTTTCGGATGGGTATATCAATACCCTCTAAGACATCTGTGCATCCATCATGAGATGCCTAGTATCTCGTAGTTGTGAGAACCATTACACCCTCTAAGGGTATGATGCAGATCGCACACCAATCTCAAGTGTATCATCAATATCCCATTCTTGATGATCCTCGGTCGGGGCTATTTTGAGAACCATGCCTTAGTCATCTGAGGTCTCACATTCTCAATGACGATATTGGTTCAAGGGGAACACACATACATGAATAAATGCAAACAATCAAACATAATATTCGAACAAGTGTAATGCCATATATTAATATTAAATAAACAACAATATTAAATCAACTGAATATCATCGAGTATTATGTCTTTATAAATGATTGTCTCTAGGACATCAATACTAACAGGAACAATTACATGCGGGCACTACCACTGATTTTGTCATGTTGGATGGGTTCTTGTTCAAAAGTGCACGTCTTTACATCCTAGAAGGAAGTCTCTGAATTAAACTCATAGCCGAGCATAATGGTGAGGGTCATGTTTAGCGCGACTGCTCCATCGAGCTATTACAACGATCATATTTATGGCCATCGCTTCGCAAAGATGTCTCTTGCTTCGTCGCTAGGTGTCGGGTCTGTCAGGTCTCCAAGGGCACCGCGACAAATGCTGGGTTGTACCGCCGTCTCCCCGTTCCGTCGATTCTGTGGAGTGATATTAGCATGGATTTTGTTCTTGGCTTGCCACGTACTCAGCGTGTCCATGACTCGATCTTTGTCGTGGTGGATCGGTTCTCAAAGATGGTGCATTTTATACGATGTAAGCGCACCACAAACGTTTTGCATGTCGCTCAATTATTCTTCCAAGAAATCTATTGTCTACATGGCCTCTCGTCTTCTATTGTGTCGGACCGTGACACCCATTTTATAAGCCTCTTTTGGCGTAGCCTGTGGAAGATGGCTAACACACGCCTTGACTTCAGTACATCCTATCACCCACAAATGGACGGCCAAACTGAGGTGGTCAATAGGTCTCTTGATAATCTCCTGCGGTGCTTGGTGGGGAAGAACTTGCGCACCTGGGATTCCTGCTTGAGTTAGGTGGAGTTCGCGCATAATAATGTTGTGAATCGCAGTACAGGGCTTTGTCCGTTCCAGATTGTGTATCCCATGATACCCTAGGGCCCTACGAATCTGTTGTGCTTACCATTCCCTGTTCGAGCTGATGCCCGTGCCGTGGACCTCATCGAGCAGCTGCGCCTCACGCTCACTTCATACCCTGCGAGGCTGTTAGAAACCAATGCTAAGTACAAGGATGAAAGTGATCATCACCGCGGATATGTGGAGTTTGAGGTGGGCGACTTTGTGTGGGCTGTGTTAACGAAAGACCGCTATCCTGCACAGCAGTTTAACAAGCTCATCACTCGTAAGATCGACCCCTACGAGATTATTGAGAAGGTGAACCCGAATGTCTACCGCCTGAAATTGCCTTCTCACATTCACACAGTGGACGTATTCAATGTCAAGCACTTGATTCCGTTCGAGGATGTTAACGAAGATGCTCCTGAAGACCCTTGCGATTCGAGGGCGAATCGCCTTCACGTGGGGGAGAATGATGCCGTGACGGAGTCGCTGGCGTATCTTGATGATCATGATCGTATATTGCAACCCAAATCCATGAAGTGAATTTATTTATTTCCCTAGTTTTATTTCAGCCCATTAACTTTGCTTTTGTTTAGTGGACCCTTGCATGGGCCTTTTATTTCGGTACACTACTTATACTGCGGTTTGCAGTAGTGCTTAGGGTTGTTGAATTTTATTTCTGAGTTGGTATTGTGAGCAATAGACCTAGTACACGTAGTGTCAAGGTTGATTTATCTCTTCTCTTTCGTGTTTACGTTTTCGCTACATTATGTTGTCACACATTATCTATCACATTAAACGCAACAACAAGAACAAAAAATATTTGAATTAACCACTCTTAGGTCCAAAAAGGCCCATGTAATAACTCTCGGTCCAACTCCCTTTTAAAGTAACTCACAGATCCAAAACATCCCAAAAACAACCTAAACTACCTTTCCCTCATTAAATATCCACACCCTACTCACTCAAACCCTAACATCTCGCCCACCCCCAACCGAAACCACACTCTGTAGAAAAAGCCGTCGCCACTTTTAGACGGCGGCTCCACCCCTCCCAAACTCAACTGCACCAACACAGGCGCAACCGCTGCGATTTTCAAGATACGACATCATGCGACGATGGCCCTATCTACGAACGACCAGATCTACCAACGAGCTCCGAGATGGAAGTTCAGATTCGACCAGATCTACAAACGAATGACCAAATTTCGAAGGTGGCGCCGCAAATGAGCTCTCCGGTGGACAGCGGCATTGGAGGCGGCAAAACCTGTGGCGGAGACGGCGACTCAATCGATTTGTTAAAGGTCGCAAACGATGGTCACAAAAGCAAACGAAGGCCGGCGGTGGAAGCAGACGGCGGCGACGACGACTGTTTCAGCTCCTGCGGTGAGTACAAATGATTTTGGGAAAACTTCATCTTCAAAAGTTTCAATTGAAGTTTCGATGGTTTATTAGATTTCCATTTCAGAATAAATATCCAACAGATATCATGAATATTTTTATAGATCAAAATGAATTCATAAAATACAAAGAATACTCTTTTTCTTCCAACCTTTTAATCCCAGAAATGACTTTCTATTGGTTTATTAGAATGTCTGAATAAACCATGCATTTTTTTTGCAAAGTTTTCTACAGAATAATCACAAATTGACCATTTGATTTTGGATTGAGTTTATTTTATTTTTTTGGTTTAGATCTATTTGTTTGAATTTTCAAATTTCGATTGATTTTGTGAGATGGAGGATGATGGATCTAGATTTGATTTTTTTGAAGATGGAGGATGATAGATCTGGTTTTGGATCTGGAATTGTGAGATGCATAGATTCATCCATGAGAAAATATGCATATGTGCATGTCGTCTGTAATTTTTTAGATTTGGACAAAGATATGTACATTTTTTAAGTTAAATATGTAATTTTTTGTAATTTTTAATTTTAATATGAATTTTGAGATTTTAGATGTATAAATTTTGGTATTTTTATCATTTTAGATATGAAAAATGTAAATTGTTAATGAAATAAAATAAAATACACATATCCATGTCTCCTTATTTTTGAACTCCATCTACCCCTTAAGAGGAAGATAAGATTTAAAAAATAAGGAAAGTAAGGGTATTTATGTGTTTCAACTTCCCATTTTGGACTTAAAGATATTAAATTTAAATGATTGGACTTATTAGTCACAATGGGTACCATTTTGGACCTAAAAGTTGCTCACTCAAAATATTTAGTAATCCGTAACATGAAAAATGGAATATAAGAATAAAAAAAAAATCAAACATGAAAAATGGAATATAAGAATAAAAAAAAATTTTCAATATGTAAATATCGTTTCTTTTTTGTTCCAACGCCAAAGTCTCAACCCATTATCTCTTCTCTTACTTTTTGGGAGGAGTGTTTTTCTTCTGATCAATTCGGAAAAAAATCAATAATCATGTTGCAGGTGATGCCTATTTTCATCATTCGATTTTTTTTTTCTTTCTGAAATTAGTTGGTTTATAATTTTATTTAACTTATTCTCTTTCTTCTGTTATTTGAAACTTGAATTGGTGATTACTGGTGATTTTAGCTTAAACCCGAAAGAAATAATTTGATTTGTTGAAATTGTTGAATTGGGGTTCAATTTTCTTTGCTAAAAGGTTAGGGAAATCATTAATTTGGTGTAAACCCTTTACTAAATCTGGTTTTCTTCTTCATATTGTTTGTCAATTTTTCTTGATTTTTTTTTCTGTTAGAATGATTTTTTTTTTTTAGTGTGTTATCATCGGGTTGCTATTATTTTTGCTTGTGAAGCAGCATAACTTGCGTTATATAAATTTATTACTTGCAAAATTCTTAGTTTTGAATCTTGTTCTAATACCATCAGATGGGAAACCATTGAGCTAGATTGATGAAATAGAAGCTTTAAATATTGATTTATAAGTTGCTTAATTTTGTTTTAGATCCAATGGGATTTTTATCACATCTATGGTAGTATTAGTTTGAGTTGGTCTCCCATGAATCAGGTTTATGTTATGAACTTGAATTATTTGACTCATTTCACTTATTTTTAACATATTTTTCTAAACCACTAAACTTGACTCGTATTATACTCTGGATAGGGTCAAATGCCATGAATTAAAAAAAGGTTCAATGCATGAACCAGGTCTATATACATTTTTTGTCATTAATTTTCTAGCCATCTATTTTGGGTTAGTTTTGAATTATGATGATCTTGTAACATTGTCTTTTGTTGTAGACTGTTGAGTTGAAGGTTGACAAGTCATGCCAATGGGCAGATTCAGGATATTCAATTTGGGGGCACGATTATAATTTAAATAGTATTCACTCTATCCCAAATTTATTTACCAATTTTCTCCAAAAGATATCTCAAACTTGTTTACCCTTTCCCATAAAAGATAATAAAGTAACTATATCTTTTTCAATTATCTGAATTACATCTCATGTCATTATCTTTACCCACAAAAAATCATTTATTTTAATAATAAAGTAGAAAAAACTACAATACATCCAACCATAAATCATTTTATCACTTTAAATACTAATAAATATTCTCACATTAAAACTCGTGTTAAAAGTAAAGGGATAAATAAATTTGAAACGGAAGTAGTATTAATTATTTAATATTTAAAATTTCAGAGATCGATACTAAATATATATAGTATTGAGATGATATTATAATTTTTTTTTAACAGAGGAGGTGATATTATAATTACAATTGAATTCATTCCATCTAATTTTTCAGAAACATTCTAAAATAACATTCTAAAATTTGGAGTAGACTTAAACTCTTTTTAAGAAAAATATATATTAATTATATTTTATAAAAGAAAAATGAAAAGGAAGGCCCAAAAAATTGATAAATGGGCCGGTTAAAAAATCCTAATCTTCATTCTCCAGTTTCTTCAATCGGCGCCGTCGCCGGCCAAGCCATCCACCACCTGACCCGCTCTCTTTCTCCCCCAGATATCAGTTTATCAGGTAACTCTCTTCTCTCTTTTTTTGACCCAGAATCAAAATTTGTTAATTTCAACTGATTTTTGCCAAAATAATATATGATGATTATACGAAGAAACTGACAAGGAATGGGATTTTATTGGATAAATAAATATCATCTTGTTTGACCGTTGGGAGAAAAATTAAATGTTGGTTTTAAGAAATTAGTGGTTGCTCCAGAGTTTGCTGGTTTTTTCTTATTTAGTTATTTATGCTTAGGCATTGTTATGTGGCAAGAGTATAGAAATTATGAAGTTTGAACAGCATTGTAGTTGTGTTGTTTCTGAAATTGGCAGCCATTTATGTTCATAGGACTCAGAATTTTGAGAAACTTAGGTCTTTGTTAAGATAGGAACAACTGAACTTTGATGATGACCTGATCGGATTAAATCCACTATTAAACCATCTATCTTTTTTTTTTTGGTGGTTGAGGACAAGAGTGGTAGTTTGTTCAAAGATTCTATTTAGGGAAGTGCCTAGAGCTCATAATTAAGAGATTCTAATACGCGCTACTTGGGGAGGAGAAATGAACAAGCATTTGCTTGTCCTAGGTCATCAGAAAATCTGAGGAATGTCCCTAGTTTTTGTTTATCCCAAAATGGATAACATTCAGTTGAGCCTGGTGTACAGCTTCTTTTATGTTAAGTGGGCTGTTTCGTTTGCTAAAGAACTCGTGATCTCATGGAAAAATAAGTAGGCTCAAGGTTTCATCAGCATCATGTAGTGTGCTAGGAGGAAGCTGCTCTTAATTTTACAGATAAAAAATTGATAAAAGTTAAAAGTTTTACATGGGGTTGAAAAGCTCTCTTCATATGCTGCCTTTCAGAAAACATCCAATCTGGCTCGCAAAGGTTAAAGGTCAACACGCTTGACTTTGATCAAGTATTAATTATAAGAAAGTTGTTCCAAGAAATTGTTGGAGGTATGGATAAGAAAGTAGTCAATGGATCTGGTGCTTATGCATCTTTTATATCAGTATATGTTTCCTTTCTATTAAAGCTTGAATTGTTAAGAACCAATTACTAGAAACTGAAGGAAGAGTCGGTTATGGAAAAAATCAAGACATTAATTCTTCTTCCTCTAGTTCACATGTTTTACATTGGTTTTTGAACGAGCATTTTTCTTATTGAGAAAGCCACTCTTGTTTAACTGTAATGCTATATAACAGGCTCAAATTTTCTACTTCTTTAATTGTTCTTTGAATTGATCTTTTAAACTTTGAAATTGGACGTTAATCTTTCCTTGGGGAAATATAAACCAAGATATTCTGTATTTCATAATGTTAGATTTTCTCTACACAAACACAATTTCTGAAGATTCGTCTTTCTTGTTAATGGCTTGTCAAAGCACCTGGCTATTTGTTCTGTATATTTGGATGATAATCTGGATCTCCTCTTTTTTGCTTTTCTGTATTTTTTCATAAATTCTAATTTTTCGTAAAGAAATTTTGACACAGGCCATTTTTCATGTTATTAAGCAGCTCATCTACACTAAATCTCACACAAAGCAATCATTAGTTCCAAATTCAACTAGTAGGTCCCTATTGTTCATTTATATGTCGAAGTATTATTTTGGACCTAATCATGTACTCCCTCCTATCTATTTTAACTGTCTTCTTAGATAAGAATTGTTGACCCAAAATAATTGTCATTTTGCACTAATCTAAGAGAATTAAATTTCATATTCCAATTTTGTCCTTCTACTTATCTTTTGTGATAGTATGCATTAAGTAAGCAAATTAACTCAATGCTGGTAAACAAAAGGGTAAAAATGTTACATTACACACATATTTATTGCAAAACAAAATTCAGCTCAAGCAATTCCAGAGAAAAGAGATCATATATATATATATATATATATATATGTAATTGCAGTTTTTCATTTTGGGGATGCAAGTGTACCCCTTTGTTCTATGGTGGATCCGCCCCTGATGCCAAGGCTGCGTCGGAGCTGTGAAGAGGGTTCTCGGAAAATTGGAAGGTTTGTTAACTTCTCTAGATCAAATTGCAATAACTTGAAACTTGAAAGTTCAGAGATTTTGTTACGGATTTTGCTTGCCAATCGAGACGCCAGTTCTGTGATTTTATATCTTATTTCCTGATTTCTGCTGAATTCTTGTGATATTTGACACTTCTTGCGTTTGACATCGTAATTGGTCTCTTGAATCCGATCGTCATAAACCCTAATTTATGTGACAATCTTGGTATATATAAAGTGAGACGTTTGTAGTTTTCTGCAAAAACCTATGTTGCTCGGACACGGGTACGGATCCGTGTGTCCGACTCTCAATTTTCCAAGCATTTTAGTACTGATCCGTGTGTCCGTACCAGTATCTGAGTCGTACTTATCCGACACGGGTACGGCAGCCGATTTGAAGGATCCGAGCATCAGAGGCAAAAACAACCGCGTTGTATGAGATTCATATAATGGCAGATTTAATGGTTGTCTTCTCTATAATTTGGGAGAATTTTGAGGTTGGGTAGGGTATGTGATGATGGTATCTTTAAATTTGTTCGAAATTAGGTTATTTGCTGTCTGTACCCCAAATGCATATCTGAGCTTGTATTGATATGATCATCCTGTACACAGTAGCTGTTGTTCCATGTCAATCTGTTTAATCTAGTGACTAGCATGGTAGCATGAAATGTAAATTTGTGTCCTGTTTATTTTGTAAAATTCAAAAACATTTTTTGGATACGGTCAAAAAAATGTCCTTTACTTTCTCAATGTCAATCCTTAAGCTTCTAATATGATGTGTTTTTCAGATCAAGTTTGTTGGTCTGTTTATGACTAAGAAATTGTTTGATACAAGATATTTTGTAATGGATAATGATTTGGATTCATATGATATCTATGCTGATGAAGCATCGAAGAAAGGTAATAATAGTGAAGTTTCATTGTTGTCTTGTTCTTAAATACGTTTTCTTTTTTTATCTTCACATATTCACTTGCATGACTTTGCAGCTAGGCCAGTTGGAAAATTTGCGCCCAAGACAAAATTCCGACCACAGAGAAAGGATGCAGCAAAAACTTCAGTTACTTCCTCACAGACTGTCCAAACCATTGAATCTGCACCAAGTGAATTAAGTGAACCTATTGCGACTGCAAATCCATCACAGCAAAGTTAGTATTTTTATTTTTCTTGATTAATGGCATCAGTATTATTTACCAGACATACATTAAATATTTTTTCCATTGACAATTTTACCCATGCAGTTAATGTGGTTGATTCTCCAACATATCCTGACGTATCAACTGAATTAGCTTCTGTACCTGCTGGTGAGCCTATTGTTTCAAGGGCTGATTTACATGATCATGATAGAGATCTGAGGAGAGAGGTAAAAGTGCCATTTGTTTTAGTTTCTGTGTTGTTCTGAAATCAAATTGAAGTCTAAGTGGGTCAATTGCAGGGGATGGATGTCTTGGATACTAATATGCCTGAGTTACCAGCTAAATATGGTATATCTAGTTTTACTTTACCTGCTTTATGAGCTTTGTTGATATTTCAAACATTATGATGTTAATATGGCCTAGCCACAATCGCCAAAACATATACAAGTCAGTGAGCCAGTTTTCAGCTCACTTGGTTCACAATCTGAATCTGTTTCACCTGAAATTGATTGTGTAGATATGGATTCGGTTCCAAAATCTCACCAGGCTGATGTTCTTGATCTTTCATCACTGGGACTCACTCACGCATTGCCCACAGAAGAAACCTCAGAACTTCCTTTAAATGAAGAGTCTATGAATCTTATGGAGGCCATCGGGACGATTTGCCTGAAGTTCCCGCGAAACTCGTAAGCTATTGGTGTAACAAGCTGTTTCATACACACACACACAATGTTTCCAGAATATAATGGACTATTATTTTATATATATCAGGCTTCTCGTCGGGCAAAGACTGGAACTAGCAACAGTCATGCTGCATCAGATCCTTCTTCACAACAGCAATCAAGTCAGGAGAATGGAACTAGAAAACCATCACAGTCAAGAAAAGGCAAAACAAAAATTTGTGAACTGGTAGATGAGGATAGAGATGAAGTCCTTGCCACTGGGGAGACTGAAGAATGTTCTCCGATAGAGAAGGAAAACTCTAACAATGATGAAAAACCAAGAGGGAAGTGAATCAAAAAAGAAAAGATCAAAGCGGAATTCTAAGAAAAATGATGATGGTAAAGAAAAGCCAGCTAAAAAGAGCAAGAAGGCCAAGGAAGTTTCGGAACAGGGCGGTGCAAAGCCTAAAATGTTTTGTCATTCTACTAGGCGAAGACGAGGTATTTTTAAGACATAACTTTTATAAGTTGATATTGATTCCTATTTAATGTACTTACTCGAAACTGTTTAAAAATAGTTGTTGACAAGACTTTGCTTGAGACTCATGAAGATGATATTGAATATGAAAAGGTGCCTTTGAGGGATTTAATTATACTTGCAGAGCATAGAGAGCGGGAGATGGTATGTAAATTATCCATTGCACTTTGGTTTATTCATAGCCTGAAACTTGCTACTACCAATTGATGTAAAGTCAGAGTTTAGAATGGACCATCTCTAATATTTTGAGATACCAGTTGGCATTATTGAATTGATATTTAATATCAAATTTCTGAGTTCATTTTCGTTTCGCAGAAAAGAGAAGGGGCTGCAGCTTCAGCACAAGCCACAAAACAAAGGTATTCATTGATTAGTTGAAAAAAGATGTATAAATTAAGTCATGCCGGGAATGAAGAATTTGGCATTCTTGGTGGCTGATATTATCTTATGTTTATGTACTACTCCCTCCTTCCCAACTCTTTGTTCTCACCTACATTTTTCTCGTGTTTTAGCGAGCGAGTTGTTTATTAATATTTGAAATGATAAAGTGACTTTTAAGAAGGGGTATGATAGATCTACATCTCCTCTATTATATGTGATAAAGTGACTTTTAAGAAGGGGTATGATAGATCTACATCTCCTCTATTATATGTCTCTTTAAAAATTACTTTTTCATTTTGAATAATAATAAAAAACTCGCTCGCTAAAACACAAGAAAAGAGTAAATGTGAACAAAGACTCAAAGAGTTGGGACGGAGGTAGTAGAATTTACCCCTAATCGTTGAGATGTTTTATTTTAATGTTAGAAGAAAGATATGTAAAAGAACTATTTAAAAAACTACAGGCTCATGAGGTTTGAAAAGGAGGGTGATAATATCATTGACTTATATAAGGATATACAATTGAAATGTTTTGACATATAATTTTTTGCGAAAATATCTTCGTAATTTTATTTTTCATGGTAATATTTCTTTGTTGGTTTTATTTTCATTGAGACCTTGTATATGTGTGCCCATATAAAACAAGCTGGGTTTAATAATGTTACACACTTATGCCTGCCTTATTAATTTTAGTTGTTGGCATTTGCTGCACTTGAATAAGTGATGCCTTTGCAAATGGACATCATACAACTTCACAAAACATAATTATATTTATTCTTTTATCTGAGCTTCTATAGGAAATCATTAAATTATGATACACATTTTTCCTGCAGATAACATATCTTATCAAATGACCGAGTTAAAATGATTTGTCATAGGTTTATATTCTACTTTGAAACAGTATATACAATGTATACTGAACATATCTTAATGAGGAATGCTATAAAGTTCTGGTTATTCGTGCTTTGCAGTATTGGTAATACGTCAGGCCTCTACAATGACGGGGACTTTAATTATGAAGAAGGTAGAGAAAATAATGACGAACAAGGAAGTCCTGCTATGGTTGACACCACCGAATACTTCAATTATCAGAGCCATATGGACAAAACATGCGCCAAAAGATGGTCCAAACAGGAGACTGAATTATTCTATGAGGTATGCCTCTATATTTGTACAAGGAGAGTGAGAAATCAATTTTTTGATTGATGATTGGCAATGTTTTCTAAAGTTGACCTTTTGATGCTAATTGATTAAGTATTATTCAACGTGTTTCGAGGGTGGCGATTATGTAAAATAACTGTTTGTATTCATTTGATAGGCTGTGCGGATGTTTGGTTCGGATCTCTATATGATAACAGTGAGTCTTCCTGGTCGTAGTCGCCGTGAAGTAAAGCTGAAATATAAAAAGGAAGAACGGGAGCATATCCATTGATGCTTCATGAAGCTTTGGCCAACCGCCGTAAAGGTAGAATTACGCTCTAACCCCTCCCTTTAATATCTATACTTACGAAAACGAAAAATGGTACTCTCTCTGTTTCTAATTATCTGTCTGATTCTATCCAAAATGGTGTTCTTAATTATTTGTCACTTTAACAATCTTCCTGTAGTTAATTGTGGCCTATATTATCATCAAATAGTAATAAATAAGGGTATAATAGTTTTTTGAAATTCTAATTTATGGAAATTTGGTATGTGTGAAAGGATAAAATAAGACAAATAAATTGGGAAGTTAATCATCACTTGCTGGTATTTCTTGATTTTGCAGATCGTTCCCAATTTGAAATGGTAGTCAAGCATTTACGCAAAATAGCAGCCGAAGAAAATGAGGATGCTGATATGAATGAGTCGATGGATTTGCCAGAGGAGGAGATTCCAAATGCTGATGTATGTTATTGTGCTCTTCTGCAATTCATGTCTTTTGTAAGAAGAGTGGGTCGCATGTACACCCAGGTGCACCGTGCACTCATAGTGAATTTTATAAACGTGCGACTTGTTATATTAAAAAGTGCAATTTATGTACATTGAATCGTGCAATTATTTTTTCATATTAATAGTTGCACGCTTCAGTGTAAATAAATCACACTTTTCTAAAATGCATTATGAGTGCACGGTGCACCTGAGTGCATACAAGACCTAGTCTTGTAAGAAAAATTGTGTTATCAGTTGCTTTATAACTGTCTTATTTTTACCTAACTTTTATCTTCAAGGATGATGAGGCGAAAGAAGTGCACGTTGAGGAAGAAGAGAAAGTCAATGCAGCAGATGGCGATGTGGAAGTTGAAATCCCCATGAAATTGGATGAAGATGGAGAAGAAGAAGATGAAGAAAATGGTGAAAGATGATCTTAGATGGGCCCAATATTGTCCCATCTAAAATGGACATTATTGAATTTATGAGCTAGTAATTTTTTTTTAGGGAGTATCGGTTGTCTGGGACGCTCTCATACATAAGATTTGATATTTAAGTCATGTTTTCGTTTAAAATGTGAATGGGTTGAGGTCCCTTAATCTCATATATAGGTCACGTAAACATAACAAATTAGATTCTCTTGTGTATGAGGTTGTCCCGTGCATAATTTGTCACAATTTTTTATGGGAAAATTGCTCAAAAGTTTAGGTGTTATTTATAAAGTGTTCTTACTCTTAAGTACCATCCTTTTCAACTCTTACTCCTAAGTCCAAAAAATAGATATGAAAGATTTAAATGCCCTTAATTTTTCCAACAACCAAAATGGGCTCATGTGCCAATTTAAAATCTTTCTCTGTATCCTATATTTTTAATAAATTTTAAAATTTTTAAAATTATAGATTTTAAAGTTTGAATTTTACTTTATTTTTTTTTATTTGCATATTTCAAATTTAATTTGCATATCTGTCATTTTATTTAATTTGCATAATTTAGATTTTAAATTTTACTAATTTTTTTTTAATTATTTATAATTTTATTTAATTAATTTTTTTTTAATATTTGCCAAAAAATTCTACACTCCCCCAATTTTTTTTAATCATTTGTTCTTTTATTTAAAAGTTTTGCACACACTTTTTTTTAATTATTTGTTATTTTATTTAAAATTTTGCACACCCCACAATTCTGCACACTCGTAAAAAATTATGCACACCAGTAAAAAAATTTTTTGCATACCCTCTAATTATTTTTTAATCATCTATCATTTTATTTAAAAAATTATGTACACCCCTATTATAGTTCTTGTTGTTTGTTTTATCCCTAAATATTTTGTGTTTTTTAATACACAAGATCTCTTTCCTATGATTGTTATCTATGGTTGTTCATTAGTCTTCAGTTCACACTAGTAATCCAATTTTATTATAATTTTGTTAGTCGAATCATTTGGATTTAGAAAGCAACTATTAGTAGTTTTATCAATCAATAGTTCATCTTTATTCAATTGATTTTTTATTTTTTATTTTTAGGTTTCATTCAATAGTTCATCTTTATTCAATTGATTTTTTATTTTTTTATATTTGAATTTGTTGCAGATTTTGTTTGGTTATGTGGTGCAACTAAGAAAGATAATTATGCAGAAGATAGGGAGAAAGAAAAGGGTGTTCTGTAATTTTTTATTAATTTTTTTTGTAATTGGAGGAGCAACGATTTTTGTTAAAATTTCTGTTGATGTAATTTTTTTCATATTTTATCTGAATTTACAATTTTCTAATGCGTGCAATTTATATTGTTAGTGTGTGCATTTTTTTTATTGTGGGTGCACAATTTTTATTGCGGGTGTATACATAATTATTTTTTTACAGATGTGCAAAATTGTGGGGTGTGCAAAATTTTAAATAAAATGACAGATAATTAAAAAAAAAAAAATTGGATGTGCAGAATTTTTTACGGGTGTGCAAATTTTTTTAAATAAAAGGATAGATGATTAAAACAAATTTGGAGTGTGCAAAATTTTTTACGGGTGTGCAGAATTGTGGGGTGTGCAAAATTTTAAATAAAAGGACAATATTAAAATAAAATAAAAAAAGAGGCCTCACTTTAGATACAAAATGGAATCACTCTTTATTATTAACTAGTTTTTTTGCCTACCCGTGCGTTGCACGGAAGTTATTAGTATTGCTATATTTTGTTATTATTTATTTTTCAATATCTCTTCAAGTTATAGATTATAAATAATCTTTTACATATTAATTGGTAATTTAATCATGAAAATGTATTTATTTTTTGCTAAAATATATATTAATTAAAATAAATTTTAATAATTATTGTGATTCACGAAATTTCAGTTGCAGAACATTAAAAAACGTAGAGCCTCCCTTTAGCACTTGACAATTTGATTTTAAAAATGGTAATTTTAAGGGGAAGGGATTCTCATTCTCTAACTCATAATATATATAAAAAAATTGATACAATATATAAAACATAAATTAATAAAAATGGATATAACATTAATTATATTAGAAAAAAAATTAGAAAAATAAAACAACAATCAATTTTTTTTTAAAAAAATAATATTCACCCTTTCAAATAAAAATAATGTATATGACAAAAAACAAAATATCATAATATAATTTCAAAATTCAGAACATTTCTTGAAATACAACTTTTTTTGTTGTATTATGTTCAAAACTATCATTGTTACACAACATAATCTTCAAACCACGTCGATTGGTAACCCTCGAAACTGCAACATAAAGTTGATCATGGCTAAACACCAGCTTCTTAAGATAAACTCCAACATGGAAAAAAGATTTTCCTTAACTTTTATTTATAGACATAACATATGAAACAATCAACGGAAACTGTCTACGTGTAAACTTGAACGGTAACCTAGGATGAGAAGGAGTCAATGACAATTTAGACAGGGACGGATTTAGGATTTAACGATGGGGCAGACTAAATTTTTTTGAAGTTTCGTCACATTATAATTTTATATTTACATATAATATTTTTTAATATATTAATTTAGGTGGTGTCATATGGGACTTCAAAACATAAAACTCATCAATAATTAAATTCAAATTTATCTCTATTTTTAATAAAATATATTTTAATAGATTGATGTTCATTTATAAAATATATCCCTAATTATATATAATATTTAGTTAAAATAAAATCATACAACTTATGCTCAATATTTTTTTAAATATTTCAAGAAACGTTTATCAATTTAAAAAAATATCTCATTTAACTCATGTTAATACATTATTACATTTATAATTTTTCTTTTTCTAATATTAAAGTGGCTAAAATTTTATCATTATCACAATA
The DNA here is from genome assembly GCA_037126765.1 of Stenogyne calaminthoides. NCBI lineage: Eukaryota > Viridiplantae > Streptophyta > Magnoliopsida > Lamiales > Lamiaceae > Stenogyne > Stenogyne calaminthoides. The sequence goes on along the minus strand of JBBCBC010000017.1, from coordinate 34,955,393 downwards.
TATAACAACTAAAAAATAAATTATTAATACATATTCCTCAAAAGAAAAGGACAAATTTTGAGAAAATAATGTAGATATTTAACACTGAACAAGTTAAATAAATAAAAGTACTGAATAAAAAAAATAGAACCATATTCAGATGATTAAATTTTAAATTTTTTAGTATGGGAGCCTCGAGAAAGCACATTCAAAATTACAATAAAACAAAATCTTTGTTGCGGATGAAATTCTTAAATCTCAATATTTTAATTAAATTATAATAAGAAAAAAAAGGAGAGACACGATAGATCAGGAAAAAAAATTATATCAAGTTGTATCTTAATTTAATAATTGAATACAGAGTGTGGGGATGAACTTTAATTATTTTCAACAAAAGTAGCAATCACACGATCATGATCCTTGTTGATATACTTGAATAAATATTTAATGATGCTAGATTGATTGCAGCATTCAACATTAATATGTGCATCGTATTTTAAAAGAAGATATATGTTATGAGGAACATATCTATTGTCCAAAACAACATTCTTTTTCTTCACGATTTTTTCATTGTTTCTTCGTCTATAAATAGGATATCCGTCATCATTCACCTTCGTCAGAATAACAAGGACATTACTTAACAGTTGGACCACAAGGACCATGCATCATAAAATCACGAACAACTTCAAAGTAATGTTTATCATTCATCTCATCTGGTAATTCAACTGAAATTATACGATCAATATCATCAACTGAAGGCAAGATTAATCCTTTCTTTTCCTTTTTGACACAAACCTTCCAACATTTTTCACCAACAAACACAGTTGAAAACTTGAAAGATGAGATTTCATACCTTTTATAATTCTTCTAGAAATACTTTGGAATAGTCTGCATAAAAAGAATAAAAATATAATATATTTATATGTATGTATTTTGTAACATTCAATTTACATATTATAAGTTGCAAAATAAAAATATATAAATACAATTACATTAAAAAAAACTCTTACCAATCGACCTCTATGAATATTGAATTTACTAATCAAGCGAAAAATTGAGACTAAATCATATGCAACATGAATTAAACCTTCAACACTAAGACAACGCTTATTTCCAGTTTTCCTTTAAAAATATGTTAAAAAAAACTCAATAAATATTAGAAAATTTTATTTAATTTAATACATCTAAAGATTTTAAATATTAAAATAAAATGATAATTTCATATTATTTTACAAAACGATAACCAATACATTACATACCTTGATCTAAATATTTTTTTTTGTTTGAAAATATTAAAAGAAAACATCCATACTGTGAATATATTTTAATCCAAATTGTACAAAGTTCGTCATAATATGTAGAAATAAAATTATTTTTATTAACATTGTTAGAATCAACAAATGATATTCAACCATCACCAAATGTATAACTTAGTGTGTTTAAAAATTTTAGTTTTATAATCCAAAAATCTTCATTCGGCTTTCGCAGATACATAGATTCTGGAAACTTTCCACCATGAATATCAGTCCACATTTAAGGAATTATCTATAAGTAGAAACAAAGTTAGTAAATATACATTAAAATATATGAACATAAAAAGACATAAAAAAACCGTACCAAATTATTATAAAAGATTTGAAAAAAATCAGAAATAAAATAAATCCTCCTTATCTCTCCTGTAATTTTTTTTTTATTATTATCAAGAACAAAAAAATATCAATGTAGATTAATGGAACAAATACATTGACTAATATACTCACCATATACATTAAAAGACTTTGATATAAGATTGAGATTACCAACATCTTTTAGGATATTATTTCGATGGTAAACCTTAATATAAATCTACACAAATTAAATTTCGCAAATGTTATATAATCACCAAAGCTCAGATTGTAATGTTCTTCAATTTCTTTCCATCCATCAGTAAAGTACCAACAACCTCTAATGATAGTTATTTTTACATACCATATCTCGACACTCTGATTAACAAATGCATAACTTGAATTTAATGACATATCCCTTGATGAAATAATATTATCATGTATACACTGAAAAATAAAATAAATAAATAATAATCAATAGAAATAAAATTTATATAATTAGAATAATAAATTGTTTGATAAAGAAAAAATAACAAATTTATATTGCACTCCAACGGAATTACTGGGTACGTATTGAATGAAAAAATCAAATGAATCCTTTAAATAGTAATGTTCCTTATACATTTTCAATTCATCATATTGCATAAATAAATTTTCAATTACATTAAAAAAAATTATTAAATTTATAACAAATATATATATATATATATAACTAAGAAGATATGTTTATAAGATTTTATTAAACTTACATATGAGAATCTTTCTATCATCTTTAAACTCATCTCAAAGACGACAAAGTCCAAAAATATAGTATCATCATAAAATATTTTCATTATTTAAAATTGATATGTAACTCTTAAACAACTTAAACTGAATTTTATAATTTTTTGTATTGGTGTGGTTGTTGTATTGAGTAGAACCATTTTATAAAAATAATACTACACAAAATTTAGTAATAAGAGCAAACTAAGACAAAAATTACATAAAAATTAAAGTGTAAGCGTATTTATAGGAAATCATACATTAATGAGAAGAAATTAATATTTCAATAAGTCAACTGCAAAAATTATTATTTAATTACATAATTTACACACACACACACACACACACACACATATTATTTAATCGAAATATAGATGAATAGCCAGTAATATTTTACATTTTCTAATATTATTTTTATTAGAACGAATGTTGCATAATACAACTAAGAAGAATTAAAATCTATAATTTTAATATTATAGATTTCTTTCAAGTATTTGATTCCCCGAGAAGCCACATCATTTTCTGCTTCTTCAGAGGATCTAAACAGTAAACTATATACAACATGCACATCGTCAATGTCATTGAGATAAACAATTGATTTGAAAATAGGTAGGTGTTCGGTTCCAATCTGTTGGGATAACACAATCTTATTAGTATCATATAAAACTGATAAAATTCCTATCTTCAGAACTAAGTCACTAAGAATTGTCTTAAAATTAAGAGTAAAAATAATTTGATTCACAATATATATAAAAAAAAGTAACACATGGGATGAAGGAGAAAGTGGAATTATGAACCTTATTACATTGTTTTGCTTTTAAACATAATATTTAAACAACAAAATATTGGAGCACTAAAAAAATAATGATGAAGCATAAAACTTCTTTTTAAATAGGTGTGAGAATAAAAACTCGGCCCTTGGAATTAACACATCATTAAAGACGTAATTAATTTCATTAAATTATTAGTAAAAATAGTATGAATAAATCAACAAATGAATAATCAAGATTGAGAAATTATCGGTCCACATTTGAGGAATTATCTATAATTATAAATAAGTAGTAAATATACATAAAAAAAGAATTTATGAACATAAAAATCATACCAAATTATTATAAATATTTGGAAAAAATCATAAATAAAATAAATTCTCTTCAGCTCTCCTACAATTTTTTTTATTATTATTATCAAAAAAAAAATTAATTTAGATTAATGGAACAAATACATTTACTAATATACTCACCATATAAATTAAAAGACTCTAATATAAGATTGAAATTACCAACGTCTTTTAGGATACCATTTCGATTATAAATCTTAATATAAATCTTGCACAAATTATATTCCGCAAATGTTATGTACTCACCAACACACAAATTGTAATGCTCTTTAATTTCTTTTCATCCACCAGTACCTATTTTTACATTCCATATCTTGCCACTCTGATTAACAAATGTATACATTGAATTTAATGACATATCCCTTGATGAAATAATATCATTAGGTATACACTGAAAAATGAAATAAATAAATAACAATCGATATAAATAAAATTTATATAATTAGAATAATAAATTATTCGATAATAAAAAACATACAAATTTATATTGCACTTCAACGGAATTACGGGGTACGTATTGAACGAAAAAAATCAAATGAATCATTTGAATAGTAATGTTCCTTGTACATCTTCAATTCATCATATTGCATAAATAAATCTCCAACTACATAATTTTTTTTAATTAAATTCATAACAAATATATATATATATATATATATATATATATATATATATATATCCAACTACATAATAAATCTCTAACTACATAAAAAAAACTACTAAGATGATTTGTTTATAAGATTATAAATTTACGTGTGAGCAACATTCTATCATCCTTAAACTCATCTCGAAGACGGCATAAATCCACAAATATTGAATCATCAGAAAATAAATTCATAATTTCAATTTTGTATATAACTCTTATACAACTTGAAACTAAATTCCTAACGAAAACAAAGTGACTAAGAATCATAATTGTTTTCCTTGAGAATCAAATTTTTTGATGATGGAACTTCTCTTTAAATAGGAGTGAGAACAAATTAGTGGGACATGAATTGAGCATATAATTAAAGACATATTAAATTTAGTTAAATAAAGGTTAAAAATAAAATGAATAATTGACGTAAAATAATGGATGATCAAGATTAATCCACAAAAAAAGATCAACGGCCAGAGACGAATGGCGCCAAAACTATAAAAGGAAAAATAGCTCCTATTATATATTTATGACTACAAGCCATTTATTTAATTACTATTAACTACAAAATGACACCCAATTTGACAATAATGTCCCTTTTCATATTTTTCTCAAATTTTGGACTCACACCTCTAATTAGCACAAAAGAATTGTTCATCAACAATATTTCTCCCATCTCTCCTCTCATTGCATATGAAAATTTTAATATCTGCAAATTGACCATTTTCTTCATACCCACGTTTATCATTGTACACAATTTGTTACACATTTAACAATTTCATCATATTCAAAAATTAATTAAACTTTGTGGGGGGATAAAACACATAGTTTAAAAAAGATGTGAATTAAAATTCAAATATAAATTTTATAAATAAGAATATTCAAGCTATTTATTCACATGGCCCGTTAATCCCATTTATCCTTTTATAATTGCACATGAGAATATACAGAATAATTTTCATTGTCAAATTTAAGCTTTCATATAAAAATATTAAAAACATTTACAAATAAAATAGATATCTTAAATTGTGCTATTCAAATCAAAATTGGCACCGATTTTTTTTTATATGTGCAATATTATTTTGCACATACGGATTGTGAATATGTGCAAAAAAGATCGCACAAAAAACTAAATATTTTTCACAAGTAAAAAGTAAATTGCACATAGTATAAGTATTTTTGCACATGTGCAAACTAAAATTTTTGCACACAATATTAAATATTTTGCACATAAAAATACTAAACACATTTACAAATAAAATAAATCTTTTAAATTGTGCTATACAAAATAAAATTGACGCTGAAATTTCTTAATATGTACAATATTATTTTGCACACACAGATTGTGAATATGTGCAAAAAAAATTGCACACAAAACTAAATATTTTTCACATGTAAAAAATAAAATTGCACACAGTATAAATATGTTTTCACATGCGCAAAACTAAAAATCTTGCACATAAAAATACTAAAAATATTTACAAATAAAATAAATCTCTTAAATTGTACTATTTAAAATAAAATTAGCGTTAAAATTTCTTTATATGTGCAATATTATTTTGCACATACGGATTGTGAATATGTACAAAACAAATTACACACAAAACTAAATATTTTTCACACGTAATAAATAAATTGCACATAGTATAAATATTTTTTCACATGTACAAAAATAAATATTATACACACAATATTAAATATTTTGCACACTAAAAATGATATGATCGTCGATGAAAAGAATTTTAATAATTGAAATCGCCGAACTTCTCAATAACTGAAATAATTTCTTGAGAAAATGGATGATATATGGGTTAATTTTAAATAAATACACGACCTTTTGGCCAAATATCAATTTAATCACGACCTTCAAGATTTTTGTATTAAAGCCCAACCTTTGATATTGTTGCAAATTGATATACATTTTTTTTTCTTCGGGCGCGAAGAGGTGACGTGGCTCACCGAAGAATGTGTATACTTTCCACTTAGAATGATACATATTAAATAATATTTTTTAAATTATTCCACATAATATTACACATTTTCAAAATTAATTAAAACAAAAATAATAATTAAAAGAAGTTAAAATCTAAAAAAACAATTAAAATATAAATAAAAAATAAAATTTATATCCATTTCATAAAATTGATCAAATCTCAATAAATAATTCACAAATTTCGTTTAAGGGGGTTGATTAGAGGTGAAATTGAGTGAGTTACGAGCTAGTTTTAGCCATGTTTTGAGTGTTTTTAGTGATATTCTTGTGGTGATTGAGCATAATCTGTATAAAATCACTAATTTGCTTCTTTGGTTTGTATGAGAGGAAAGAGGACTGAAAATGGAGCTCGTGAGACTTCGCGGTGCATGAATCGGACTCCCGGTTGAAAAGATATGAAAGAAATACTGAAAAGTATTAGTTGGAGTGAAGAAAGGTGATAGAAGGATGAGGTCGAACACCTAGAGCTCGACCAATGCGGTCGAACGGGCACAAGTGCAGGGAGCAATTGGCGCTCGACCAGGTGTGATAGAGCGAAACCGCTAGACCAAGGAAGGTGCTCGAACGCAAGGGAATCCAGCGATGTAGAAGCGCTCAACCAAACTAAGTGGTCGAGCGATACTGCTCGACCAAGTGCTATGATCGAGCGGTCTGAGAGCGGGATATATAAGGCAGACAGGAAAAATAAGGGACATTTTTTTTAGAAGAAAAAGGACGAAGGTTAGATATAGAGGAGAAGGGGAAAAGTACCTAGGGTTCAGGGAAGAAAGAGAGGAATTCATCCACGAGAAACACGATTCGATTCACAACTTTACTGGTTTACATTCTAGATTTCCTGATTTTGATTTGTCTAAATTCTTAGTTTTACTTTTGAAGAACAACTTTAGGGTTTATTTAAATTTCCTATCCAATACTATTTTGATACTTTAATTCAATTGATTATCCATTGTTGATTTGTTTTACGTATTCGTGCATGATGATTTCTATTGAATACTTGATTGTTTGTGAGTTGAATATCATGTTGGTAGGCTAAACCTTTGATTGCTTTGGATAGGATGATCGCGTAGAAATAGTGAATTGGTGAGGCGAGTAGGATGATTCGAGGAGTAAATTAGATAATCTTCCTAATTTGCTAAGTGGAATAACCAATCCAATAAAAACCATTGAATTGAGTACCAAAGTTGTTAAAGAGAGGACGATCGAATCACTCTTTTCCAACTAATAGGCTTGAGGAGAGGGTTTGTGATGGGGTTGGTAATATACCGGTTCATTTAGGGAGGACGGCCGAATCGCCCAACTTGAATAAGGGCTTTAGTAGTTAAGCACAATCTTAATAACTTGGTTATTTGGTGAGTGAGGTAAAGAGGGTATTAGTTGAGTAGTCGGGAATAAAAATCGAGCTTTTGCTGTATCTTACTTAGTGCGGGATTAGGGAAGTTGATTGCCTAGTTTCAGTACACTTAGGATTACTCTTTTGTACACCTTGATAGTCCCCGTCGCCAAACCAATTCCAATAGTATACGTAGGGATTCCTATCCAAATCAATATTCTCCAATATTTGCACTTCATATGAAGTTAGAGTAATCTTTGTCATTTGCTGATTTTCTGTTAATTCAATAGTAGTGAAATAGAACTATCAAATTGCACCCATATTAGTTACAAAGCATAGATTTCCAGGGATTTACACGCATACGAAACTTCATTTGGGTTCGATACTACTTGGTCTAAATACTTACCCTTGCTACAGTGATCCCATACTCTTGTGGGGTAACTGCTAGTTAAGAATATAGCATTTTACGACAAAGTCAATGGCGCCGTTGCCGGGGATGTGACGTATGCGCTTTGTGTAAAACTTGGAAATAGATTAGTAGCTAGTAGTGGGTGTTTTCTTTCTGTTTTTACTATATTATTGTGCTAGTTGCAGTTGATTTCTTTGCTTGAGTTTTCAGGTTTATGAGAACACGCTCAAAAGGAGAAACGAGCGTTGATCGAACTGAGTTAGACCCTGAAGCTATAACAAGAAGGAATCGAGCTTTCCATAGAAGAATGGCTGTGGTAGGCAACGAAGGGTTGAATGTTGATGGAAATGGAGGGAACGGAGAGAATCAGTTGCACCCAGAAGTGATTAATAACCCGAACCACCAGCCAAACCAACCATACCCCCAAAACCAACCGCAGTATCCCAACTGTTGGGAGATGAATTTAATAAAAGATTATATGATTTTGATTAGATCCCAAAACCCCTAAGTATGACATGTTCAGGATAATCTTGATAGATGAATCAGATTCTTTTTAGAGTGTTGAGGATATTATCTCGCACCGTGTATAGTGGCAGAGATATAGAACAAGTTTAGTTTTTCTCAAGACTCAAGAAGAAATCGAGATAATCAAGACTCAAGAAGATTCAAGACTCGTGAGAAAAGAGAAAATCAAGGCTCGAGAAAATCTTCAGAGAAATATCAAGGCACAAGATTTATCGAAGACTCAAGAACATCTTTGAATGCTCAAGATATCCCGAATGTTCCGAGGCAATCAAGTCGAGGAATATAGCCGATGGAATCCGGTGACGTGGACCAACGAGAGGAAGACAATAATCGGAACTTACAAAGAATAGTATGGATTTGAATGTGATTCTCTCCAATCCAGAATATTCAAATCCACACTATAAATACAAGTTCTTCCTTCATTATCGGTGTGGAAGTGTGAAAAAGATAGCAACAATGCTTGAGCCAAAGAGTGTTATAGCCAAAGCATTCCCACCCTAGAACACAAGCCTATAGATATACAAATATATTCAAAGAGTGTTCTAGAACCCAATCTAAGCAACCCACGATGTATCATAAGCTTAGAGAGATTTTCCCAACCTTAGCATTGAGGCTAAACCATTGTAAAGGAAAATCTCACCATAGTTGGAGACAACACCAAAACCCAAACCCAGTGGTGAAGTGAGGTAGTTGTTATGCAAACCCGAGTGAGGGTGATAAGTCCCGATGGAGTGTGAACTCGTTAAACATCGATAGGCGATCCCGTGGAGGGTGATAAGTCCGAGGCTTAACCCGAGAGAGGGTTATAAGTCCAGTTCGAGTGTGAGCTCGTTAAATATCTATTGGCAATCCCGTGGAGGGTGATAAGTCCCGTTTAAAGGAATTTCCCTAGAGAGGGAGAGTGGATGTAGGACTGGTTGTCCGAACCACTATATATTCTTTGTGTTGTTTCTTCGCTTTATGTTTATACTTGTCATAACGATTCGTTTATAAGCAAAGCACACACATGAGCTCAAAAGTTTGAAAAATTGGAGCACTCGCCCTCATCCCTGTTTTTATGCACCGAAATGAAAACGTCTCTTGCTTCTTCACGCCGCGCCAAAATAGGTTTTCCGGGACGACCAACAAGTGGTATCAGAGCGGTGCTCAAAAGATTACTTTTTCAATGTTTTTACCGAAAGCAGATCTTTTTTTTAAACCTATCTCCGATCCGATATCAACAAAAGCGGTACAAGGAAACGAAAAGTTTTACACAACAATGGAATAATAGAACTTTTCATTGATAAAGACCCGAAGGTCAGGTTACATTACAAGTTACAAATGCAAGAAAACCTGAAGGTCAATACATAACTCTAAACCCTAAACCCTTAAGCCATATCCCTAAACCCTCATCCTAACCCAAGTGGAGCAGGGAAAGAGAGAGATTTTTAAATATGATGCTCTCATTTTCCCCCACTTAACAAGGGTGAGAGAGGCTTTAAAGAAGAAAATCCCAAGGCGCTCGCAGAAGCTGAAGATCAAGAAAATGGAGCGAGAGCGGCCTTGATAGGATTTTTTAGCCAGGAGCCCCTAGGAAGAGTCAGTGGGCTCTCCAGCTGTTAAATGGTGAGGTGATATACGAAGATCAACTGTTATCGATTAAGATCGTGATATCAAACTCACATTCATTTTCGGAACGTTGATGGTAGTCACGTCATAACGATAGACACACAAGGTGCATACGGTTAGGAGAAATGGTAAACAATGAGAACCACCGCCATGGTGAAAGAGAAGCTTTGCAACGATCGTATGTGAAATCGTTGACGATGACGAAAGCAGCAATAAGGGATAAACAGAGTTGATTTGAGAAGATGAAATCATGGAAAAAGGGGTAAAAGTGTTTGCCGGAAGTCTCACCGGAAACAAGGGTTCACCAGGATACATGATTCTACGAAGAAGATATGTATGGTGAATGAGTTATGTTGTGTAAAACATTGGTCCAATTTATAGAGGCCAATGGATGCAAATTTGAGTTCTCAAAGCCTATTTAGAAAAATTTGCATCACAAGGACAGCGTGTAGAAATCACGCGACCGATAATTGGATAAAGTTACGGTGGATTGACATATCGAGTGTATCTACGCATGTCAAATCGCACCAACTTAGGGAAGAGAGTCTACTACTCTAGACTAAGTTCTGGCAGTAACATTTTCCAAGAATTGTCTTAATCTGAGAAGAATCAGATTAGGTCAACAAAAATCTGATTACATACAAAGCTGATCAAATGAAGAAAATCAGCTGAACTTGAAAACTTCACCAAATCAGATATATCGGTCTATATCAGTTGAAAGGGGAACTTCAACTTGAGGGGGAACTCACGGAATCAAAAGTAAATGATTGAGATCAGACGAGGCTGCAGACAAGACTGATCAAAATCAGATGAGTTAGATGCATTTGATGAGTCTGTGCGTAATCGAAATGAAGAAAAGCTAAAGCCAGCAAATCAGAAGAAAAGGTTGCAAATCAGAAGATGAGCGAAAGAGACTGATCAAGATCAGACGTGATCGAGATCAGATATGATAAACCTGATATGCTAACCTGATATGATTTATTCTCGATATGTTGATCTAAAAGTGATTGATCTAATTAACCGGATCAAGAAAAATCGATAAAGCATGAGTGAAAAGGAATTTGAAGGATGATAAAGTGGATTGAGACTCAGATAGGTCAAGGGTCAAGAAGCAAAAGAGACCGAGGGTCGGGATCAATCGGAAGAAACCGAACTCGGCCAAGATGAGTTATGCCTGATCAGACAAAGTCCGTAGAAGAAGAGGAATGAGGAGTCGAAAGGAAGATCAAGAAAGACTTGTAATTCTTTTATGTTTGTGTCTTTATTTTCTTCAATAAAGTTCATTGTAATTTGTAATCGATAACATACAATCAATGAAACTTTTATCTTTATGCTCAAAGATAATACCTCATTATCTTTTTTTTTTTTTTTTTTAGATATGCCGATTGAAAACGATCCGATTATATGCTCATATATAAAGGAAACTATATGATGCTATAAGAAATCTATATTAAGTATTTAGTAATGATCTATTTAGAAAAGATTCATTACTAAAAGAAATTTGTTGAATGTTTTTAAATTGATTGGAGATTTACCTTTCTTGTAATAGGAAAAAACTCAAAACCCGAGTATAGGTTATATGTTTGTAAACAAGATAGGTTTTGGCATCATCAAAAAGGGGAAATTGTTGGGAGATGAATTTAATAAAAGCTTATATGATTTTGATTAGATCCCAAAACCCCTAAGTATGACATGTTCGGGATAATCTTGATAGATGAATCAGATTCGGTTTTTAGAGTGTTCAGGATATTATCTGCACCGTGTATAGTCGGCAGATATAGAACAGGTTAGTTTTTTCTCAAGACTCAAGAAGAAATCGAGATATCAAGACTCGATGAAGATACAGAGAACTCAAGACTCGAGAAAAACAAGGCTCAGAGAAAACTCAAGGCTCAGAGAAAACTGAAGACTCAGAGAAATATCAAGGCAAAGATTTTATCAAGACTCAAGAATATATTGAATGCTCAAGATATCCCTAATGTTCCGAGGCAATCAAGCCGAGGAATATAGCCGTTGGAATCCGGCTGACGTGGACCAACGAGAGGAAGACAACCAGCCAGGAAAAGCTGCAGAACTTACAAAGAATAGTATGGATTTGAATGTGATTCTCTCCAACGGTAACATTCAAATCCACACTATAAATACAAGTTCTTCCTTCATTATCAGGTGTGGAAGTGTGAAAAAGATAGCAACAATGCTACAGAGCCAAAAGAGTGTTATAGCCAAAGCATTCCCACCCTAGAACACAAGCCTATATATATACAAATATATTCAAAGAGTGTTCTAGAACCCAATCTAAGCAACCCACGATGTATTATAAGCTTAGAGAGATTTTCCCAACCCAAGATTGAGGCTAAACCATTGTAAAAAAGGAAAATCTCACCATAGTTGGAGACAACACCAAAACCCAAACCCGGTGGTGAAGTGAGGTAGTTGTTATGCAAACCCGAGTGAGGGTGATAAGTCCCGATGGAGTGTGAACTCGTTAAACATCGATGGCGATCCCGTGGAGGGTGATAAGTCCCGAGGCTAACCCGAGAGAGGGTTATAAGTCCGGCCTCGAGTGTGAGCTCGTTAAATATCTATCGGGCAATCCCGTGGAGGGTGATAAGTCCCGATTTAAAGGAATTTCCCTAGAGAGGGAGAGTGGATGTAGGACCAAAAAGAACCACTATATATATTCTTTGTGTTGTTTCTTTGCTTTATGTTTATACTTGTCACGCATTCGTTTATAAGCAAAACACACATGAGCTCAAAAGTTTGAAAAATTGGAGCTCTGCCCTCATCCCTGTTTTTATGCAATCGAAATGAAAAAACGTCTTGCTTCCGAGACGCAAAAAATAGGTTTTCCCACGGGACCAACAAGTGGTATCGAGGCGGTGCTCAAAAGATTACTTTTTCAATGTTTTTACCGAAAGCGGATCTTTTCTTTTTAAACCTATCTCGATCCGATATCAACAAAAGCGGTACCAAGGAAACGAGAAAGTTTTACACAACAATGGAATAATAGAACTTTTCATTGATAAAGACCAAGGTCGGGGTTACATTACAAGTTACAAATGCAAGAAAACACCGAGGTCAATACATAACTCTAAACCCTAAACCCTTATTATATCCCTAAACCCTCATCCTAACCCAAGTGGAGCAGGAAAGAGAGAGATTTTTAAATATGATGCTCTCATTTTCCCCACTTAACAAGGGTGAGAGAGGCTTTTAAAGAAGAAAATCCCAAGGCGCCGCAGGTCAAGATCAAGAAAATGGAGCGAGACGCCTTGATAGATTTTTTAGCCAGGAGCCCCTAGGAAGAAATGGGCTCTCCAATTTGTTAAATGGTGAGGTGATATACGAAGATCAACTGTTATCAGATTAAGATCGTATATCAAACTCACATTCATTTTCAACTAAGTCTGTTGATGGTAGTCACGTCATAACGATAGACACAAAGGTGCATACGGTTAGGAGAAGTGTCTTCTCGGTTAACAAACAGAACCACCGCCATGGTGAAAGAGAAGCTTTTGCAACGATCGTATGTGAAATCGTTGGACGATGACTCAAACAATAAGGGATAAACAGAGTTGATTTGAGAAGATGAAATCATGGAAAAAGGGGTAAAAGTGTTTCCGGAAGTCTCAATGAGGAAACAAGGGTTCACCAGATACATGATTCTAGAAGAAGATATGTATGGTGAATGAGTTATGTTGTGTAAAACATTGGTCCAATTTATAGAGGCCAAGCAAGAGTGCAGATGCAAATTTGAGTTCTCAAAGCCTATTTAGAAAAATTTGCATCACAAGGACAACGATGTAGAAATCACGCGACCGATAATTGGATAAAAAAGGATTGACATATCATGTCAAATCGCACCAACTTAGGGAAGAGAGTCTACTACTCTAGACTAAGTTCGGCAAAGAACATTTTCCAAGAATTGTCTTAATCGAGAAGAAGATTAGGTCAACAAAAATCGATTACATACAAAACGATCAAATGAAGAAAATCACTTTGAACTTGAAAACTTCACCAAATCGGATATATCGGTCTATATCGGTTGAAAGGGGAACTTCAACTTGAGGGGAACTCACGGAATCAAAAGTAAATGATTGAGATCGACGAGGTTGATCAAAATCGAATGAGTTAGATGAGTTAAAGAGTGAACCGATGAGTGCGTAATCGAAATGAAGAAAAGCTAAAGCCAAAGAAATCGGAGAAAGAAAAGGTTGCAAATCAGAAGATAAGCGAAAGAGACTGATCAAGATCAGACGTGATCGAGATCAGATATGATAAACCTGATATGCTAACCTAATATGATGACCTGATGCTATTCTGATATGTTGATCTAAAGAAGTGATTGATCTAATCACCGAACCGATCGGATCAAGAAGGAAATCGACAAGCATGAGTGAAAAGGAATCTTGAAGGATCGAAGAAAGTGGACCGAGACTCGAAGATAGGTCAAGGGTCGAAGAAGAAAAAGAGACCCGAGGGTCAGGATGTCTGAAATCAGAAGAAACTGAACTCAGTCAACATGAGTATCAGTATGCCTGATCAGACAAAGTCCGTAGAAGAAGAGGAATGAGGAGTCGAGCAGAAGAAAGAAGACTGAAGACCAAGACTGAAGACTTGTAATTCTTTATGTTTGTGTCTTTATTTTCTTCAATAAAGTTCATTGTAATTTGTAATGATAACATACAATCAATGAAACTTTTATCTTTATGCTCAAAGATAATACCTCATTATCTTTTTTTTTTTAGATATGCCCGATTGAATGTCTACGATCGATTATATGCTCATATATAAAGGAAACTATATGATGCTATAAGAAATCGCTATATTTAGTAATGATCTATTTAGAAAAGATTCATTACTAAAGAAATTTGTTGAATGTTTTTAAATTGATTGGAGATTTACCTTTCTTGTAATAGGAAAAATCAAAAACCGAGTATAGGTTATATGTTTGTAAACAAGATAGGTTTTGGCATCATCAAAAAAGGGGAAATTGTTGGGAGATGAATTTAATAAAAGATTATATGATTTTGATTAGATCCCAAAACCCCTAAGTATGACATGTTCGGGATAATCTTGATAGATGAATCAGATTCGGTTTTAGAGTGTTCAGGATATTATCGCACAGTGTATAGTCGTGCAGATATAGAAACAGTTAGTTTTTTTCGAAGACTCAAGAAGAAAACCGAGATAATCAAGACTCAAGAAGATCTGAGAGAACCCAAGACTCGAGAAACCAAGGCTCAGAGATGGTCAAGGCTCGAGAAAATCGAAGACTCGGAGAAATATCAAGACACAAGATTTATCAAGACTCGAGAACATCTTGAATGCTGATATCCCAATGTTCCGAGGCAATCAAGGGAGGAATATAGTCGTTGGAATTGGCGACGGGACCAACGAGAGGAAGACAAATTCTGCAGAACTTCAAAGAATAGTATGGATTTGAATGTGATTCTCTCCAACGGTAACATTCAAATCCACACTATAAATACAAGTTCTTCCTTCATTATCGTGTGGATGTGTGAAAAGATAGCAACAATGCTACAGAGCCAAAGAGTGTTATAAAAGCATTCCCACCCTAGAACACAAGCCTATAGATATACAAATATATTCAAAGAGTGTTCTAGAACCCAATCTAAGCAACCCACGATGTATCATAGCTTAGAGAGATTTTCCCAACCTTAGATTGAGGCTAAACCATTGTAAGGGAAAATCTCACCATAGTTGGAGACAACACCAAAACCCAAACCCGGTGGTGAAGTGAGGTAGTTGTTAGGCAAACCCGAGTGAGGGTGATAAGTCCCGATGGAGTGTGAACTCGTTAAACATCAAGAGGCGATCCCGTGGAGGGTGATAAGTCCCGAGGCGAACCCGAGAGAGGGTTATAAGTCCGATTCGAGTGTGAGCTCGGTAGTAAATATCTATTGGCAATCCCGTGGAGGGTGATAAGTCCCGTTTAAAGGAATTTCCCTAGAGAGGGAGAGTGGATGTAGGATGGTTGTCCGAACCACTATATATTCTTTGTGTTGTTTCTTTGCTTTATGTTTATACTTGTCAACGATTCGTTTATAAGCAAAGCACACACATGAGCTCAAAAGTTTCGAAAAATTGGAGCACTCTGCCCTCATCCCCTGCTTTTTATGCAACGAAATGAAAACGTCTTGCGAGACGCCAAGAAAATAGGTTTTCCCACCGGGACCAACACCAACCAACCAAACCAGCAAAACCAATTCCCCAACCAAAATCAAAACTTCCAAAACCTTAATAATCCATACAACAACCAACCTTACCAAAATCCACCTTACCAAAACCACCAACCAAACCCAAACTATAACCCACACTACAACCCTCTCTACCAAAACCAACAAAACCACCCAAGGGGAGGGAATCCTGATATGGCTATCTGAGGAATGTTTGAGGCTCAACCTCAAAGACATTATGATGGAGTGGCTTTGTCAAGGGTGGAAACTAACAACTTCTCTATTTCACCTGGGATCCTTAAGATGCTCCTTGATTCCCAGTTCCGAGGAGAGGTTGGGAGAGACAATCCAAACACTCATCTACGGAACTTTTTGATGATTGCTTCGACATTTGACTACAATGGGATGTCGGAGGATGCAAAGAAGCTCATATTGTTTCCGTTTTCACTGACCGGGATAGCTAAGGATTGGTTCGATAACACAATTCCCCGAGGAAGTATCACCACTTGGGCTCAAATGGAGCGAGCATTTTTGGAGTGTTTTTATCCTCCATCCAGAACAATGAAGGCAAGAACTGAGATATCAACATTCCGTCAAAAACCTAATGAGGGTCTCAGTCAAGCATGAGAGCGACACTGTAACTTTTTGATTGAGTGTCCACAGCATGGGTTCAGTGAGCAAGATACAGTGGCCTACTTTTACTCTGGAATCCATTACAATGAGCAAAATCACCTCGATGCTTGTGTTGGGGAATGAGTTGCACAGATCTATTCGGGGTGAATATTTAAATAAAAATTTAATTCATTAATTATTACTAGCATGAATTAATCATATATTAATTCAAATAATAATTGCAACAACATATCATGCATATAAAAAGCCACGTAAAACCCACGAGAATCTACGGGTTTTACGTGAACGCGTTCTCTTGGGATGGCACTGACTTGTCGGATGGACTAACCAAAAGGACTTCCCAAGTATTCCCTTAGCCCTTGCTCAACTATCCGGTGGAAGGATACTTGTCGAACAATTAACAAAAGGAAAAAATAAACTTTGTTGCACCACCTTTGTGGATTTGCTAATTTTTCTAGCACATGGAATTGTACTTGGGAATGAACTAATCATCCCATATTTATAGGAGAGGGAGTGGTCGAATTTGTTGTAGAAAAACAATGTGGGAAAAGACTTTTCTTGGTCACCAAGAAATCTCGAATATATCTTCTATATTCTTTTTTTCCCATAATTAAAATATTCCACAAAAATCCCACCTCCTCTAATATGGATTTTTTTCGAAAAATTAATGTGCAAGAATCCAAGATTTGGATCTTCTTGAATTTATGAGATATTCTTGTATTTCAAAAAATACATATCTTCCATAATATCTTTTCAAGAAAATCAAGAAAATCTTTCTTGCTCATCATATTTTTATTTTTTCAAAAAATTACTATATAGATAAGTTTAGGAGAGATTTCTTGAATTTAATGAGATAATCTTGTATTCCAAGAATACATATCTTCATTCCATAACAAAATTCAAAGAAAATCTTTTCCCAACATATCTATAAATTCTAATTTTTGGTTGGAAAATTAAGCAACAATATTTATTTTATTTTAATCACCTTTTAGGTTATTGGACTATTTGTTGGGCTACAGGGGGGGCCTTTAGGAGAATTAAGATTGGACCTTCTAATGTATCTTGAATATCTAATATTGAGCCACAATATAATTCAAGCCCATAAATATTAATTAATCCCACTACATAATTAATATTGACTATCCATCTTAACCCATATTACAAATATGGCTGGTCATTATTTCCGTGTTTAAGATTATCTAGCCCATTAATTAATGATATGAAATAGCTCTCCGTTAATTAATATCTTTTGTCCTTGGTCGAGGAACGGTTCAACATTATTATCCATAGGAAACTAATTCCACTTGCGGATTTGGTATGATAAAACTTATGAACCTCCCAAGGGGGCAAATCAAGCAAGCGTGCTTGCACGATTCTTCAGATTAAATCTTAGCTATCACATGTGACCAATAATATTGCCCAAGATAAAAGTATTGAATCTCTCCGATTCGCTACCCATGATAAGTCAAAGCAATAGTTACCAATCCCACGTGATCCTATTTAAGGGACGGAAGGTTAAGAAACAACGAACCATCGAGGTCTAATTCTTCCCTTTTTCCAAGAATTTATCCTTGAGGTCCTATTCAACAAGATCGGTCATGCACTAGTGTAATCTCTTGGTCAAGAGAAACCTATCTCGAGCCTTTACACCTCTAGGACCTTTTCGCGATGGTTGTTCATTTCCATCTAGGATGTGAATGGCGTACTTATAATTCTGGCGCGGACCATTAATTTAATCATCATCGTGATCCGGTATCACTAAATTAACTCTGATGTAACACGCATTTAATTATTGAGCAGGTTATGAAGTAAATATATATAACATTCAATCATATTTAAAGCATTAGTGATAAATAATTTATTTCAGTAAATAAGTCTAAAAATTCGGTTTCGATTATACAAAGTAAAAAGCATACTTTTCAAGATAATCCCCAACTTGTGCGCAGTGGTGGTTTTCGAATAAGAGTGTCCGGAGTGCGAGAAATTGTGGAAGGAGTTAAAAATTTGGGGAATGGAATCTTTGATCAATCACGTCGAGTGTGAATCGGATGGAAGACAACATTGGAACTCAGAAGCTGTTGATGGCTATGATGGAGAAAATCAGTAATATTCAGGTTAGCCAACAGTTTGCAGGAGGAAGCAACGATGCGAATGAGTTTATGAACCAGTCGGTGTTTCAGCTATGAAGAGGCCAACTATATGGGGGGCGAAAGGCTACCAACAGGAAAGAGGCGACCTACCTCTGGTAAACCTTTTATGCCTCAGGGTCCATCATCTTCACAGAACCAATGGCAAAACAATTCAAACTATCAAGGGGGTTTTACATCCTATCCGAATCAGTGGAGAAAGAACGAGAATTTTTCCTATGGAAATCCAAAGGCTGGAATCACTGTTCCACCAGGTGTTGATCCGGGTTCAAAGCCTCCTGGTGGAGAAGGCAAAACATCAGTTGTTGAGATGTTGCAAACTCTTGTGCAACAAGGTAAGGAGGTGAAGAAGAGTTGACTAAGAAGAACGAGAAGAGAGCAAGATTTCGGAGGATGCGGGGAAGAAAAACAATAGGCGATTTAATGCGCTTGAATATCAGATGGGACATATAGCGAAGTCATAAGGTAGAGAGACGGGCAAATTCCCATCTATGCCCAGGTGAATCCGAAGGAACATTGCAAAGCTATTGAGCTTAGAAGTGAGAGGAAGTATGAAGGACCTCCATTACCGACTGAGGTAGAGGAAAATCATAGGCAAGTTGAGGAAGATAGGGAGGGAAGAGGGGTGGAAGATGATGAACCAGTGGAAGAGGTAGATAGTGGAAAGCTAGAAAAAGGGAAAGAAAAAGGGGAAGAAGGGTGTGTTGATGAAGAAAGGGTACCAAAGTGGAAGACTTGAGAGAAAAAAAAGGCTCAAGGTTCTGAACGAGATGAATGGGGGGTGCCTAAATCTGTGGTTCCTGTTCCTTATCCTCAAAAGTTTATGAAGAAGAAGCTAGACGAGAAGTTTGCTAAGTTTTTGGAGGTATTCAAGAAAATGCACATAAACATACCTTTTTATGATGCATTGGAGCATATGTCAAATTATGCAAAATTCTTGAAAGATCTAATTGCCAAAAGGAGGAGAGTTGATGAACCTGAGCTCGTTCAGCTAAACCACGAAGTGAGTGCAATGGTGCACAAAACCCTTCCTCCAAAGTTGAAAGATCCGGGCAGCTTCACTATTCTTTGTGACATTGGGAATGGAATCAAGAAGGGAGCTTTGTGTGATCTGGGGGCTAGTATCAACCTTATGCCCTTATAATTATTCAAGAAACTGAACTGTGGAGAACTGGAACCGACTATGATGACTCTTCAACTAGCCGATAGGTCTATCACTCGACCTCAAGGCGTAGTGGAAGATGTTCTCGTGAAAGTGGATGGTCATGTCTTTCCAGCTGACTTTGTAGTCCTTGAAATGGAGGAGGATGAGCATGTGCCCTTAATCTTGGGAAGACCTTTCTTGGCTACTACTGGGATGGTCTTAGATGTGGCAAATGGAAAAATTACGGTGAAGGTGGATGAACAAGAGATAAAAATCGCACTTTATGAGGCAATGAAATATCCAATGGGGGATGAGAGTTGTCATTTTGTTGATATGATCGATCTTTGCGCTGATGACACACTCACTAGTGAAGAATTGAAGCAGATGGAGGTGACGCAAGTGGGGGAAGAAGAAGAATTGCACTTGGAGGAGAAGCCTTTCGAGGTGATGTTCGACAAAACCCCACCATTGGAAGCTAAAAAGGAATTGAAGCCATTACCGGACCACCTTATGTACGCCTACTTGGAAGATAATGAAAGGTATCCTGTTATTGTTTCTTCTTCTTATTCTCATGATCAATTAGATAGACTCCTCAAAGTGCTACGTAAGCACAAATCGGGCATCGGTTGGTCCTATGAAGACAAAGGAGGTAACAGGGTCTTCACTTCGTGAAAGTAAGTAAGTTCGGTCCGGTAGTAGGACTTTAAAAATAGCGCTGAATGGGAGGCAACCCATTTGTTTTTGGTGTGATTTTAGTTTGTTTTGTGTTATATCGTGGTGTTTTGATCTCGGGTATTTAAGGATGTTGAGTGCAGGTACATTTTGAAACTCCAGGTGGTAAGAGGAGAGGATCACCCGATGTATCGCCCTCCACGACCTCCAGAGCAATGACAGTAGATGGGGAACTCCCCAATTTCTAAC
The DNA here is from genome assembly GCA_037126765.1 of Stenogyne calaminthoides. Taxonomy (NCBI): domain Eukaryota; kingdom Viridiplantae; phylum Streptophyta; class Magnoliopsida; order Lamiales; family Lamiaceae; genus Stenogyne; species Stenogyne calaminthoides. The sequence goes on along the minus strand of JBBCBC010000017.1, from coordinate 34,934,381 downwards.
TCTTACCTTTTTCTTTTCTCTTTCATTTCTTCTATTTGGGCATGTACTTAAACTGGCTATCTTGTGGTATTCATGAAAGTGGGTGTGAATTTACTTAATTTCATTGATGATTGATGTCCTACTTGCTTATATGTTGCTTTACTTTAAGTGTGAATGCTTGGTTGAGTAATTGTGGAATGATTGAGTGCTTGAGAATGTGTGTAGTTGTGAGTAAGGTGGATTTGAAAGGGAAGTCGTGCACTTGCGATTTTTCTTTTTGAATATTTGTGTGGCATGAGACATTAGTTGCTAGGTCTAGGCATGGATGTGAATAACCGTGAGATTTGAGCCTTTAAAGAGATTGAAATTCATCATATTCATCTCATTCATTGTGTGTGAATCATCACCTTTGAGGTGCTATAACTTGTGGATATTCTCTCTTCTTGATTGTGTCTTGTATTGCATGCCGGAAGTGATCATAGGTCATGTTTCGATTTGTAAGTCACTTTAGCCCAAATTTCCCAACCAAATGACATTTTTCCCTTGCTAGCCCATTTGAGCCCGAGGCCTAATCGTTTGTTAGCAGATTTAAGCCATGTCCGTTTTAAAACTCTTTTATCCAAAATTGAGTGGAGAATAGGAAAAGTTTTAAATAAGGGGGTGAAATTGGTTGATGTAAAGAATTGATGGGTTGAGTGTATTCATGAACAGCTGAATGGGAAGCTTGTGGACGGATGGGAAAGAAATAAGAGTGAGTTGAACAACATAAAAGATACATTCTTGCTCGGAAAAAAAAAAGGGAAAGAAAAGAAAGGAAAGGTTGAAATGTTTTAGTTTGGGGGAGGGAGAATTGAAAAGAAAAAAAGATGCAAATAACATTGCATTTGATAACAACACTTTCATCCCTTAGATTGAAATAATTTGACTACGATTTTCTTATTCTCTGCTCATTGAGTCAGTTTCCCATATACTTATCCCACCTGTCCAAAGAGCCTTCCGTTACAACCTAGTGAAAGTCCTTGTTGATCCGGTATGAATACATTGAATGTGATCGATGTTGAGAGTATTTACAAGCATATGGTCACTGATTTGTGTGATTGATTGTTTGAGTGTCCCTACTTATTGAAAAAAAACTTGTGAGGGAGTGAAACACACTGTCGAGAGCACATCCATGTTTGATTTGGCGAGTTATGTTGATTGCCCATGAGTAGGAGAAAAGAGGATGAGTTTGTGTCGGGTGACCGATCATTGAAAGCTGAAAGCAATTGCATGTATGATTTGGTATCTTGATTTGTTTTGTCAATTTCACTCAATTTATAATTTCATTGCTTGGGGACAAGCAACATTGTAAGTTTGGGGGAGTTAATTAGAGGTGAAATTGAGTGAGTTACGAGCGAGTTTTAGCCATGTTTTGAACATTTTTAGTGATATTCTTGTAGTGATTGAGCATAATCTGTATAAAATCACTAATTTGCTTCTTTGGCTTGTATGAGAGGAAAGAGGACTGAAAATGGAGCTCGTGAGACTTTGCGGTGCATGAATCGGACTCCCGGTTGAAAAGATATGAAAGAAATACTGAAAAGTATTAGTTGGAGTGAAGAAAGGTGATAGAAGGATGAGGTCGAGCACCTAGAGCTCGACCAATGCGGTCGAGCTGGCACAAGTACAGGGAACAATCGGCGCTCGACCAGGTGTGGTCGAGCGAAACCGCTCGACCAAGGAAGGTGCTCGAGCGCAAGGGAATCCAGCGATGTAGAAGCGCTCGACCAAACTAAGTGGTCGAGCGATACTGTTCGACCAAGTGCTATGATCGAGCGGTCTGAGAGCGGGATATATAAGGCAGACGGGAAAAATAAGGGACATTTTTTTTTAGAATAAAAAGGATGAAGGTTAGATATAGAGGAGAAGGGGAAAAGTACCTAGGGTTCAGGGAAGAAAGAGAGGAATTCATCCACAAGAAACACGATTCGATTCACAACTTTACTGGTTTACATTCTAGATTTCCTGATTTTGATTTGTCTAAATTCTCAGTTTTACTTTTGAAGAACAACTTCAGGGTTTATTTAAATTCCCTATCCAATACTATTTTGATACTTTAATTCAATTGATTATCCATTGTTGATTTATTTTACGTATTCGTGCATGATGATTTCTATTGAATACTTGATTGTTTATGAGTTGAATATCATGTTGGTAGGCTAAACCTTTAATTGCTTTGAATAAGATGATCGCGTAGAAATAGTGAATTGGTGAGGCGAGTAGGATGATTCGAGGAGTAAATTAGATAATCTTCCTGATTTGCTAAGTGGAATAACCAATCCAATAAAAACCATTTAATTGAGTACCAAAGTTGTTAAAGAGAGGACGACCGAATCACTCTTTTCCAACGAATAGGCTTGAGGAGAGGGTTTGTGACGGAGTTGGTAATATACCGGTTTATTTAGGGAGGACGGCCGAATCGCCCAACTTGAATAAGGGCTTTAGCAGTTAAGCACAATCTTAATATCTTAGTTATTTGGTGAGTGAGGTAAAGAGGGTATTAGTTGAGTAGTCGGGAATAAAAACCGAGCTTTTGCTATATCTTATTTAGTGCTGGATTAGGGAAGTTGATTGCCTAGTTTCAGTACACTTAGGGTTATTCTTTTCTACACCAAGATAGTTTTTGTCGCCAAACCAATTCCAATAGTATACGTAGGGATTCCTATCCAAAGCAATATTCTCCAATATTTGCACTTCATCTGAAGTTAGAGTAATCTTTGTCATTTGCTGATTTTCTGTTAATTCAATAGTAGTGAAATAGAACTATCAAATTGCACCCATATTAGTTACAAAGCATAGATTTCCAGGGATTTACACGCATACGAAACTTCCTTTGGGTTCGATACTACTTGGTCTAAATACTTACCCTTGCTACAATGATCCCATACTCTTGTGGGGTAGCTGCTAGTTAAGAATATAGCATTTTACGACAAAGTCAGGGGTCGACCGCAATAAGAACAACAAGTGAGGGGTTGAGGGAGTGACAATAGACAATAGGTCGATTGAATGGGGGAAGAGAAACTAAGGGATTACATTTAATTTTGGAACATTAGAATATTTTTAATTTTGAAACATTGACGACGAGAATTAGTTTTTAAGGTTTAGAATTTAGATTTAAATAATTTATTTTATTTTTTAGATTTTATTTATTTTATTTTTATTTTGTTTTTAATTCACTTTTTAAATATTTTTTATATTTATGATTTAGACATTTCATCCTACGTGTAGTTTGACATAACAAAAATAATAGTTTTGGCGAGTCACATCGTCTCTTCACAGTCGTTGAAAAAAAACGTGTATTAATTTGCAACAACATCAAAGGTTGGACTTTTATACAATAATTTTGATGGTCGTGATTAAATTAATATTTGGTCTAAAGGTCTTGTATTTATTTAGAATTAACCCATGATATATATATATATATATATTTGGAAAGGATGAAGAATCTTAAACAATTTAAAGAATTTCCCTAAAAATAGTTGAAAACTTGAAATGAATAGGGGGTTACAAAGGTTAAAATGGATATACCACAATGAGAATTGTATCTATTAATAATAAATAAATTCAGTTCTACATATTGATGATGGGGTCTCAAAAATTGTATCTAAGATGAATTATCCAAAAAAAAAAAAAAAATGTACATAATTTTTTATGGGTGTGTAGAATTTTTCTTTTATGGTTGTGCAAAATATTTAAATAAACGGACAAATGATCAAAAAAAATTTGGGATGTGCATAATTTTTTGACTAATATTAAAAAATTATAGTTAATTAAAAAATATTAGTAAAATTTAAAATCTAAATATGCAAAATTTTTTTGCTAATATTTTATTTCTGAAAAAAAGGACAGATAATAAAAAAATTCAGAAAAATTTAAAATACAAATCTACATATTATTTTATACATAAGGACAATTTAGACATTCTGGTCTAATTTTAGCACCTTAGAATAAAGACTAAAAAGTAGTGGAAATGACACCTAATGGTAATTGCCCCATTTTTTATTACTGGAGAAATATATTGGTGCAATCTTCTCTTATGCTTTTCTTTTTAATTTTTAATTTTTTTATTATAGATATCTCTTTTTTTTAAAATCTTAAGTAGTATATATAACCCAACTAGTTTAGTGCCCCCATGTTACGCGGTTTCTAATTAAAAATTACAATATTTTCAATAAATATTATATTTAATAATTAAAAATATAAATATGTGTATAAATACACTAAATATGAATTAATATTTATTTAAGGTGTATATTAATAAATTTTCTTAAATCTTGGAATAAGATTATTGTGTTAAATATTATTTATCCATTTTAATATGAAATTAAAACCTACAAATCAAAACAAAATAAATCGACTAAGAAAAGACTAATAAATAAATTAATTAATATGTAATAATAAAAAAAATTAAAAGTGAATGAATTATAATATAAAATATTTTTGCCACATAAAATATGTTAAGATATACATAAGAGCAATTATAAAATAAAATTATTTATTAAAAAATTAATAATTGAATATAATTCATATTAAGATAAATACATTTAGAATGAATATTTTATTTATCTTAAATTAAGTCAAACAAAAATTACTGAAAGAAAGATAAATAAATAATATTATATAGTTAAATAAAACATAAAGTAATAAATATGAATTACACATTTTATAACATTTGTACATATTTTATATACCTAAATAATAAGAAATTAATTATACACAAAAACTTTAAGTTTCATGCACATAGAATTCTTTTATAAAAATAATCAAATAGAAAAATGACATGTATACTCAATTTTTTCATTGAATGACATATATTTTAAATTAATATGGAGTTGATACATCATGAAATACAGATGATTTGACCAAGATTTTTTAAAAGGGCCGACACACACAGAACATGGATACAATTTCAATTCTATAAATTTCTTATCAGTTTAGAGAGAGATAATTACGTTACGTGTCTTCAAAATTTACAAAAAGAAATTGTGGATAAAAGAAAATTAAAAAAAGAAATGGAGAATCCATTTTCCACAGCACATGACTTCATAGTTATACCCTTTAGAACCATCTTTACTTGTGCAAAATAGAAAATATTCTATTTATTACAAAATGTTAATGGCTGAAAAATAAAAACATTGCATTTCCTTTTATTATGTTGTTATCAAACTTGATAATACTTCAATCCGCTAAAAAATTGTCACGTGTAGTTTAAATTATTTTACAACTTTTCTTATTAACTTTTTCTTTTTCAGGTAATAAATTTGCTTAATTAATTTATTGCACTAGGTCTTCAGTCGAAGGCAAATTCTCCTGTACACCACATGCACTAATAAAATTAGTGCAATTTAATTTTAAAAGTTTTTTTTCTAATTTTTTTTAGTTTTAACTTTTTTCTTTTTTTTAATTTTGGTTTTCTTTTACCTTTAATTTCAGTTTTATATATTTTTTTAATTTTTAATACCCGACCCGGCTCGAAACCCAGTCCGAGTGGTTCATGGTTCACCTAACCCGAATGATTCATATATGATTTATGATTCATTGTTTAGGGGTTAGGGTTTAGAATGCACCAATTTGAATTGGTGCATGGGGTGTCGGAGAGTGACTCTCTGTCGAGATAAACACTGATACGTCATTATGCCGGCAACTGGATAAATAAAAAATATGTTTAATCAACATATGTGTCTTGATTGATCTACTTTCACTCTTATTTCTTATTGAATTTCAGTATTTTAAATTGCAATTTAGCAAATAGCTTTATCAAAATAATATGAGTTTCTTAAATTATATTAAGGGCTCTAGTAATGATGAGTTATTCTCATTAATACAACTTGGTAATATTTTAATAAAGTAGTAACAATGCAATCATCAACCCATAGTAAATTAGTGAATGGAATAAAGACATGAATGAAATGATATAGAAATGATCATTTTTATGATTGATATTGTTGTGGGCATATGGCGCGAGGTCGGGCCCGACCTGGAAAGAAACAGAGGAGGATCAGACCACATTTTGCACAAGTATAACACCTCGCGGAAAGGATGGAAACGAAGGCATGCTAAGCACCGGCAGACTTAACTGGACGCGACCTCGCAGTCGGTCAGACCGACACAAGACGGAGACATTAATGGGGATGGGACCCGTGGCAAAAGCGAGCGACCTGAGGACCTTACCTAAGAATGGCCTCAATCAGAGATGTGTCGGTAAATGACGGTAATGATGAGTAGCTATGAGTAGATAGACGGCTAAATCCTGCGATCCGGATTTGCGACGTCCAAATGGGGCTTGAGCTCTTGATCCCTCGGCGACCTCGGCGACCTCCGACACTGGGTCACATCATTCATGTAGCATTTAATGTTTTGCAGAGCTATTTCCGGCTACTTGTCTTTGTAAATCGGCAGAGTGAGCTCCACTTTCCCAAACCTTATAAATAGGGGTCATTTATGACCAAGGAAAAAGGAGAAATCAATACCTTACCAAACCTCTTGCAAATCTATTGTTCAAACTCTTATTCTCTCAAGCAATCATATAACATAAATACAATTCATCTTACACATTTATTGTTTGTATCACTAAGATCATCAAGCCACATCTTAATCCATAATCTTCATATTTTAGTACACAACAATTGGCGCTAGAAGGAGGATACTCTTTAAGAAATATCGAGCAAAGTTCTTAGTAGTGTTTTCTCATTGGAGTATTCCTCACGAATCTTCGGTACAAACTCATCTCATATACCCAAATATCTCAAAAAAGAAAAAAAATCACTCAACCATGTCTCAAGCAACTCTCATCACCAAGAGGAAAGCCTTTTCAGTTTCATGTCGCCATGGGAAGAGGGCTATGCCCGGCCGTTAAGAAGAATCGCAAGGCTGGGGGACCCACCACGGGGATTGCTCAAAAGCTCGAGCAGATCCGTACTCCAAAAGAAATCGATGAAGCCATCGCAGAAGTTACTAAAAAGCAAGCCAAGGCAGAGATCCGGATGGCGACTCCACGCCACAACCTGAACCGGAAGGCCCAAAGCAAGGGCAAGGGCCAAAGGCACGAGGAATCCCGCCGCGAGGAGCCTCACCAGGAGAAATCTGATTGCAGGGGGCCTCGCCACGAGGAGCCTCACCATGAGGGATCTCGCCACGAGGAAAGCCAAGAAGTCAACTCCCGCAGAACCCAACATACTCCAGTCTATCGGCGTAATCCGAACGAGGGGCCAAATCCCATCCACAGGCGTCTGTTCTCAGAGAGTTTCAATGACGGCCCACACCGAGGTCGCGGACCACGGCGAGATCAGCTGGCGAGCAAAGGGGGAGTCCCTCTCACCACAAAAATACCCATTTCGCCATTATCACCCACGGTCATGCTCGCTCCTGTACAAATCAAGATCAATGTCAACTCCATCACCCAATACAACGACAACACCCACCCGATAAATCACGTGAGCAAATACACATCATACATGAACTCCATGGGCGCGACTGATGCCACTCAATGCCTCCTTTTCCCGCTCACTCTAGGCGACCAAGCTTACCGATGGTTCAACTCCTTACCCCCGACGTCCATAGAGTCTTTCCACCAGATGGCTCAATTGTTCCTCACTCACCGCCTCGACTGACCAAGACAAGGGAACAAAGCAAATGTTTGGCAAACATCTATCGGTTCAAGGAGAGTCGGACCGGGCATATATTGATCGAATAGACCCGGCTCATTATGGAAGGCGAAAGTGGACGGCAAGCCAAGGTATTGGGAATAGTGCATGGGTTGAAGAAGGGAACGAAACTCTGGAAAATGATGAACAAGGATTATCCATCGAGCTACGCCGATTTCTGATACTGAGCAGGGGTTATGATCACCAATGCCGAGATACTGGCATCAAGATTGGGCGAGCAGTGACCAAGCGAGGTGATGATCAAAGTCAAGAAGCCTGATCCAAAACCCGAGAAACCGTACAGGAGGCCCGGATCCACGCACTACCGACCTCTGGGGACTTTCAAGCCAGTTGATAACCCTCTAGAGGTAAGACTCCTGGAAAAACTGACCATGAATGCAGCTCATATCTATCAGGCGATCAGGGGCAGACAGCAGATTCCCCCAGCCCAGGAAATGTACCAGGACACCTCCAAACTAAACCCGAAGAAGTTTTGTGACTACCACAACTCCATTGGGCATAACACTGAGCATTGTCGCGACCTGCAAAGGGAGCTTTGGAGATTATACGAGGAAGGGAAGTTGGAAAGGTTTGTTAAGCCAAGGCAGCAGCAAAATCAGCGACCCACGCCACCTCTAGGAAACCAGCCCGACCAAGGAAAGCAAGATCCGCAGATCCCAGCGGGAGCGGAGAACAGGGTCATCCATATGATTTGCCCTACCGGGGGACCCTTGGGGATTCCTCCCAGTGACCTCCCTGTCTAACCGATGCCAGAAGGCCGAGATGCGAGCTCTCGACAATGCTATGCTGAGTTGCCTTCCGATCAACACCATCGCCCCAAGTCAGAAGCAGCTCACTTTCACCGACGAGGACAAAGATGGGGTGGTGTTCCCAAACTGGGACCCACTCGTGATCTTGGCCAGAATAATGGGGGCTCTAGTTCATCGAGTCATGATCGATAATGGGGCTTTCTGTAACATCATTTTCAAAAAGACTCTGGACCTGCTTGGCGATTTTCACTCCTACGTCGAGCCTTGTGAGGTCGGAATTTGGGGTTTTGGGAACCAGCCTGTTGAGGCCTATGAGATGATCCACCTATCTGTAGAGATCACATCAACCTTGGACGTTAAAGTGAAGGCAACGAGGCAGCTGGACTTTATAATCATCGATGCTCCGTTAAATTTCAATGCTTTCTTCGGTAGACCTTTCGAACATGAGTTTGGGGCCGCCTCCTCGTCCTACTTTTATTGTATTAAGTTTCCCGGACCTGACGGGAAGATTGGCACCATCAAGGGTGACCAGATTGCGGCAAGAAAATGTTTAACTTACACTTGCGTCGATTTAAATTCTACTTTTTATTTTGGTAGAAAATCCGAGGTGGGGCTAAGTTGTACGAGCCAAACTCCACCTCGGAAAGAGAAAGAAAGTAATAAAATGAAGATAGATAGTGTAGTAGAAACAAATGTAACACCTATGGAAGTTGACATCACAGCTAGAGAGAAGCCTTCACGAGATTTACCAGATTTGGAACCTCGCCTAGGTTTCGAACCAATGGAAGTCAACTCCGAACAATGAGAATTCAACCTCAATCCTAGAACGGGGAGAAATGATCAACGAGCAACACCGATTGAAGAGCTCGAAACAATCCCAGTCGACCTTGATCGGCCAGAACTAAGTGTGACCATCGGAACACAAATTCCCAGCGACCTGCGAGAACAACTGATAGATTTCCTCAAGCAGAATCTAGACGTATTCGCATGGTCACATGAGGACATGGTCGGCATCGACCCCGAGGTCGCATGCCACAAACTGAACATCGATCCGACGAAGAGGCCAGTGTCCCAGAAAAGGAGAAAGTTCGGTCTTGAAAAGTACGCAGCTCTGGCCGAGGAAGTAAAGAAACTGCTAGATAACAAGTTGATCGAGCAAGCAGATCAGCCGCAGTGGGTGGCCAATGCAGTGCTAGTAAAAAAAGCAAACAACTCTTGGCGACTATGCATCGACTTCACCGACCTCAATGAGGCCTGCCCGAAGGATTACTTTCCAATGCCGCACATCGATCACCTCGTAGATAGCACCGCTGGGCACGAGATGATGACGTTCATGGATGTTTTTGTCGGGTATCACCAGATCGCCATGGACAAAAATGATCAGCAACACACATCTTTTCTGACAGAGAAAAATGTGTATTGTTGGAAGAGGATGCCATTTGGTCTGAAGAACGCAGGGGCAACCTACCAGCGTTTGGTAAATCGAATGTTCACCGACGATACTGGAAAGACCATGGAGTTATACATCGACGACGTTGTGGTGAAAAGTGAGAAGAAGGAGGACCATCTGTGCCACCTCGCCCGGACCTTTGACATCTTGAGAAAATACAACATGCGCCTAAATCTCAAGAAATGCAGTTTCGGGGTTGGTTCGGGAAAGTTCCTGGGCGATATCATCAGTCAGAGGGGTATCGAAGCTAACCCTACAAAAATCAAATCCATCATGGACATGGAACCACCTCGCAACGTGAAAGAAGTCCAAAGATTGACCGGTTGTCTCGCAGCTCTCAACAGATTCGTATCCAGAATGGGGGATAAGTGCAAGCCTTTTTTCGAAGCCATGAAAAAAGGAAAGTTCTCATGGACCCCGCAATGCCAAGCCGTGTTTCTAAAGCTCAAAGTGTACCTCTCAGACCCCCAGGTCTTGGCAAAACCCATACCAGGTCGGGATCCGATCTTAGCGCGGTGTTAGTGCGAGCAGAAGGTAAGTACCATTTGCCTATATACTTCGTCAGCCAGACTTTGAATGATGCCGAGCTCAAGTACCTGCCGCTCGAGAAGCTTGCCCTTGCCTTGATTATGAGCGTCTGGAAGCTTCGACAGTATTTTTTCGATCACCAAATAGAAGTCCTAACTACCATGCCACTGAGGCAGGTTTTGCACCGACCTGATACAGCTGGAAGATTGTTGAAATGGTCCGTTGAGTTAGGACTGATCGGGATCACCTTCGCACCCCGAACTGCGATAAAGGCTCAGGTTCTCGCCGACTTTCTCACCGAGCTCACCTTCCAGAAAAGACACCAGAGGCGGCCGACATCCCATGGACATTGCATGTCGACAACTCTTCGACGAGCACCCGAGCAGGGGCTGGAGTGGTCTTAATCAGTCCCAAACAACAATTCTTCACCACGGCTGTAAGTTTTGATTTTCATGCCACCAACAACGAAGAAGAGTATGAGACCTTGATAAATGGCCTGGAAATGACGATGGCCATCAGTGTGCAAAAATTGAAAGTTTCTGGCCGATTCCCGGTTGGTCGTATGCGGATGTCGAGAATACGAAGCACGGGGTGAACAAATGATGAAATACCAGCAGATAGCGAAGATCCTCATCGAAAAGTTCGAGGAGGTGCAAATAGAGTTGATACCTCGAGCAGAAAACACACATGCAGATGCACTAGCTCGCTTGGCCACGTCGGAAGGCGCCACAAATATGGACAACATAGCAGTTACTAAACTTGACACTCCCTCAGCAGGTCGCGTCATCATCGACATAAAGGAAATAACTTGGAGGAACCAAGCGAGTCCATCAAACATTCATAGGGGAGTCCTTCAGATCGCGACCCCGAAAAACAATTGGATGACCGAAGTCAGAGACTACATCGAAAGGGATCCGCCAGAGGATAAGGTCGCCTTCGCCGACATAACTAAGAGCAGCGAGGTATGCCATCATCGACGAACAGCTTTATAAGCGAAGTTTCTCTTTGCCACTTTTGAAATGCGTCACCCCGGAAGAAGGCCAAGTGATCCTGAAGGAAATCCATGAAGGAGATTGTGGAAATCATACCGCAGGCCAGTCTCTCGTCTACAAGACGGTCAAATAAGGCTATTATTGGCTAACTTTAAGGAAGATGCGATTGCATATGCAAAGAAGTGCCAGCAATGCCAGTTTTTCGCCCCGATGATTAAGCGAGCTCTGGAGGAGCTCACATCAATCTACAGCCCATGGCCTTTCGCGAGGCGGGGAATCGACCTGATCGGTCCGTTCCCAAAAGCCCCAGGTAGTTCGAAGTTTACAGTGGTTGCGGTAGACTATTTCACCAAATGGGCGGAAGCAGAACCTTTGGCGACCATTACCCAGGAGAAAATCATTCGATTTATATGGAAAAACATCATTTGTCGTTTTGGTTTACCACAAGCAATCGTCACAGATAATGGGAAGCAATTCGATGGTTTCGAGATCGATGCCTTTTTTGCGAAATGGAAAATCGCAAAGCTGTTCTCCACCCCCTATCACCCCCAGTCCAATGGGCAGGTTGAAGCTGTGAACAAAATAATCAAACACACCCTGAAAACTCAACTCATTGAGTCAAAGGGATTGTGGGCTTTCAAGCTTCCGAGCATCCTATGGTCATATAGGACCACTTGCCGAAATTCAACCAGGCGTAAACACCTTTTTGCTATGGCTTTTTCGGGACGGAGGCGATCATACCGGCCGAGGTAGTGGTCGGGAAGCCATCGAACATCGCAGACAGTCACAGAGGACAACGATCAAGCCATATCTCTCAGCCTCGACCTCCTCTAAGAAAAAAGATTGGAAGCCAACTTAAGAAACGCAAACTATAAACAAAAGTTGGAAAAATACTACAACTCAAAAGCAAAAATCCGAAGATTCAAGGTCGGCGACCTCGTCTTAAAAAGGATCCTCGGCGTCCAGAAAGGAGTTTTCGGTCCAACTTGGGAGGGACCCATGAAGATTTCGAAATGCCTCCCAAATGGGGCTTACCAGCTCGAGGACTTGGAGGGCATTCCCGCGATGTATCCGTGGAATGCGACCTACCTGAAGAAGTTCTACCAATAACTATGAGTTGAAAAATCCAGATCGGTGGTATATTTCTCCATGAATTACGACTTATAACACAAGCTTGCTCCATCTTTTTACATTTACGAACTTGGGGGACTGGTCCCCGACCTCTCACGAGTTCGATCAGAAATAGATTCGCAAATGAAAAAGTCTAAGTCGGCTAAGCCAAGAACACATGAAGGCTAGTATGTCGCATACCCAGTCTAAGTCGACCTCGGTCGCATACCAAGTCTAAGTCGGCTAAGCCAAGAATATGTGAAGGCTAGTATGTCGCATACCCTATCTAAGTCGACATCGGTCGCATATCCTATCTAAGCCGACAGTCAAGTCGCTATCAATTAACAAATCTGTTATCATTATGATTTTTTATCCAGATGTTCGAGAAGACAATCTGCGAGAAGACAAGATACACAAAATAAACAAGCATTCAAACCAGGAAGCGAGAAAGATAGAAATGAAAAGGAACTGCGATTTCATTAATAAACGCCCGAAGGCAGCGAAGTCCTACGCCCCTTGGGCAAACACTTACACACCCCGAAGGGCAACCTAACTAGCTGATAAGAAAACCCCGAAGGGCGACATAAAGGGTGCCCAAGGCATTTCGCATATTGCGCAGAAAAAGCCATCCTAGGAATCATTTCTACGGAGCATCCGAGGTCCCCTCAACAGGGTTGGTCGTCGTGTTTTGCTCAGCCTCGGGAATCTCGACGCTAAACTGATTCCCTTCACCATTTCCACCATCATCACCACCAACAACCTCCCTACCATCGCCATCCTGGCCATCATCCATTTCTTCATTCAACAGCCCGAGCAACTCCTCGGGATCATAAAGATTAGCACCTGGGGGTAGGAAACTGAACTCCACACCAAAGGCAGCAAGGTCTTTGATGGGAAGATCATCCCCTCGAAAGCGGGGTTATTAAGCATGTATCCGTGAGCATCTCGTACATCGCCGACTTTGCTCCATCAAGGTCGCCACTTCGATGACAAGCCCGAAACGGCGTTAGAAAAAAATGAGTGGATATAGGCGAGTTGGGAGGTGATGGCGCTCAATTTCACGATTGGTCGAAAAGTCATGGACCTCAGCTTCTAACAGGCGACACCGAGCCTCCACCTCAGCAGTCATGTCCATGCACTCTTTCACGTTTTTTTTGATCTCGAAGCTCGAGATCCTTCACCATCTGGGAGATTTTCTTCTCTAGCTCGTCCTGCTCCTGGGTCACATTTCTCAATTTCTCCTCGGCCGCAGCTTTTGCATTGATAGCAGCCTCCCGCTCTTACGATGACCTGGCCAAGTCTACCTTCATCGACGAGCAATGTGCTTCAGCTTTCTGGGCCTGGATCTTTTCCCGGCCATACTGATCCCAACTCCATTCAAAGAAGGCCAAAGAACGACACATGTGAGCAATCCCCGAGGTAAGATTCTCGGAGAAGTGCTGTGTATGAGCTTCCTCGTGGAGATCCAGAGTCCAAGACCTCGGAGCATCTTCGGCTATCTGCCGGAGGTAGGAAGGGTGGGTGTCATTGGCCACAGGAGCTCGCGACCACAAGTAGTTGCGGGTCGACTCCCCCCGAAATACTCCATCATCCAGTTTGTATCTGCAAGGCAGTTAGACATAAACATCGTACACTCGAAATAAAATATAGAAATGAAGTCATAAGTAAAACGAGGTATACCGTTGGCAGAAATCCGGGTTCCACCCAAGGAAAGTGCGATCATCGGGATCGCGAGCCCGATGTTGTGTGAGCTCGACAATCCTATCAGGGGTCCCCACGGAACCCGAGACCAACACTTTCCCACTCGGGGAGTCCCGGAGCACATCCATGTCCACGGACGTCCGGATGTGTTTAGAGGAGCTCCCCTCGGTTGCTCGCATTTCGGCAAGAGCCCTTTTCCGGCCTCGGTCGGGGGCGGCGATAGCTTTGGCCCTCGGAGGTGGGGCCCCAGTGGCCCCACCGACCGTGGCATCCTTCTTCTGGCTCGCCCGCTGCCTGAACAGAGCCAAGGCGCGAGAAACCTTTTCGCGCATCTCCTCGGCGTTCAAGTTTTGCATCTCGTCGGTAACTTTGGAGGATGTGAAACAGATAGGCTCGATGAAGGAAACTGCAGATAAGATGAAGATCAGGAAATGACAAGAGAATAACCAAAGAAGTCGAGTCAACGCGAGTAAAATCCTGGAAAGCTTACCGGGAAGGTCGGCGTCCAGCGACGATCGAGGTGGAACAGTTAGGCCCGCAAATTCTAGACACGTCAACCGTTGGAGGATGATCAGCGACCTCTCGTCCGGATCAATTAAGCACACCTGAACCAGCCGGACCAAGAAGGGAAGGGAGAGCTCGGATGCTTTGGATTTCTTGGGAGCTACAATAGGGAGAAGAAGTTAAATCAGTATTACGGGAAAGAGAAAAGCAAAAAAGCTTACTTTTAAGAATCGCTTAGTCGCGAGGAATCTCGCGATATCCGAGGGCTCCGAAGGTAAAAATGGGACTCTGCCAGGCTCCCCCTACCAACCACCACTTCTCTTTCCAGTCTTGGACCTTGCTAGGGAGGTCCTCAACTATTTTCATATGATGGCGGGCTTTCACATAGTAGTACCCGGGGTCTTTACCCCACTTCGCCAGCGAGATGAGAAGATTCATTTCCATGACAGAAGGGAACACCCGAGGTTGGATGCGACCGAACAGAGATAAGATCCCAAAGATGGTGCTCCACCCATTGGGAGTGATTTGTGTCGGAGCTAGGCCCCAAAACCACAGCAGCGAAGTAATAATAGGATGAAGCGGAAAACGAAGCCCAACCTTCATTGTGTCATAGTTCATCGCCAAACACCCATCAGGGACCTGGTCGGCATAATCGATCTTATAACCGGGAACCCATAAGTGGACGTCACTGGGGACTTGAAATTTTTCTCTCCATAGAAAAAGCTCGGCCTCGGTTACCGAGTTAGTTACCTCACCCACAATAAAAATACTGTCCGCACGAGTTCGGGTTGGTCGGGGGATCAATTCACGAGGATAAGACATACTCTCCTCTATCTGCAACCTGCGATCAATGTCATCAATCTCGTCGTCATCACTCGGCATGTCGGGTACGACCTCATCCAACAAGAAGTCGAACTCGGCTGGATCAATCGATCCCGAACTTGGCTCATCTCCTTCCTCCCCCACCATCTCCAAAACCTAAATTTCCGGCGCGACGGGGGCCAAAGACCTCCCCAAGGAGTCCCCCTCGGTCCGACGAAGGTGGCGTTTTCTCGATGTGACCTCACCCCTAGCTGACATAGGAATTCCACTCACCGTCTCCGAGGAGACTTCCAATACCGAAGTTTCAGGCCGCCGTGGCCACATCGCCGGCAAATCATCGCAATCGGAGCAGAACTCTCGACCGCGCTCCCCGAGTCCTCCCGATTCGAGGCAAACATTGTTCACCAAATCACAGGAAACGAAGAGAAGAAAGAGATCTAGGGCTTACCTGAGGAAAAAATGAACACCGGAACCGCTCGCACAAGAATCGCCTGAGCAACTAGGCAGTTATCGAAAGTTTGAAGAAGTGAAAAGTGAAAAATGAGAGGGGAAAGGGGTATTTATAGAAGGGTTCTAGGGCATAAGTGATTGGACCGAGGCTTTTCGCATCCAGCGCGTGAAAGCCACTCGCCATCATTGCCTACTCACGAGTAGGCAAAGACAGACGAGGCAAACAGCGTCGATTCAGTGATTTCAAAAAAACAACAACCAGCGACTAAAGAAGCCACCGGACATCGCACCCCACGTTATTGACTAGAAGGATAGCTCATCCCCCTTGGCAAGCATAGGCAAATGAGCTAGGGGTTATTGTTGTGGGAATATGGCGCGAGGTTGGGCTCGACCTGGAAAGAAACAGAGGAGGACCAGACCACATTTTGCACAAGTATAACACCTCGCGGAAAGGATGGAAACGAAGGCATGCCAAGCACCAGTACACAACCTGGATGCACCTCGCAGGTCGCGCACTGACACAAGTATGGAGCATTAATGGGGATAGGACCCGTGGTAGGCGAGCAGCCCCAGGGACCTTACTTAAGAATGGCCTCAATCAGAGATGTGTCGGTAAAGGATGGTAATGATGAGTAGCTATGAGTAGATAGACGCCTAAATCCTTGCAAATTCGGATTTGCCTAGGGCGATGTCCCAGCGAGGAGCGCGAGCACTTGATCCCTCGAGCGACCTCCCAGCGACCTCCGACCTGGGTCACATCAATCATGTAGCATTTAATGTTTTGCAAAGCTATTTTCGGCTACTTATCTTTATAAATCGGGAGAGTGAGCTCCACTCTCCCAAACCTTATAAATAGGGGTCATTTATGACCAAGGAAAAAGGAGAAATCAATACCTTATCAAACCTCTTGCAAATCTATTGTTCAAACTCTTACTCTCTCAAGCAATCATATAACATAAATACAATCCATCTTACACATTTATTGTTTGTGTCACTAAGATCATCAAGCCACATCTTAATCCATAATCCTCATATTTTAGTACACAACAATTTTAAGACCTCGTCCGATAAGAAGTCGAACTCGGCTGGATCAATCGATCCCGAACTAGGCTCATCTCCTTCCTCCCCCACCATCTCCAAAACTTGAGTTTCCGGCGCGACGGGGGCCGAAGACCTCCCCAAGGAGTCCCCCTCGGTCCGGCGAAGGCGGCGTTTTCTCGATGGGACCTCACCCCTAGCTGACACAGGAATTCCACTCACCATCTCCGAGGAGACTTCCAATACCGAAGTTTCAGGCCCGCCGTGGCCACGTCGCCGATGAATTGTCGCAATCGGAGCAGAACTCTCGGCCGCGCTCCCCGAGTCCTCCCGATTCGAGGCAGACATTATTCACCAAATCACAAGAAACGAAGAAAAGAAAGAGATTTAAGGCTTACCTGAGGAAAAAATGAACACCGGAATCGCTCGCACAAGAATCGCCAGAGCAACTAGGCAGTTATCTAAAGTTTGAAGAAGTGAAAAGTGAAAAACGAGAGGGGAAGGGGTATTTATAGAAGGGTTCTAGGGTATAAGTGATTGACCACTCGCCAGATCCGGTAGCGTGGAAAGTCACGTACATCATTGCCTACTCTGAGTAGGCGCGGCAGACGAGGTGAACAAAACCGCGATTCCGATTTCAAGATAACAACCCAGCGACGCAAAGAAGCCACCAGACATCGCACCTCACGTTATTGACTAGAAGGATAGCTCATCCCCCTTGGCAAGCATAGGCAAATGAGCTAGGGGTTATTGTTGTGGGCATATGGCGCGAGGTCGGGCCCGACCTGGAAAGAAACAGAGGAGGACCAAACCACATTTTGCACAAGTATAACACCTCGCGGAAAGGATGGAAACGAAGGCATGCCAAGAAACCCCAGACGTTAACTGGGACGCACCTCTCGCAGTCATGCAGACCGACACAAGTACGGAGCATTAATGGGGATGGGACCCGTGGCAGGCGAGCAGCGAACAGGGACCTTACCTAAGAATGGCCTCAATCAGAGATGTGTCGGTAAATGACGGTAATGATGAGTAGCTATGAGTAGATAGACGGCTAAATCCCTGCAAATCCAGATTTGCCTCGGGCGACGTCCTAGCGAGGAGCGCGAGCTCTAGATCCCTCGAGCGACCTCCCAGCAACCTCCGACCTAGGTCACATCAATCATGTAGCATTTAATGTTTTACAGAGCTATTTCCGGCTACTTGTCTTTGTAAATCGGGAGAGTGAGCTCCACTCTCCCAAACCATATAAATAGGGGTCATTTATGACCAAGGAAAATGGAGAAATCAATACCTTACCAAACATCTTGCAAATCTATTGCTCAAACTCTTACTCTCTCAAGCAATCATATAACATAAATACAATCCATCTTACACATTTATTTTTTGTGTCACTAAGATCATCAAGCCACATCTTAATCCATAATCCTCATATTTTAGTACACAACAGGTATGACCTAAGACTGAAATATAAGTATTGGTGAATCTGTTTTAAAATTATTATTATTAATTATTAATTATACTTTAATATTAATATTATTATTGATTATTATATATATTTTTAATATATTATTATTTTTAACTTTTTAATATATATTTTTTATAATTACAAAAATAATATTATTATTGTGTTTATTATAATAATATATAATTTTAGTAAACATATATATGTATATTAATATGTTTTTTATTATTGTTGAAAATATGAGTTAATAATAACGTTAATATATATTTTTAATATTTTTATTATTAATAATATATTATTAAATAATAATATTTTTATTTTATTTTTATTAAAATATTATTAAGAATTCGCTTTAATTTAATTTTTTTCTAAATATAGTATTATTATTAAAAAATTATATTATTTATATATTTTAATATTATTATATTTAATATGATTATTATTATTATTGAAGTTGGTTATTATTTTTATTTTTATTTTTATTAAATAATTTTTTTAATAAAATAATATTATTATTAAATTATTATTGTTGTTGGTTGGTGGAAGGTAATATTATGAAATGAATGATAATATTTTTTGTGGAAAAAAAATTTAATTCCTCAAAATGTGGAATACATAAACTCATGGGGTATGTAAAGAATCACAATTCATTTCCTTGATTTTTTGGAATGACCATTCCTAATGGAATTATGATTTCTTTCAAAAATACATACCAATCAATATATTTGGAATATATTAAGGAATGATCGTTCAATTTCTTATCTATTCCAACATACCAACCACACCATTAATTATACCAATTGTCATTCTGTTGCAAGTCGTTTTATTTGGGAAATATGATGTGGCTAATTCAGTGACAACTCACAAACAAAATATGCACGTGTAAAATAAACTATAAATAAGAAGAATTTGTTGACCCAGTTCGTCAAGAAATGACTACTTTGGGGGCATTCCAAGCCAGGGATGTAGTATTGCGAGTTTTACACGTACAATATATGATATATCTCATGAAGATGAATCGCTATGGAAGAAGATGATTTGGAGAGTTGGTATATAAGTGCTAGGGTTTTGTATGGATGAACTCTCAAATTTTTCTATACCTCACCTCTCTGGGAAATTTTTGTAACCTTTTTCTTGAACCTCTCTCTTGTTGTTTTTTCTTCTATTTATTGGATTTGGATAAGCTGGTGGTGTCCTGGCTAGCACGAGCTGGCGATTTCTTAACATGCACGAATCTATGCGGTGTTGCCACGTTTTCTGTTTGTTCTTCTTTGGTTGACATTTGTCTTTACTTGCTCGAGAAGTATTCGACTTGTCATCCAGGTGGTGATGGTGGCATCGTGGGTGACCCGATTTTTGTGCTCGCCGGGTGGTTATTCGCACTCATGAAATTTTGGCCCTTGTGGTCGTTCATTGGGTGTGGTCATAAACCAAACACCACGACCTTGATTAATGCTGCCCCTACTCTCAACTCTTACGGACCTCTCATTAGCCATGTATGCGTGTTTCGCTCCCCCGATAGGTTGCTTTGCTTGCACTCGAAAACGTTATTTGTAAACCAAAAGCTTTTGGTTCTTGTTGTCTGCTTTCGCCCGAGGCGGCGTGTCCTCCTCCTCTGTTAAATGCGGGTTTCGTCTCTCCTTCGCTCTGTTAAATGCGGGCCCGTCTTTCCTTCTCTGTTCGTCTAGGCTTTGTCTTTCCTTCTATGTTCGTCTGGGCTTTGTCTTTCCTTCACTGTTCGTCTGGGCTTCGTCTTTCCTTCTCTGTTTGTCTGAGCCTTTAGGATATCTGAACCCTCAGGATATCTGATCATCGAGCATACTGACCCCTCAGGTTTGTCTGAGCCCTCAGGATATCTGAGTATCGAGCATACTGACCCCTCAGGTTTGTCTGAGCCTTCAGGATATCTGAGCATCGAGCATACTGACCCCTCAGGTTTGAATGAGCCTTCAGGATGTCTGAGCCCTCAGGATATTTGATCATTGAGCATACTGACCCCTCAGGTTTGTTTGAGTTTTCAGGATATCTGAGTGTCGAGCATACTGACCCTTCAGGATGTCTGAGCATTCAGGCTGTCTGAGTCCTCAGATCACTTGACTCAGCTTATTTGATTCCTTCTTTCTTGATCTGAGTGGCTATCATGCCCGTTTGCTCGATAGGTTGATTGAGCAACTTTGGTTGGTAAATAGCAAGCTGGCGAACAAAACTTCATGATTGGTCGGTGAGCGGCGAGCACACTTGTCCATCGAGCATAATTATTTTAATAGTTTAATATTACATGTGTCTCTCTTATGTGTTCGATTAATGCTCAATAATTATATTGAACACAACAATACCCCCCAGTTGGGTCACTTTGTATTCAACATGGGGCCCGGCTGTTATAATCTGATTTGGTCATAGTTGACGTCATTTCGTATTCCATGCCAGATTTTCAAAATTGAATCCAGTATCTATAAATACCTCATTTTGCCGCCTTAATCTCTTTTCTTTCTTTTCTTCTTCTCTTTGCCTCTGTTTTCCATCACTTTCGTGTCTAAAAAACATTCGGCGAGGGCTTTATCATTCCGGTGAAGGATCTTACTCAGGTAACCATTGTATACATTCTCTCATTGTGATTATGGCTTCTTGCTCAAACTCTTTTGTTTCAATAGAATCCGACCACCATAGTTCCTCTTCCCTCTCTATTGGTAGAATCCCCCATGGCGACGCTAACGCGCCGGAGACGAATGTCTCGGGTTCAGGGTCTCGTTGGTAAGTTCGGCAGCCATTTGCCGTTCTTTCCTCCGATTCTGATGAAGCCCTAAACGAATTGGATAGGGACTTAGCCCGTAGCGATTTTTTGGATGATTCAGATGAGGATTCCTTGCCCCAACCCCAAATTAGGTCTAGGGTTGTAGATAGTGTTGATGTGAATAGGGATGATGATAATGTGAGGGGGGAAATTTTGATGGCTGTGAATGTAACTGAATCGAACATAGGGATAGGCGGCGAGCAAAATTCTGAACTTGATATACCTGTTGGTGTCCCTCATAGCCCAACATATAATGAGTATAATGCTTGTTATAATTTTGATTGGCCCGAGCAACCTCATAGGATTAGGGTTGAAAATGAGTACCCAGCGAGCAAGATTGTGAGTGTAATCGATGTTGATATGCTCGCTCAACTGTATAGAAATTACAAAAAAAGATGTCTTTTTCTGGGCACCGGGTCCTGATGAGCGAGCAGACCAGCCCCCTGAAGGTTGTGTTGCTGTGAATTTGGACACAATGGAAACCGGCCTTCGATTCCCACTCCATCCGGCTATCACTCGTTTGCTTGTTGAATTGAACATCACCATCACGCAGCTGAAGCCGAATGGGTGGCACATGATTATGAGCTTCCTGACTTTGTTCGGCAAAATGAAGCCCAGATATTATCCCTCAGCAGTTGAACTTGCTCGATTAGTGCATTTGAGCCGTCCAAAGGGCGAACATGGATGGCTATTTATGCAAGCAAATGCCAAGTGCAAAATCATTGAGGATGTGACGAACAAAATCAGTGATTGGAAGGAGAAATTCTGGTTCGTTGGGGGCGATTGGAAGAGCCCGGCTTTTAGAAGCGAACCAGATGCTCGTTTGGACATCCCCACTGATTTTGGGGTTTATCGTAAGTATTTTTGTGTCTTTTGTTCTTCAGTTTGAACTGATTTTAACTTACTCTTTATTTCAGGAATTCCAGCTGCGACGGATAAAGAGACCAATGACGGCTATTTTAGCAGCGTTTGGCAAATTGATCTCGAGTCTCGCTCGGAACGATCTGTGAAGACCCTGAATACCGCCGAACAGAGGAAGAAAGGAGGCTTGTACGTGCCCCCTCATCATCTTGTAGCTGTTAATCCCGCTGGTAAGGATTGCCTCTTACATTTGCATAAGCTTTGTACTTTTTGCTAGTTGTTTCCCTTTCTTACATAATGAATTGTTTTGTTTATAGCTTTCCCTGTTGTTACTGTTGTCGTGAGTACGTCCGAACATACCGAGATGGCTCGAAGAAAAAGACCTCAGGAGCTCGCTAGAATTCAAGCCGAGTGGGAGGCTCAGCGAGCAAATCGGGGAGATGCGAGCAGGGCGGGCCGAGCATCTGCGTCTGGCCCTGGGGAATTGAGCCAACCAAAAAGGACTACTCGTTCAGCCGAGCAGGCGGCGAGCGAACAGGATTCATCTCCAAAAAGACCAAGGATGGAAACCAGCGAGCAGGGGCCAAGCGAACAAGCTCAGACGAGCACACCACGCGAACATGCTCAGACGAGCAATGATGCTGTTAGGGTGACTCAGACCCCTACTGCCGAAGCGATCAGAATGACCGCCTCCATGGTCGGTCCGGTCGTGCAGATTGTTGAAATAGAGGTTGGCATGTCTTCTCCACCTCCTGCTGGGCCCCGATCATGGACCCCTTTGAGCCCTGAGCTCCGGTCCCCCGAGGATAAATCATTCTTGGGATGGGATCCGGCTCGTGCGAACAGGTACATTTTGTTCACTTTATTTCCTTTTTGATTGATTTTGTTCGCCTAGTTATGTTTGTTTGCTCGGGTGTATGTGTAGGTTGAGCAGGTTGGCACCCTTGATGCCCAATTTGAAAAACTACTACTGCTCACCAAGTGTTAGTAAGGTTCCCGGCATTCCCAAGCATGTTCAAAAGGCGTGCCAGACCCCCGTTCGAGCATGGACCACTGAGCTTGAAAAGGCCACTACGGGTCCAACTCCTCTGGAAAACATGCGACTTGGCCTGGTACTCCAGGGCCAATCTATGGTCGTCCTTGAGAAAGTTTATGCTGAGTCCGCCAATCTTCATGCCAACTACTTGGCTCTGATCAGAAGTTTTGAAGAAAAGGTGAACGAGCTGAGCAAAACTCAGGATGAATTGAGGTTGGCTCAAGGACAGATATCCTCGGCTCAAGCGGATGCTCATAAAGCTCAGGAGGATGCTCGCCAGGCTCAAGAGGATGTTCGTCAGGCTCAGGAAGTTGCTCGCCAGGCAAGGGAGGAGCTAAATCATTCTCAGGAGGAGGTGGTCAGCATACGGAGAGCTCAGGGTGAGATGAATGTCTAGCTTCGTAGACTCCGAACTGACGTCGAGGCCATGGAAAGTGAGAAGAATGTGCTCGGCCAACAACTCATCATTGCTGAAGAGACCAACACTCGTTTGGGTCTCGAAAATTCAAGGCTGCACAATGAAGAATATGTTGATTCCATGTCTAACTTCTCCTATATATGTGCCTTTGCTGATGCTATCCGGTCTGCTCGCCACACACTCACTGGCGAACAAATTGCCCCACTCATATCCAGTTTCCGGCAGTACCTGATCGACAACCCACCAGATCGCAACCTTCCGATGTCTGACTTGAACGATCTGTGTGACTTCTCCACTCTTCCTGAAGGGATCGAGGTTGATGATCCTATCCTGGATGAGGAAGACGGCTCGGATGTGAATATTGCTGGTGTTGCTGATCAAGTTCTCCGAGCTAAGTCCGGGTTCGATCAGGTGCAGGTCGAACAAAGGGAACCTCATGTGACCGAGCAAAGTGTACCTCCTGGCGAGCAGACTAGACCTGACCATGCTGAAGGAGCCGTTGCTGAGGGGGCCGAGCATGATTTGTTCGACATTTCGCTTCCGTCCACCCCCAACTATGAATCTGTCCCTTAGTATAATTCTTGTTTTACTGAACAAATGTTGTGTAATTTTTGTCTTCTTCATTTTGTTCGAACAATTCCTTCTATACTTGTGTAATTTTTGCTTTCTTCTATCTTGTTCGAACAATTCAAAACTGAATGGTTGAATTGCATATTGAACTGTTTCCTCTAACCTGATCATTGAGGATGAATGTTGTTGCTGATGATTCATTGATGCTTGTGTTGCTTGATGTTTGCTTTGTTGCTTTCTAGTTTATGCCTCTTTTCTTCTGCATGAATTCGAACATAATAAATGTCCTTGATCTTGTATGTTTGGTCGTTAGCGCCTGTTTTTCCGTATAAGAATCGAACAATCGGATGTGTCTGTGTTTGACTTGACTTCGGTTTATGATTGGTTTACGTTAGGTGCAATCATGAAGGTTGGCTTACGTAGGTGCAACCCATCGTTCGCAATCGGCTTACGTAACGGGCGATTGCTTCTGCTCTGGTCATCTTATTTATGGTGCGACCTATGTACTCAATGCGTGCTTTGTAGCGAGCATGGTAAGTACACGCTCTTTCGCCAAGAAAACACAAACTCTGCTCTGTCCAATTCTTGTTGGATTCTGGTCGTCTTATTGCGGTGCGACCAGATTGGGCATATGGCCAAACAAACTAGATAAAGGAATAAACACCACGCAGGATGTTTTTAATCTTTGAGGCTCTTATCCACATTTATTACAACTTCTTTTCTGCAAACAAGACTTGCTTACAAATTTACATTCGTGTATAAACCTTATTGATGCCTTGATGTCTTTTCCTTTTGCCAATCGAGCAGAGGTTTTCTGGTTATGTGTTCAACACCCCTTGCTCGGCTTTTGAGGTCGGTCTGCTTATCTTGAGCGAACAAAGGTTTTCTGACCATCTGCTCGTGATCAAGCGAACACAGACTTGGGCGCTTGAAAATATGTAATCACTTCTGTTCGGAATGGTTCCAGTATTTCTGAACCAACAAAAATTCTAATTCTGGTCTGTCCGGGTCGCCAATGACGGACTCTAGCTGCTCAACAGGTGTTGCTCGTCTTTTCTTTTGTTTCCACCTGGGATCTATGTTCGACCTCTGGTGCTCATCTTCGACCTCCATTGGGTCGAATCCTATGTGAGGTTCTAAGTCCGGTAACCCGCATTCAGATTGTTCTTGGGCAGATCTATACTCGTGGGAGCGGGGACTTGTCAGATCGCCCCGGGCTCCTTGCTCGCCCGGGGAGTTATGTCCGCCCGGAACGAAGCATTTGTTCGTTGGCTTGAATCTCCGACTTCCCATATTGGTTCTACCAAGCTGACAACATTTTGTCTTTCTGGTACGCACAATAGTAAGCGATCCCGAGCTTTTTCCTGATCGTCCTTTATGCTGCCCGTTCCATCAAAAATAGGAAATTTAAGACAATAGTAATAAGTTGAACAAGCTGCCTTAAATTCCTGGATGAACGGACGACCTAAGAACCAATTATTGGTAGATGGAGAATCGATGATTACAAAATCTAGCATTCTAGTTCGTCGAATCTCCGGGTCTAAAGTTGACGCCTAACCTGATCAGATCATAGGGCCGGGTTATAGATCCCCCCGAAACCCATGATGGTGTGTTTACATAGTTCTATATAGATACATATATCCTCAACTTGCTTCTCCATTTGGTGCAGAGTGTTTACGAACAGAATGTTCGCATATGCTCCGGTGTTGACCAGGAGGCGACGCACCGTCAAATCGAGAAAATGAGTGCTGATGATGGTTAGAGAGTCATTGTGTGGGGTGATTATGCTCGCCACATTCACCCGATGTGCTCATCTGTTAGGCACTTGATAGCAACCCCCACCCAGAGCCATGGTTCGGACAGATCATGTTAATTTCTTGCCCCTCCCTTCCTTTGTTCGTGGTTGGGGCCCCTTTTTTTGGTAAGTCCAGCTGTCGGCAAAATTCCTCCTGATCGCTGTCGGACTCCTCTTCCACCTTACGCTTTCTCTTCTGATCACCCGACCTCTCGCGCTAGGTTTCTCTGTTCGCCGGCTTCTTAATATACTGAGCAAGGCGATTTTCCTCGTATAATTTCCAGAGCTGACGCATGAGGTTGCGGCACTCGTCTGTATTGTGCCCGATAAACTCATGGAACGAGCAGAACTTGGAAGGATTTAAATGAGTTTTATCCCTGAAAATTCATCGGGGTTTTTCCAACATGTCACGATCCTTAATCTGGTTATATACTGTCTCAGCCGAGACCCCGAGAATACTCTGAAGTGCACGTGCTTCGGCCCCTTCTTCAAATGGTTTGAAAGATCCTGAGGGTTTGTACCCCCCTTCGCCTGTTGGTTTCTTTTCGGCGATCACCTTCCTGGTCGCCATGTCTTGGCCTGCTTGCGATTGGGCGAGCAGATCTTGCATCGTTATGATCTTGGCTGCTCGCTCACGGAATTCGACATATGTGTTTGGCCATTCTTGATGCATGGCCTTCCACATGTCCGAATTCAGAGTCAGGCCTCCGACCACCGTGAGGATCTTGGCATCCTCTTCGACGGGAGCCCCATCATACAAACATTTATCGAACCTTTCCACGTATGCATGATCTGACTCTCCCTTGAGTTGGGAAAAATGTGCTAACCGTTGTTTCGGGGCCTGGCGAGCACACATAGATGAGAAATGGGATAGGAATTTCTGTCCCAACTGGGTAAAAGACGTGATGGACGCAGCGGGCAAAGAAGAAAACCACCTATGTGCTCGATCACCCAAAGTCATGGGAAATGATCGGCACTGCGTTGCATCAGTGGCACCCATTGCGATCATATAATCCGAATATTTGCTGAGGTGAACATGTGGGTCAGACTCAGCATCGAATATAGGGATTGGTGGTTGGTTTTTTACTATTTTTTCTTGTACTTCAGCTGCCATGATCGCCGGTGTTAGTGGCGAGCACGGCAGTGTGCTCGCCCGAGGGAGTCCTTTCGTCGCGGCCAGGTCGGCCTGTAAGCCCTCGATTGCTTTTTGCATTTCTGTAAATTTCGTGGAACTGACAGACTTGGATCGGGGCTGTGTCCCATCATGAGGACCCAGAGGGTCATGCTCGTGATGGGGCAGTCCCCCTTTCCATGCTTGTCCTTGACTACCTAATCGATGATGGATAGACAATTTAGTTCCAGACGATTCTTATTTTTTCTGCTGTCTTTCGGGATGCGGACGATCATGTGGAGCTGAAAGAGCTGGCATGTTCGTCGGCTGGTCCTTCCAGGGATCCCGACGCCTATGTTCACCGATTCGGTCCTTAACAGAGAGCCTCAAACGTCCAAACACCGATTGTCTGGACCTTTGAGGCTGCTCATCGTCCGACATATCAACGACATTTTTGTCGGTCCCCTTTGGTGCATCTTTCACTTTAACTTGCTCGCTATCAGGTGTATGCGAGCGTCGATCACCATCATCTTGAATTTGCAACTTGGTTAACTCTTTTTTGGCCCTCTCTTTTTGTGCTCGTAGCAAGAAAGTGATGGCCTTTGTTGTGGTCGTCGGATCATTGGTGATATCTTCAAGGTTGATGGTTTCTACGGACTGATTTTTGTGAGGCTGGCGCTGAGCCTCTTTCCGATCGTGAGGTCGGCTTTGTCCTGACCTCTCTCTCTGTGTGTTCCTAGATTGAGGCATTATATTTCTTTTTTCTGCCTCGGCTAACTACGGGATTGTGTATGGGTTGGTTTGTTCGCTCCCCTCCTTCTAGCGCCAATTGTTGTGAGTCGTTTTATTTGGGAAATATGATGTGGCTAATTCAGTGACAACTCACAAACAAAATATGCACGTGTAAAATAAACTGTAAATAAGAAGAATTTGTTGACCCAGTTCGTCAAGAAATGACTACTCTGGGGGCATTCCAAGCCAGGGATGTAGTATTGCGAGTTATACACGTACAATATATGATATATCTCATGAAGATGAATCGCTATGGAAGAAGATGATTTGGAGAGTTGGTATATAAGTGTTAGGGTTTCGTATGGATGAACTCTCGAATTTTTCTATGCCTCACCTATCTGGGAAAATTTTGTAACCTTTTTCGTGAACCTCTCGCTTGTTGTTTTTTCTTCTATTTATTGGATTTGGATAAGCTGGTGGTGTCCTGGCTAGCACGAGCTGGCAATTTCTTAACATGCACGAATCTATGTGGTGTTGCCACGTTTTCTGTTTGTGCTTCTTTGGTTGACATTTGTCTTTACTTGCTCGAGAAGTATTCGACTTGTCATCCAGGTGGTGATGGTGGCGTCGTGGGTGACCCGATTCTTGTGCTCGTCGGGTGGTTATTCGCACTCATGAGGCTCGGCCCTTGTGGTTGTTCATTGGGTGTGGCCGCAAACCAAACACCACGGCCTTGATTCTGTGCTCGCCCTAGGGGGCGAGCACATTCTTTTGCTCTCCACTCTTCTGGACCTCTGTTAGCCATATATGCGTGCTCGCTCCCCAATAGGTTGCTTTGCTTGCCTGGAAAACGTTGTTGTAAACCAAAAGCTTTGGTTCTTGCTGTCTGCTCGCCTTCGGAGGCGAGCGTGTCCTCCCTCCTCTGTTCATCTGGGTTTCGTCTCTCCTTCTCTCGTTAAATGCGGGCTTCGTCTTTCCTTCTCTGTTAAATGCAGGCTTTGTCTTTCCTTCTCTGTTAAATTCGGGCTTTGTCTTTCCTTCCTTTGTTAAATGCAGGCTTCGTCTTTCCTTCTCTGTTTATGCGGGCGTCTTTTCCTTCTCGGCCTTGGTGATGTCGATCATCGAGCGTACTGACCCCTCAGGTTTGTCTGAGCCCTCAGGATATCTGAGTATCAAGCATCTTGACCCCCTCGGGTTTGTATCGCGAGCCTTCGGGATATCGAGCATCGAGCATCTTGACCCCCGGGTTTATGCGAGCCTTCAGGATGTCGAGCCCTCAGGATATCTGATCATTGAGCATACTGACCCCTCAGGTTTGTCTGAGTCTTCAGGATATCTGAGTGTCAAGCATCTTGACCGCCGGGATGTCCGAGCATTCATTTGTCGAGTCCTCAGATCACTTGACTCAGCTTATTTGATTCCTTCTTTCTTGATCTGAGTGGCTATCATGCCCGTTTGCTCGATAGGTTGATTGAGTAACTTTGGTTGGTAAATAGCAAGCTGGCGAACAAAACTTCATGTTTGGTCGGTGAGCGGCGAACACACTTGTCCATCGAGCATAATTATTTTAATAGTTGAATATTACACGTGTCTCTCTTATGTGTTCGATTAATGCTGAATAATTATATCGAACACAACAATACCCCCCAGCTGAGTCGCTTTGTATTCAACATGGGGCCCGGCTGTTATAATCTGATTGGGTCATAGTTGACGTCGTTTCGTATTCCATGCTAGATTTTCAAAATTGAATCCAGTATCTATAAATACCTCATTTTGCCGCCTTAATCTCTTTTCTTTTTTTTTTCTTCTCTTTGCCTCTGTTTTCCATCTCTTTCGTGTCTAAAAAACATCCGGCGAGGGCTTTATCATTCCGGTGAAGGATCTTACTCAGGTAACCATTGTATACTTTCTCTCATTGCGATTATGGCTTCTTGCTCAAACTCTTTTGTTTCAATAGAATCGGACCACCATAGTTCCTCTTCCCCCTCTGTTGGTAGAATCCCCCGTGGCGACGCTAACGCGCCGGAGACGAATGTCTTGGGTTCAGGGTCTCGTTGGCAAGTTCGGCAGCCGTTTGCCATTCTTTCCTCCGATTCCGATGAAGCCCTAAACGAATTGGATAGGGACTTAGCCCGTAGCAATTTTTTGGATGATTCAGATGAGGATTCCTCGCCCCAACCCCAAATTAGGTCTAGGGCTGTAGATAGTGTTGATGTGAATAGGGATGGTGATAATGTGAGGGGGGAAATTTTGATGGCTGTGAATGTAACTGAATCGAACATAGGGATAGGCGGCGAGCAAAATTCTGAACTTGATATACCTGTTGGTGTCCCTCATAGCCCAACATATAACGAATCTATGTGGTGTTGCCACATTTTCTATTTGTGCTTCTTTGGTTGACATTTGTCTTTACTTGTTCGAGAAGTATTTGACTTGTCATCCAGGTGGTGATGGTGGCGTCGTGGGTGACCCGATTCTTATGCTCGCCGGGTGGTTATTCGCACTCATGAGGCTCGGCCCTTGTGGTCGTTCATTGGGTGTGGCCGCAAACCAAACACCACGGCCTTGATTTTGTGCTCGCCCAAGGGGGCGAGCACATTCTTTTGCTCTCCACTCTTCTGGACCTCTGTTAGCCATGTATGTGTGCTCGCTCCCCAATAGGTTGCTTTGCTTGCCTGGAAAACGTTGTTGTAAACCAAAAGCTTTGGTTCTTTTGTCACCTTTCGCCGGAGGCGGCGTGTCCTCCCTCCTCTCGTTTCATCCGGTTTCGTCTCTCTCCTTCTCTCGTTAAATGCAGGCGTCTTTTCCTTCTCTCGTTTCGTCTTGGCTTTGTCTTTCCTTCTCTCGTTAAATGCAGGCTTTGTCTTTCCTTCACTTTGTTAAATGCAGGCTTCGTCTTTCCTTCTCTGTTTGTCTGAGCCTTCAGGATGTCTGAACCCTCAGGATGTCTGATCATCAAGCGTACTGACCCCTCAGGTTTGTCTGAGCCCTCAGGATATCGAGAAAATCTAGCATCTTGACCCCCGGGTTTGTGCGAGCGCCCGGGATATCTGAGCATCAAGCATACTGACCCCTCAGGTTTGTCTGAGCCTTCAGGATGTCTGAGCCCTCAGGATATCTGATCATTGAGCATACTGACCCCTCAGGTTTGTCTGAGTCTTCAGGATATCTAAGTGTCGAGCATACAGACCCTTCAGGATGTCTGAGTATTCAGGTTGTCTGAGTCCTCAGATCACTTGACTCAGCTTATTTGATTCCTTCTTTCTTGATCTGAGTGGCTATCATGCCCGTTTGCTCGATAGGTTGATTGAGCAACTTTGGTTGGTAAATAGCAAGCTGGCGAACAAAACTTCATGTTTGGTCGGTGAGCGGCGAACACACTTGTCGATCGAGCATAATTATTTTAATAGTTGAATATTACACATGTCTCTCTTATGTGTTCGATTAATGCTGAATAATTATATCGAACACAACACATTCCACTGTAATCGAACCTAGGATTTGGGCAGAGGCTCTGATACCAAAAAAAAATTATGTCTCATCTAAAAGTCCGAACTTATAGAGAAGTGTGAAATTAATTCGTTTATTTAATTTCCCTCAACAGTATGCATAATTTGTGTGGCTATCTTATTAACGAGCAAATTGAGCTGAACGGGCCTTGCAAGATCGAAGAGTGATTTAGAAACAAGACTTTTGATATTTTAATTTAGCTACCAATTTAGGTATGTTGATCGATGTTTTAAATTCGTAGTATTAGAGTCGTGGTGTAAAACTTGTAAGCAAGATCACCTCAACTGTATACCATTTATGCTAAAATGTTTAATATTTTTGTGCTGTAACTTAAATTCACAATTCAGTAAATGCTGAATTTTATACACTTAGGCACCGTTTGGTTCGCGGGATTGATCAGAATATGTCAGGATTATGATTTTAATCCCAACTAATCTAGCGTTTAGTTTGTGGGATGGGGGCTCATGATATAATTCAAGTCCAGGTAGAAAATATATTAAATCCCTCCCATATGAAAAGTGGGATAGAACATATCACAAATGTAATATTACAAATTGTCATTTTTATTGGAATTTAGAGGCACGTAAACACGTAATACATGCGCAGTGAAAATTAACAGTTCACCAACAACGAACACGTAATTGCATAATTGAATATGTATAAACATAAAGAGAAACCTTACAGTAAATTGTACGCATATTTCTTTATAATGGTATCTACGTAATCCCCATTCACGGACTTACACAGATTTGCCAGCGTTGAATCTGAGACGGAATTTGCTAGGAAAATTCATATTCTAGATTTTATGGAGAAAATATGAATCCTTGTATTATGAATTCCCAAGAGCTCATTTATAGAGGAGAGACCCAACTTGAAACTTAAGCTAACCTGATTCCTATGTATAAAATCTCTAATCTTATAAAATAAATCTCTTAGATTTATTTCCCATGTATAAAATCTCTACGAATTTAATTCCTATGTATATCAAATCTCTACGATTTAGATTCCATATATATTAAATCCTATAATAATATTTCATATATTATTATTGGGAATTCTATTTAATTAAATCCAATTTAATTAAACATTAATAGTAATTAATTTCAAATTAATCTATTATTAATTAATTTTCCATAAATTAAATATTAAATCCAATTTAACATTTAATCAACCAACTATAATCCGTAAAAGGGAATTACTTGTTGTGTGACCCATAGACCCTCATATATCGAGCGATTAGTCAAACTAACGGTCTTAATTGAACCCTAGATAATAAATCAGACATTCTCAATATATGAGGTACGTTGCGAGAAACGTGCAACTACCTGTAACTGAAACATGAGCTATTACGATTTCCTCCTTTCATTCGCGAATACTCGATTAAGTCTTGAACATGATGAAGTGTCTATTCAAATAACTTAATCATATTATCTCTAATTACTAATTGATCATGTATGTCACACTTAGCCACAAAGTCTAAGTTGACGTGCATCAGTCGATGACTTTGATGAGTTTGATCCAATTATGATGAGAAGATGAGTATTCTCTCTAAATCCACATTGAGGAATGAACCCAATCCAAGTCATATCTACCCGTGGAAGGGTGCAAGTGTCAGTCATGGTCAAAGTTCATCAATCCACACATGTCGTGTGTATTGACCTCCAATCAAAGGAGTATCGCACCCCTCCCACTAACCGAGACACCCATCGACACATATTGTGGACTTACATCAAACGGTTTCTCGGGTATACCCTCTAAGGTATTTGTGCATCCATCATGAGATACCTAGTATCTTGTAGTAAGTGAGATCTTACTACACTCTCTAAGAGTATGATGCAGATCGCACACCAATCTCAATTGCATTATCAATATCTCATTCTTGATGATCCTTGATCGGGGCCATTTGAGAATCATGCTTAAGTCATTTGAGTTCTCACAACCTCAATGACAACAATGACTCATGGGAACACTTGCATGAATAAATGCAAACAATCAAACATAATATTAAAACAAGTGTATTGACATACATTAATATTAAATGAACTATAATATTAAGTCAAACTGAATATCATCTAGTATTATGTCCTTACAATAGATTGTCTCTAGGACACTAACACTAAAAATCTCCCACTTGGACTAGAGTCAATCAACTACATGTCTAACCCCTAGACCATCAAATGTCCAGTGTGTACATGAACACTCAGTGTTTTGGTGAAATGATCTTCCAAATTAAATATGTGGGAATACATTTTAATTCCATTTCTCCTATCCTTATGATCTCTCGGATCAAATGATAAGTCTAGGTACATGCTTGTTTCTGTTTGCTGATCTCGGTTCCTTTGTTTGCGCATTCGCACCAACGTTGTCTTAATACAACTTTATTAGACAACTGACACTAGGAACTACCCCTAGTTCTCTTGAGAACTATAAATTTAGACAACCTTCTTGAGGCTTCTGATACAACATTGTACTCAACTTCGGCTGTTGAATCTGCGGTCGACATGTTTGAAACTATTCCAACTAACTGCCTCATCATTGAGAGTTAAACGTAATTGTTGTCACCAGATTTATCACACGTCAGCATCACCAGATTTATCACACGTCAGCAGGACGAATTATCACCCGTCAGCAGGGCCCACAATGACCTGAACCAACCCGACAGGAGGTCAAGAGTCACACAGAAGATGATTTGTCGTGCTTACGATTTGTCGCGCTTACGCATATGTTTTGTCATGCTTTATGCACATGATTTGTCATGTTTATGATTTGTCGTGCTGGTCCTCTTTATATAAAGGACCTCACCCTTCATTGTAAAAAAACTCTGGAATGTTTCCCTCATTCCACTTATATACCAAAAACCCATATTTCAGGGAAGAACTACGGTTCTTCCCTCAGTGTTCTTGTTCGATTAATTATTTGTTTGGTGGTCAAATTCAACAAGCCACATCAGAATCGTAAAATATTTAACTGTCAACAATTGGCGCTAGAAGGAGTGTTCTGTCCGTTTAAAAAATTATCAAGAACAGGGACGAACCTCCGAATCCAAGAACAAGAACACGAACAAATCTCCAAATCCAAACAACCCAGAAAAAGGCCAATTCCATCCCTATATTCATCGTCTTCCTCAATACACAAACCCACAAATACATACGTATGCATATACATACTGTAACCTTCAAAAAAGAAGAAAAAAATAAGAACAGGGCGCCGTTGCCTCACCTCCGCCATTTCTTGCTGCGTTGCGCAATAAATCGAAATCAATCACGGCAGCCGCTTAGCCAATGAGTTCATGTGGTTCATTTACGCTAAAATCCAACCCTACAAGACCGACTAAACCAATCGACTTCGATGCCAACACTCGAAAAAATTACCTTTTCAACAACGAAGAGTCCAAACTTCTGTGCCGATTTAGTCAGCGTCAACGCCCACGCCCTATCGCCACGATGATGAACCGCAGGGCGGTCCGTCTCATGCAAACTTCAAAGATCGCGCCTCCGCTTCCCCTTGTCTGCGCTTTACAATCCTTTGCTAATCGGGCGAATCCATGAGCCACCGACGCCGTTAAATGCGAAATCGCCGACCCAGAGATCGGACAACGGACCGCCGCCCGTCGAAAAATCCGTCTTTGCCGGATTTTCCACGATGAACCAACCTCACCGTCGCCCAGATCCAATTTTCTCCAATCAAATCAAATTTTGGATACACAAGAAGTTTGAAGGATACGTGGCGTCGATGAGGTACACTTTATTTGGGTGTGTCCTTATCCCAATTCTTGGGCCCGTAATTAAATCCTCATTATTATTTGGGCCAAGTTTTTGTGAAAAAATTATTCAATTTGGTATAGCCCAAAAAAAAAAGAGAACTATGGGCTTTCTACACTATTAAATTTAAGCGGGGGCGGATTTTATAAGTGTTGGATCGGGCCCGATTTCATAAATTTTGGGCCTTGTTTTCTTTTAAGGTAATATCTGGGCCTGTGTTTTTTGTCCAAAAGTTTATGGGCATGGACTCTGGTTTTAATAAATTGTTGGTGATTGTTATTTGTAAATAATAATATCGCCCAAATAAAAAAAAAAAGGGTGGAACGGAAAAAAAAAAAATGCTTTCGGGCAATTCTAAGTCTCATGAATGACTCAAAAAATCTACGGGCAATCCTTTTGCCCACCCCACCAGGTTTATTCGGATAACGTCATTTTAATATGCTGCAACTTATAAACTTGTCACGCACATTAAAAGTGGAGGCATATATGTCCTCGTGGCTTCTCATTATTCATTTTGGTCGTGCCAACAAATGGTCGCACCTAAGCCGGATGACCCGAACAAAGACGAACGAGCCGAGTCTTGTGTTCACCTGACGAAACAAATCATACTTACAGATGCCCACAACAAAGCGAGTAATGGGTACGGGGTCGCAGCTAAATAAAACGGCCCGAGCAGAATAGTGATCGCAGCAAACATAAGACGATCACGAAAGAAAGAGGGGGGTTGCACATAAGTTAACCCATCTGGTTGCAGCAAAATAAGACGACCAATCCAATCGCAACTAAATAAGACGATTGAAAAACCAAAGAAGTCAGGTTGAACACAAGGACATATATCATGTTCGATTTCATTCAGAAGAAAATGGCACTACCGGCCAAATTACAAAAAAACCACTTGGGCTATTTATCTGAGGTTTCCGGTAGGGTGGTGTCGAGCACAACCTTGATAGCAAGTAGATCAAGAAAAGGGCTTACCAGCAGCGGAAAGCATATGGGGCAACCCCCGAAGGCGACTACGCTTGTCACCACCAAAGTAGCACGCACCACACCATCAAAGTAAACACACGAGTTCAACATTGTGCTCGCCGGAGAAAGATTGATTAGGCTCGCTTTTGCAAAGGAAAGCACCGGGCGAGCACAAGAAGTGATAGACCCAGAGCCCCGACCAAGACATAATCGACCATCAAGAGGTAACATCCACCAGATACGTAAAAGCGAGCATCACTCGCTCAACACAAAGACAAGCCACCTGCAAGGCAACAACCACCTAGATGACAAGCCGGAGACTTCACACCGCCTTCTCGGCGATGATTATGCCCGCCCTCGGGCTACGACAATACCTTTTTCGGCGACGATTATGCCCGGGATTATTCGGCGGGTAATACCGCTTTTTTGGCGATAATTATGCCCGCTTATTCGCGCGGGCAATACCTTTTTTCGCGACGATTATGCCCGCTTATTCTATTCTGGCACTACCGCTTTTTTATGGCGAATACCACCTTTTAGTAATAACCTTTAGGTAATTATGCTCGCCCCCTGGGCGTGGGCAATACCATCTTTTTCGGCGACGATTATGCCCGCTTATTCGCTCTAAGACTACCGCTTTTCTCGGGCGATGATTATAACCGCCTCCTTGGCGCTGCATCATCGCTTTTTTCGGGCGATGATTATGCCCGCCTCGGGCGTGGCAATACCAATTTTTGGGGACGATTATGTTCACTTATTCGGCACCGCACTACCTTTTTTCGGCGACGATTATGCCCGCCTATTCGGCGTGGCAATACCGCCTTTTCGGTGATAATTATGCTCGCCTATTCGGCGCTGGCACTACCGCATTTTCGGCAATGATTATGCCCGCCTATTCGGCGTGGCAATACTGCCTTTTCGGCGACGATTATGCCCCTTCCTCGGCGTGGCAATACCGGTTTTTTGGCGATGATTATGCCCTCCTATTCGGTGCTGGCACTACCGCCTTCTCGGAGACGATTATGCCCGCCTCCTCGGGGCTGGCAATACCGCCTATTCGGCGACGATTATGCCCGCCTCCTAGGCGTGGCACTACCGCCTTCTCGGCGACGATTATGCCCGCCTACTCGGCGATGGCAACATCACCTCTTCGGCGACGATTATGCCCGTCTTTTAGGCTGGCCTTTCGTATCGGCGATGCGTATTCCGCCGAGCGAAGCGCTCCTGGCCATCCCGGCGATGAGATCATTTGCCCTCATGGCATTCTTCCGCCTTTATGGCGTTGATCTGCCCGCCTTTTAGGCGCTAGCCTTCCGCATCGGTGACGCGTATTCCGCCGAGCGAAGCGCTCCTCACCATCTCGTCGACGAGATCATTCGCCCTCCCGATGTTCATCCGCCTTTACGGCGTTGATCTGCCCGCCTTTTAGGTGTTGGCCTTCCGCAACTGCGACGTGTATTCCGCTGAGCGAAGCACTCCTCGACATCTCGGCGACGAGATCATTTGCCCTCCCGGCGTTCATCCGCCTTTACGGCATTGATCTGCCCGCCTTTTAAGCGTTGGCCTTCGCTTCGGCGACGTGTATTCCGCCAAGCAAAGCGCTCCTCGCTATCTCGGCGATGAGATCATTTGCCTCCTGGTGTTCATCCACCTTTACGGCGTTGATTTGCCCGCCTTTTAGGCATTGCTTTCCAAGATCGGCGATGCGTATTCCGCCGAGGGAAGCACTCCTCACCATCTCGGTGACGAGATCATTCGCCCTCCCGACGTTCATCCGCTTTTTACTGGCGTTGATCCGCTTTACTTTTTAAAGCCGCCTTCCTGACGTCGGTGACCTATTCCACCAAATGAAAAATCCTCGCCATCACGGCGACGAGATCATTCGCCCTCCCAGCGTTCATCCGTCTTTACTGAGTTGACATGCCCGCCTTTTAGGCGTTGGCCTTCTGCAACGGTGACGTATATTCGCGCCCGGCGAAAGCGGCTCACGCCATCTCGGCGGCGAGATCATTCGCCTCCGGTGTTTATCCGCCTTTATGGCGTTGATCTTCCGCCTTTTAGTTACCCTTTCGGCGAGCGATTCGTGAGCGCGGCACTCTCGCCATCTCGGCGCGATTTAAATCATTCGCCCTCCCGCGTTCATCGCGTCTTCTGGCGTTGATTCGCCCAATTTTTAGCGCTGGGCCTTCGCGGCATGCCGTATTCCACGAAGCGGCGCTCGCCGCCATCTGGCGATGAATCATTCGCCCTAACGAGAGTTCATCCTCCTTTGGCGTTGATCCGCCCGCGCCTTTTAGGCGTTTTCCTTCGGGTAATGACAGATTCGCCGAAAAAAGCCTTCCTCATCATCCCGGCGATGAGATAATTCACCTAATGGCGTTCATCCGCTTTTTCTGGCGTTGATCCGCTAAACTTTAGGGCGCTGGCCTTCGACGGGCGACGCCGTATTTCCGAGCGGCGAAAAGCGCTCTCGCCGTGGGCGACGCAGATCATACGCCCTCCCGACGTTCATCGCTTTTATGGCGTTGATGCGCTCACCTTTTGAAGCTATCCATCGGGCCGGCGTCATTCGTCGGCGAAGTGCTCCACCGCCATCTCGGCGACAAGATCATCTTTCTCCGGCATTTATCCGCCTTCCCGGGTGTTGATCGCCCGCCTTTTTAGGCGCTGCCTTCGCATCGGCGTCGTATTCCGCCGTCTAAAGCGTTCCTCTCTATCTTCGGCAATGAATCATTCGCCCCTCCGGCGTTAAATCCGCCTTCGGGCTTTGATTCGCTGCTTTTTAGGCGTTAGCCTTCCGCGTCGGCGTCGCGTATGGATTCTACCGAAAACTCCTCGCCCATCTTAGCGGGCGATCATTCCGCCCTCCCGTGTTCATCGCCTTCTGGCGTTAATCGCCCTCCCTTTTAAGCGTTGGCCTTCGCGTCAGCGTCGTATTCAACGGCGGCGCTCTTCACCATCTGGCGGCGAATCATTCGCCCTCTCGGCGTTCATCCGCTTTTCGGGCGTTGATCACCCGCTTTAGGCGCCGGCCTTCGCGCCAGCGGCGTGTATTCGCCCAATGGCAATCCTTGCCATCTTTGCGGCGAGATCGCAAACCTCTCGGTGTTCATCCCGTCTTTGGCGTTGATGCCGCCTTTTAAGCCTTGGTCTTCGCCAGCCGGAATCGTATTCCGCCAGCGAAGCGCTCCTACGCATCTCTGGCGGCGAAATCGTCACCCTCGCATTCATCCACGCTTTATAAGCGTTAGTCGCCAGCCTTTGGCCCAGCCTGTGCTCGGCAGCGTGATACATCGTGGCGCTCCCTCGCCGTCCAGCGATGAGATAATTAGCCCTCCGGCGTTCATCCGTCTTTCACAGCGTTAATCGCCAGCCTTTTAAGCGCTGGCCTTCCGCGTCGTGATCGTGTTTAGCCGGCGAAGTGCTCCCTCGCTATCGGCGATGAGATCGTCGCCACAATAGCGTTCATCGCCATTACGGCGTTGATCGCCTTAGCCTTTTAAGCGGCGGCCTTCGCGTCGGCGATCGCGTATTCCGCCGACAAAAGCGTCAGCGGCGAGATCGTCATACCAACGGCTTTCATCGCCTTTAAAAAGTTGACACCGCGCCTTTTAAGTAGCCGGCCGTGACGCATCGCCAGCGTCTCGCTTAGCGAGCAATTTTCGCTTATACCGGCGACGTGATCATAGGCCCTCGGCGTTCATCCGCTTTTACGGCATTTATTCGCGCCAGACGAAAGGCGCTTCCGCCGAGAAGCGACGCGTATTCCTGAAGCGGCGCTCCTCGCCATCTGGGCGACGATCATTCGCTTCTCTCGGCGTTTATCCGCTTTACGGTGATTGATCGCCGGCTTTTAGGGTAATCGCCTTCCACATCGGCACGTGTTATTCCGCCCGGCGGCGCTCCTCGCCCATCTCGGCGATGAGATCATTCGCCCCCGGTGTTCATCCTCCTTTCGGCATTTATCGCCTGGGCTTTTAGGCGCCGCCCATGATCGCCGATGCGTATTCGCCGGCGAAGCGGCTTGCCATCTCTCGCGAACAGATCATTCGCCCTCGGCGTTCATCCGCTTTATGGCGTTGATCCGCTCCGCCTTTTCGATTGGACTTCGCGGGCGATGCGTATTCCAATCGGCAGTGGTCCTCGCCATCTCGGCGATGAGATCATTCGCCCTCCCGGTGTTCATCCGCCTTTACGGCATTAATTTGCCGCTTTTTTTGTTGGCCTTCGCATCGGCGACGCGTATTCATTCAAATGGGCAATCCTCAACATCTAGGCGACGAGATCATTCGCCCTCCCGGCGTTCATCCGCCTTTACGGCATTGATTTGACCGCCTTTTAGGCGCTGGCCTTCATAACGGGCGAACATATTCATTGGCGAAGTGCTCCTCGCCATCTCGGCGACAAGATCATTCGCCATCCCGACGTTCATCCGCCTTTATGGCGTTGATCTCGCCCACCTTTTAGGTAAGCGCGGCCTTCGCGTTAGCGGCAGCGTATTCGCGGCGAAGCGCTCCTCGCCATCTCGGCAACGAGATCATTCGACCTCCCGGTGTTCATCCGCCTTTACGGCGTTGATCTGCCCGCCTTTTAGGCGCTGGCCTTACTCATCCACGATGCGTATTCCGCCGGCGAAGCGCTCACCTATCCATATTGAGATCATTCACCCCTCGGCGTTCATTTGCCTTTTACGGCGTTGAGTCGCCGCTTTTAGGTCTTTATCATTCCGTATCGGTGACATGTATTCCGCCAATGAAAAATCCTCACCATCTCGGCGGCGAATCATTACGCCCCTCCGGCGTTCATCGCGCTTTCGGCATTGATTCTGCCCGCTTTTTAGGCGATGGCCTTCATCGGCGATCGCGATTCGCCGAGAGCTCGCCGCCATATTGGCGGCGAGATTGTCGCCCTCGGCGTTCATCCGCTTTTTCGGCATTAATCGCCCCTTTTTAGGTATTTCTCTTCCGTGTCGGCGTCGTATTCCGTCAGCCGAAGAAATCCTCGCCATCTCATTGGCGAGATCATTAAGCCCTCGGCGTTCATCCATCTTCTGGCGTTGATCGCCCGCGCTTTTTAAGTCTTTGGCCTTTCCGTATCGGAGGCGTGTATTCCGGCCGGCAGTGCTCCCTCGCCATCTCGGCGACGAGATCGTCGCCCTCCGGCGTTCATCCACCTTACGACGTTGATTCGCCGTCTTTTTAGTCTTTGGCCTTCAGCATCGGCGTCGCGTATTCCGCCGAACGAAGCGCTCCTCGCCATCACGGCGACGAGATCATTCGCCCTCCCGGCGTTCATCCGCTTTTTTTTTACTGGCATTGATCGCCCGTCTTTTAAGCGGCGGCTGCCTTTCACATCGGCGATGCGTATTCCGCGGCGAAGTGCTTCGCCATCTAGAGATGTTGCGGGCCAGCCCTAACCCATTAGGGGCCGCCCTGTAGACCCGCCTAAAGCGGGTTAGGGCCTTAGCGGTTCACTTTTAAACGGGCCATTAAGAGTTTTAACCTAACCCTAACCCTAGAGGGGCCTCGGGCTAAACGGGCAGGCCACACCGTTTTTTATTTAAAATACAATCCAAATGCATATTAAATATATTACAACTATCACAAGTTCACAACTTAAGTACTTAACTCTAACCATAAATAAGTCCAATAGATATTATAGAACAAAATAAGTCCAAAGCATAAAATCATACAAATTGAAAGTCTAACAAACAAATTAAAAGTTTAAAGTTGCATAAGGTACGTGGGCTTCCACATGTACAAAAACAAAAGACTCATCATTCGACCCCTTCCAACTTCCAACATCACTCATCATCATTCAACTTTCGACAAAACATCATCATCAATCAACTCATCATCTTCTTCTTCTAAAACATGCATAGAAAAACATTTAGTTACTAATAAACAAGTTTATTTAATTATATGAAAATGAAATATATATATATGAAATAATTAGAACATTACCAACATCAAATCCTTGTAGCCAACTACGAGTACAAATAAGGGCTTCCACGTGATGCCCAAGAAGTTTACTCCTATACTTGTTGAAAACACGAGCCCCAATGGTAAAAGAGGATTCAGAAGCGACGGTGGTGATTGGGATGCTAAGAATATCACAAGCCATAATTGATAATATTGGATATCGGTGTTTATTAATTTTCCAATGCTCCAACACATTCAAATTTGGATAGAATTTCAATTCAAGAGGTGGATCATCCAAATACTGATCCAGTTCAGACTTTGTAATTTGGATATCACTTGTTTTACTTTGCCAGTCTTCCATAACCTTAATAAAATAATACAAATTAATAAGTGAAACATGCAATTAAGAATAATAAATAAATAATATATGAAGAAAAAACAATATATAAAGACTTACATCAAAAACAACCACTTTCTCTTTTCCCATTCCACCATGTGTTGATGTAGTCCAATTTGATAAATTTGAAGAGCTTTCAGTAGAACTTCCACTTGGTTCATTCAAAGGCCCTGCTTTCACATAATCACTAAAAAGTGCTTGCAATTTACTTCTTATATGATCAACCTTTGCTTGAGTCCGTATCACGATCAAGTTGAGAGTAATAATACTTGACCATTCTTAGTTTTCCTCGAGGGTCAAGCACAGCCCCAAATGCAAGCACAACACTATAATCAATCCAATACTTTTCAAATTTTGCTTGCATTCTCGTAGCCATATCCTTAATGACTTCATCTTCACTCACCAAATTTGATTTCAAGAAACACTCTATCTTATATACTTGCATAAAATACAAGTTGGATGTGGGATAAGAAGAACCATAAATCAAATTTGTGATCACAAAGAATGGACGCAAGAACCCACACATTTTGTCCGCCCTCTCCCACTCTTCATTCGTTGGAGCAAACGTAAACCCTCGATCATTCAATTGAAGCAAACCAAAAGCACGCTTATATCTAAGTGCACTTTCAAGCATAATGTAAGTAGAATTCCATCTAGTGCATACATCCATGCGTAAACCAATTTTAGTATCAATTCCACCAACTTGAATCACACAATCATTAAAACTTTTCATTCTTGCTTCCAAACTCTTGACATACTTAACACTTTGTCTGATCTTTTTCAAAGCATCATCAGCTACTTTCAAGCCTTCTTTAACGATAAGATTTAAAATGTGAGCACAACATCTCACATGAAAAAACTCACCATTGGATAAAAGACTATTTTGTAAACAAAGCATTTGTTTCAAGGTATCTCAGATATTATCATTAAGCGAAGCATTATCCAAAGTAAGAGAAAACACCTTTTTCTCAATTCCCCATTCTTTCAAACAATCAAACACTTTATTTGCCAATACAAATCCAAAGTATGTGGAGGCTCCAATCTCGTAAATTAAGTATCTTCTTCGTTCAACTTCCAATCACGGTCTACAAAGTGAGCTGTCAAACTTATGAAACCCACACCCGTACAAGCAGTCCAACAATCAGAAGTTAAACAAATTCTCTCATAACAATCAATCATCAAACGTTTCAATTTATCCTTTTCAAGATTATACAACTTCAACACATCAGTAGTAGTTGTTAATCTACCATAACATTTGTATTCAGGATTCAAATACTTCAGCAATTCCCTAACCCATTTGTAACCAACAAAGGAGAGTGGAAGATCATGTGAAACAATAATCTTACTAATCAATTCACGCACATGATTATGATCAATTTTCCTAGATCTTAATTTCCCTTCACCATCTAACATCAAACCAACATTTCCATCTTTTGCACTTTTCAAGCAATTTTTCAAATGACGGGTAAGAGTAGAAGTCCTATAATTTGAACCATTCCAAACATATTGAGTATTACACTTAGTGCATTTTACCTTGCCATTATCGAGTTTAACAAAATAATTCCAAGCTTCAGAAGTGGTGACTCTTGCTTTCTTTGCATCTTTTTCACTATCTGTGACAGTAGACTCGGTGGGAGTTGAATCCAAGATCTCTACATCATCATCAGTTGCTTGAGCTTGACTTTCAAAATCCATTGAATCCCCAAAATGAAAAATTGCAATTACACACATACATTGGGTCATTATAAAACTAAAGTGACTCTTTGATTAAATAAAACAGTCACTTTTGATTTTGCTTATCTTTATATATATTTTTCTAACAAATATTATCCAATGGACTCCCAAACAAGCCCAACGTAAATATTTTTTGAGATAATTTCCTAATAGTTGAAATATGTTTACAGAAAAGAATCTACTGGTAGAGAAATGGTGTGGATATGGAGACAATGCAAACAACTAACTGATGTACCTCCCAGCATATTAATAACACCCCCAACAATCTCTAATTTAACATTTAACAGTTAACACCCCCAACAATCCCTAATTTAACAGTTAACAATTAACACCCCCAATAATCCCAAATTTAAAACATTTTGATTTTTGCTGTTAAAAAAATAAAAAGGAGAGCGTAACTTTACCAGAGATGTGAGGGAGAAAGAGAGTGGGTGGCGGTGGTGGCCTGAGATCTTTAATGGGGAGAGACGTTGGTTGGGCATGACCGATTGAAGAACACCGAAAATGGAGGAAGAGAGAGCGGCGGGTGGCGTGAGAAGAAATGGTCAATAGAAAATGGAAGAAATGAGCTACGACGTGAATGAAAATGGAAAATGAAAAATGAAAAAATGGAAAATGGAAAATGGAAGAAAGTGAATGAATAATGAACAGGACCTTTTTTTATTTTTTAAGCCCAAAGAAGAAAGCTCAGTTGACCCCATTTATCATTCTTGGACCTCTTTATATTTTTTTTCAAACCCAATGACCCATTTATCATTCTTCTTTCTTTTTTTGTTGACCCATTTATCATTCTTTCTTTATTTTTTCAAATTCCAAAGACCCATTTATCATTCTTCTTGGACCTCTCTCGGCC
Organism: Stenogyne calaminthoides; assembly: GCA_037126765.1. Classification (NCBI taxonomy): domain Eukaryota; kingdom Viridiplantae; phylum Streptophyta; class Magnoliopsida; order Lamiales; family Lamiaceae; genus Stenogyne; species Stenogyne calaminthoides. The sequence goes on along the minus strand of JBBCBC010000017.1, from coordinate 34,889,434 downwards.
CTCTCCCTTTTATAAAATTAATTTTTAAAAATAACAAAAAATGGGTCGGGCGACCGTCTGCCGTCGGGCCGGCCCAAATAAACGCCCGGGCCAGTGGGTTCGGGCCAAAGGTCCGGTTTTTAAGCGGGCGAGAGATACCTAAGCCCTAATCTGAAAAATTCTGGTTAGCGGCCGGCCCGTTGGCCCGCGGGCCCATTTAACATCTCTATCGCCATCTAAAAAATTCTGGTTCATCCGCCTTTGGCGCATTGATCTGTCGCGCTTTTAAGTTTTGGCGCGTCGCTGCCGCGGCGTATTAACACGAGCGAAGTCGCCCGCCTTGCCGATAAGATCATTCGCCCTTTGGCGTTGCTCATCCGCCTTTTGGCAAAAGCGGCGCTCGCCGCTTTTTTAGGCGCTGAATCCTTAAGCGTTCATCGGCGTGGCGTATTCCTTTTAGCGTTAGCCTTCAATCGGCGCTCACCGCCATCTCGGCGACGGAATCATTTCGCCCTCGAGTTCATCCGCCTTTCTGGCGTTGATCTGCCTTTTTTTAAGCGCCGCGCGCCAGCGGCGGGCGTATTCCACCAAACAAAATCCTCAACATCTCGGCCGGCGTAGATCGTTCGCCCTCGAGTTCATCGCTTTATGGCGTTGATCTGCGCTTTTCGGTATTAGCGCCAGCGGCGTGTATTCCGTGAACAATGGCGCTCGCCATCGCCGAATCGTCGCCCTCGTTTATCCCACGCTATATGGCGTTGATGCGAGAGATCATTCGCCCTCCAGCGTATTCATCCGCTTTTTACGGCGACGGATAATCGCCCTCACCTTTTTAAAGCGCTTCTGGCCTTCGTGACGCCTTTTAGCGTATTCCGCGGCGACAATAAGCGCTTCCCTCACCATCTCGCGATGAGATCATTCAACCTCTTGGCGTTCATCCGCCTTTACGGGCGTCTTGCCCCGCCTTTAAACATTGCCCTTACGCATCCGGTGACGATATTCGGCCGGCAAAGCTCCTCTCGCCATCTCGCGATGAGATCATTCGCCTCGCGGCATTCATTCGCCTTTTACGGCGTTGATCGCCGCCTTTTTAGCGCTGGCCTTCCGCATCGGCGATGCATATTCGCCGTCGACGACTCCCTCGCCATCTCGGCGTGAGATCATTTGCACTCCTGGCATTCATCCGCGCTTTACGGTGTTGATCGCCCGCCTTTTAGGCGTTGGCGTGCGCCAGCGCGAATTCCGCCAGCAAAGCGCTCCGCCATCTCGGCGGCGAGATCATTCAGCCCTCGGCGTTCATCCGCCCTTTCTGGCGTTGATCGGGCGCCAACCTTTTAAACCGGCGCCGCGTCGGCGTCGTATTCGCCGAAGCGCTCCTCGCCATCTCGGCGAGATCATTGCCCTCCTCCGACATTCATCTACCTTCTGGCGTTGATCTCACTGCGCTTTTAAGCGTTGGCCTTCCGCGTCGGCGGGCGGCGTGTATTCCGTAAAGCGGCGGCTTCCTCGCCATCTGGCGGCGAGATCATTTGCCCGCAGCGGCGTTCATCCGCCTTCTGGCGTTGATCGCCCTCTTTTAAGCGTTAGCCTTCGATCGGCGACGCGTATTCAGCAGGAAGCGGCTCACCATCTCGGCGGCGAAGATCATTCGCCCTCGGCGTTCATCCGCTTTCGGGCGTTGATCACCGCCAGCTTTTAGCCCGCGGCCTTCGCGTCGACAGCGTGTATTCCGCCCGCAAGCAATCCTCGCCATCACGGCGGCGAATCGTCGCCCTCCCGGCGTTCATCGCGCTTTCTGAGTTGTCTGCCCGCGCTTTTTTTAAAGCGCTGCCCTTCGCAGCGGCGTCGTATTCTGCGGAAGCGCGCTCCACGCCCATCTCGGCGGCGAGATCATTCGCCCTCGGCGTTCATACGCCTTTATGGCGTTGATCGCCCGCTTTTTAGGCGCGCTGGCCGCATCGGCGAGCAGCGTTTTTCGGGCGGCGATATTTCTCGCCCATTCGGCGATAAGATCGTCGCCCTCCGGCGTTAAATACATCTTTTACGGCGTTGATCGCCCGCTTTTTAAGCGGCCTTCCCATCGCGTCGTATTCCGCCGAAAGCGCTCCTCGCCATCTGGGTGATAGAATCATTTACCGGCGTTCTTCCCCTTTTACGGCGTTGATTCGCCTTTCGCTTTTAGGCGTTGGCCTTCCGCGTCGGTGATCGAGATTCCGTCGAGCTGCCGCTCGCCAACTTCGGCGGCGAGATCATTCGCCCTCCGGCGTTCATCCGTCTTTATGGCGTTGATACGTCTGCCTTTTGTGCATCGGCCATCCGTGACGGGCGATGTGTATTCTGCCGAAAACAAAAGCGCTCCTCGCCGTCTCGGGCGATAAGATCATTCGGCTATCCTGCTTTATCCGCTTTTACGGGCGTTGACCGCCGCTTTTTAAGCGCCGCCTTCGCATTGGCGGACGCGTATTCCGCCGGCCGGCGTTCCCGCCATCTCGCCACGAGATCATTACCCTCCGGGCGTTCATCCACCTTTATGGCATTGATCGCCCTTTTAGCGCCGGGCGCTTCGTTGGCGGCATATTTCGCCGAGCGAAAAGCGCTCCCTCGCTATCTGGCGACAAGATCATTCGCCCTCCGGCGTTCATCCGCCTTAACGCATTGATCCGTCTCGCTTTTTAGTCGCTGGCCTTCGCATCGGCGACGCCAGATTCCGCCATCGAAGCGCCTTCGCCATCTTCGCGACAAGATCATTCGGCCTCCCAAAGCTCATCCGCTTTTACGAGCTTGATACGCTTCGCTTTTTAGCGTGGCCTTTCCGAGACGGGCGCGACAGTATTCCGCCAGCGGTGTTCTCGCCATCTCGGGCGACGTAGATCATTTCGCCTCACGTTTGTTTTATCCGCTTTTTACGGCGCGTTGATTCGCCTTCTGGGTTTTTAGCGCTAAATTTTCAAAGACGGGCGACGATATTCCGCCGAGTGAAGCGGGCGCTTATCTCGGGCGACGAGATCATTCGCTTTCCCGTGTGTTCTTTTTCGCTTTAAGGTTTTGATTCGCCCGCCTTTTTAGGGCGCTGCCTTCAGACGGTGGATGCCAGATTCCGCTGAAGCGAGCGCCTCGCTATTCCCGGCGACGAGATAATCCGGTTCTCCGCTGATTCGGGTCGCCTTAGGTAGGCCGGGCTTCCCAGCCGACACTGTGATTCCACCGCCGTGAGCGCTCCTCACCATCTCGGTGGCGACGCAGATCATTCGCCTCCCGGCGTTTCATCCGCCTTTTACGGGTATTGATGCGCCCGCGCTTTAGGCGCCGCCTTCGCATCGGGCGATGCGTATTCTAATCGAGCGAAGAGCTCTCGCCATCTCTTGTGGCAAGATCATTAGCCCTTGCTGCTCATATCCGCTTTTTATGGTGTTGATCAGCCGACCTTTTAGGCGCGGCCTTCCGCGATCGGGCGGCGAGATCATTCACCCTCCGGGCGTTCATCCGCTTTTCGGGCGCTTAGCGGCTGGCCTTCCGCATCGGCGGCGCGTATTCCGCAGAGCTAGCGCTCTCGCCATCCCCGGCGACGAGATCATTCACCCTCCCATCGTTCCCCTTTTTATGGCGTTGATTACGCCGCCTTTAGGCGCGCCGGGCCTTCCGCATCGCGTCGTATTCCGCCGGGAGCGCTCCTACGCCATCTTGACGACGAGATTATTTCCCTCTCGGCGTTCATCCGCCTTACGGCGTTGATCTGCGCATCTTTTAAGCGGCCGGTATACACGCCGGCGGCGCATATTCCCCCGGCGAAGCTCTCCCGCCATCCCCGGCGAGATCGTCGCCCTAACGGCGTTCATCCTCCTTCTGGCGTTAATCGGCCTCGCTTTTAGGCGTTGGCCTTCCCATCGGGCGTCGTATTCCGCGGCGAAGTGCTCCCTCGCCGTCCGGCGGCGAGATCATCGCCCTAACCGGCGCTCATCCGCTTTTTACGGCGTTGATCTGCCGAATCTTTTAGGCGTTGGTCTTCCATTTCGGCGATGCTTATTCCGTCGGCGAAGTGCTCCGCGCCATCCGGCGGCGAGATCGTCGCCTTTATGGCATTCATCGCCCGGTTGGCTTGACACGCCGCCTTCTCGGCGTTGGCTCTTTGTTTAAGCGTGGCCGGTCCATGCTCTATCGGTGTTAACTTTGCTTTCGCCTTCATCGACTTTGGCCCTCTTGTAAGACCCGCGATCGGTCGGGGCGATTTATACAGGGGTAAAGGTTGCAAAATCGCTTTCGGCCGTAAGTGGTCGACGGCAAGCGCCAAAATTTACTCATATAGATCGCATGACTAGTAAGACGATCCGGAGGGAAAGTCACAAACTACTTTCTACCAGAACGGGTCGATGGCGAGTGCAAAAAATAGAAAAGACTCAGACGACGGGGCTCCTCAAGCACGAAAGCCTGAAAAAGACTCATCTGACGGGGCTCCCCCCTCGGCACGGGCACGAAAAGACTTCATCGACGTGGCTCCTCGGCACGAGCATAGAAAAAGACTCGTACGATGGGGCTCCCCTCGAAGTACGGGCAAAAAAAAACTTCGCATAATGGGGCTTGCCTCCAAGTACAGCCCACGCATAAGATCGACGAAAAGAAAAGGTAAGATCCTCTATGCAGGGGCTCATTCTGAACGATCAAGATCTCATACGGCATCCGAGCAAGCTCGGAGGCAAACAGTGTGACTGCAGATGCAACAAAAGATAAAATCTGTTCGAGACATGATTCAAGATCGAACTCTGAACAACGTCACAGCCCGATCTTGGGGGCTATTGTTGTCACCAGATTTATCACACGTCAGCATCACTAGATTTATCACACGTCAGCAGGATGAATTATCACCCGTCAGTAGGGCCCACAAAGACCTGAACAGACCCGACAGGAGGTCAAGGGTCACACAGAAGGTGATTTGTCGTGCTTACAATTTGTCGTGTTTACGCATATGTTTTGTCATGCTTTATGCACATGATTTGTCATGCTTATGATTTGTCGTGCTGGTCCTCTTTATATAAAGGACCTCACCCTTCATTGTAAAAAAACTATGGAATATTTCCCTCATTCCACTTATATACCAAAAACCCATATTTCAGGGAAGAACTACGGTTCTTCCCGCAGTGTTCTTGTTCGATTAATTCTTTATTTGGTGGTCAAATTCAACAAGTCACATCAGAATCGTAAAATATTTGACTGTCAACAGTAACCTCACTGTGATTTACAGTCGGATTGGAAACTTGCGTCAACTTAACCAGTCATTACTAGTCCTGACTGTCCACTATAGATAAGGAAACATTCTTTAGTTCGTGTAAGATACTTCAGAATGATTTTGACAGCAATCCAGTAAGATTCACCGTGATTCTGTTGGTATCTACCAATGACGCTGACAGCGTAGACCACATTGGGCCTAGTGCAAGTCATGACGTACATGATTGACCCAATTGCAGATGCATATGAGACATCTTTCATGTGCTTGACATCAGCTTCACTAGAAGGACAATCCTTCTTTGACAGCTTTATCCCATGACTTGCCGGTGGAGACCCTCTCTAAGAGTTCTCCATCGCAAAACGCTTCAACACCTTGTCTACATAGGTGGACTGTGACAGCCCTAACATCTTCTTGGATCTATCCCTATGGATCTTGATCCCTAAGTGTAACAGGCTTCACCAAGATCCTTCATCATTAAAGTCTTTGACAACCATTCTTTCACGGACTGCATGAGTGGGATATTGTTTCCCATAATCAGTATGTCATCGACATACACAACTATGAAGACAATATTCTTCCCATTGCATTTCCGATAGACGCACGGATCTTTCGAGTTTCTGATGAAGTCAAATGATTTGACAGCTTCATCAAATCGGATATTCCAACTCCTAAAAACTTGCTTCAATCCATAAATGAATCGTTTAAGCTTGCACACGAGATTAGATTTTGGCTTTGATATAAACCCTTCCAGTTGAGTCATAAACACTTCCTTATCAATGTTACCATTGAGGAAAGTTGTTTTGACGTCCATCTGCCAAATCTCATAATCAAAGTGTGTTGTTATCGCAAGTAAAATTCGAATGAACTTGATCTTTGCAATTGGTGAGAAGGTCTCGTCACAGTCAGTGCTTTCGCATTGACTATAACCCTTCGTTATCAACCTAGCTTTGTAGGTTTGTACTTTGCCATTTGCATCAGTCTTACGCTTGAAGACCCAATCTCAACATATGGGTCTAACCCCTTTAGGCAACTCAACCAAGTCCCAGACTTGATTGGTGTACATCGAGTCCATCTCGAATTTCATGGCTTCATGCCACTTCCCTGAATCAATATCTGATATTGCTTCAGAATAAGTATTAGGATCGTCCTTATCCGGTATGTCCATATTATCGAGTTCCTCCAAGAGGTAACCGCATCTAATGGGCGGATTACGATTCCTAATTGACTTACGGAGTTGTGGTTGTGCAGACTGTACATTCTGATCGTGAAAATTTTGTGGTGCATCGATTTCATCAATGTCCGGAAAGTCCTCAAGAGCTACACTTTCAGATGCCTCTTGGGCGGGAGTTTGAACCATGTTGTTCTCATTCAGCCCACTTGGAGGTTCTTGCACTGGCAAGCATACTCCAACTACGCTCCCACTGGCTGAAAGGCGATCACCTAGTGAAAGACTCCCACCGTGAAAGTTGTTGAATGCTCACACTGATTCATTGTCATATTGCTTTGACAAGATATCAGTCTCTTTGTTAATTTGTGGTTCTTGAATTTCTTCAAGTTTTATCAGCTTACGACCTTGTTCCTTAAAGTCATAGTCTTCTTCGAGGAACTTGGACTGCCTAGAAACAATCACTGATTATTTCTCAGGTAGATAGAAGTAATATCCTTTAGTTTCCTTAGGATATCCCACAAAGTAACTCTTTTCACCTTTGGATTCCAACTTGTTGGTAAGCATCCTTTTCACAATCACGGGGCAACCCCATGTTTGATATGTGTAAAAGTTGGCTTCTTGTCACACCATAATTCATATGGTTTATGCTCAACTGATTTAGATGGAATCCTATTCAGAATGTAAATTGATGTTTGTAACGCGTATCCCCAAAAGAATGTCGGAAGAGAGGAGAAGCTCATCATGGACCTCACCATGTCTAACAGGGTTCGGTTTCTTCTCTCGGACACACCATTCATCTGAGGTGTTCCGGGAGGAGTCCATTGTGACTGGATTCCATGTAACTTATAGTAATTAATTTGTAATTGCATTTTAATTAGACACTCCATCAAATATTAGTCCTTTAAGACATTATTTGTTCAAATAATCTCACATTTCTGTATTATTTAGGATTAATTGTATAATTTATATGCTTGAACCATTCAATTTTGTAACACCCAAATCTATTATATACATATAGAATGTGTTAAAAGGGCATGACCCGTAGGGCTAGTCCGTTTAAACCGGAAAAATTAAGATTTAAGGCTAAGCTTTTTCAGGCCCGTTTATCGTGAACCGGTTAAGGCCCTGGACCATTTTTAGTCCGAGCCCTATAGGGCTGAACCCTGTAGGTTAGGGCCAACCCGCCAGCCCGTTTAATATTTATTTTTAGTTAATTTTAATATAATTATATGATAATTTTAATAATTTGTTTTATTTTTGTTCATATTTTAGATGAAATTAGTTAAAAGACAACATTTAAATCAAATAAAAAAAATAAGTAATAGCTATATTGGGTATTAAATAGTGTCATCTCTTCAACATTAAAAATTTGTTGATGTGATTAAATATAATTTGGAACATGTTTATTGTATTAGTCCATCTCCTTTAATTTTATACATAGAATTTAAATTACACGATATTATAACATGGATATTTTGAATTTTAATTTATTTTTTAAAAGTTCTTATTTCGTAGCCCGTTAGTGGACCGTTTAGCCAGCGAACCGTTAGGGCTAGGGTTAGGTTCCAACTATCAACGGCACATTTATCGTGATCCGATATGACCCTAAACCGTTTAGGCCCGCGACCCTATAGTGCTAGCCTAAATGGGTTATGACTGACCCATTTAACATCTATATATATATATTATTAGGTCTTAGGAGTATTTAAGAATGATATGTATATTGTTAGTTATGGTTTTAATATTAGATAATATATATATAAGCTTGTAAAGCTACTAGGTATATTAACCCCTTTTAAAATTTTAGAATTGATATTTATTAGTAGAGTAACTCATTTTAATTTAAGTTACTATTATTTAATTGAGAATGATTCATTGGGATTAAATAGAGTTTCCTGCCTTGTATCCCCCAACAAAATCAAGATAATCACCCACCGACCATCACCACCGCCTCCTTCTCGGTCACTCGTCCACCTTTATCTTTGATCTGCTATATCTCCAAAACAATATTCTAACATGTTTACTGATAACCATGACCATAATACTGCACTGATTTCATCAATAAGCTTCTCGAAATGAAGGATAATATTATTGAAAATCAAATCATTCCAGCAATGTTAAATGATTAAGGCCCGTTTGGTATGACTTGGAAATGGTAATGATAATGAGTATCATTGAGGGTTCAATCACCAAAAGTTATTGATTGCATTGTTATTGCTTGGTTAGAACATCAACAATGGATATCATGTGAGGTGGGTAGAGTGAGTGGGGTAATAAATTGCTTATTTCTATTCTTATTACTTGTGTATCTAAACTACCAAGCAACATCAATAAAAATTATTCCAATTACCCACCTCCATTACCTCCAACTAAACGGACTCTTAGTTTCGAAATATCTTGGGGTGAGACAGGACAATTTTGTTGGTTTACATAGGGTATCTCTCAATTCTTATTTAAGGAACAAACATTAGGACTTTAGGGATTGAATCTATTACATTATGCAACAGTATGCAACATGATCCAACATACAAACTCTGTGAAAGGTAAGTCTAATCTCCAACCCTTTGTAGTAAATTTGGACTCAAATTCATCAATTTATCACCAAATTTGAGTCAAACAGTAAAATCATCTCCAACCATTGAACTCAAACTTCAACTCAATTAAGAATATTCTTAATTTTTTCTTTTTTATTTTCTATTTTATCATATATTTACATTTAAATTATATAAATTAAATAAAATTTAAAATTGATAAAAGAAATTTAAAATGTAACAAATATTTATTTTTTAAATTAATACAAAATACAAGAAAATAGATTAATTTCAATAAAAAAAAAACCAAAATCAATTACATGATTATTATAATAATCCGTAGTATGTATGTTTAATTTGTTTGGTTATGTTTATATCTACACATTAAATTTAGCATGCTTGTTGTGTTTCTTTATTTTATTTTTTAATATAAATTTGTAGTATGTACGTTTTATTTCTTAATTATTAATTGTTTTACAACTAATTATATGTTTTCAATTTTTAACATTTTAGAAATTACTAACATTGTTTTAAATAGAAAATTATTATAAAATTAAATCAAAATAAAAAATAAAGTGAAAATAATACTAAAAATAATAAATTATTCTTATATCATATAAATATTTAATGCAAAATAAAAGAAAAATGCAAAAAGTTGGTTGAGTTTAAGTTTGAGTTGGTGGCAAAATTGGGCAAATTTGAGTACAACTCAAAATTTATGGTATTTTGAGTTCAATTTTAAGTCCCCATTAGAAGGGCTAAAATGGTGACAAATTGGGTTTGAATCCAAATTTGTCACCCCTTCGGAGATGCTCTCACCAAAATCAATTCAACAAACGCACTTCCTAGGCAAACTTAATCACTATATGCTACAATTATATTCTGTCTTCCCTTTTTCGACAGTACTTATATTATAGTGATTTAATGTCTAGGTTATTTGAAGTAGCCCCTACACAATATAAAAACAATTTATTTTCGGTAAACTCAGTATACAAAGACTACCAAATCTCCTATTTGTTAACAATCATTCTTCTGTGCACAACATGCATCAATTTAAATTGGTGCACTCTAAATCCTAACCCCTAAACATTGAACCCTAAATCATATATGAATCATTATGGTCGGGTGAACCATGAACCACTTGGGCCGAGTGAACCATGAATCACTCAGACCGGGTTTGGGGTCGGGTCGAGTATTAAAAAAAATATCTAAAACTGAAATTAAAGTTAAAAGAAAACCGAAATTGAAAAAAAAAAAAAAAGTTAAAACTAAAAAAAATTAGAAATAGAGCTTTTAAAATTAAATTGCACCAATTTTATTAATGCATGTGGTCTGCAGGAGAATTTGTCATTTGTTAAATATTATCCCTGTTAGAATTGCAGAATCTGTAAATCAACTGTTTTAATCTATTTTTTTAGCTCAAAAATTTTTAAACAGATCCCTCAAATTCAAAACTATCCTAGTCAACTCAATTGGCCTAATTAATTACTATGAATATTGAAGCTAACCCTTTCTCCATTCATTTGGCATTTAAACAAACAGAAGGAGTTTAATAAAACCAAAAAAAAAACCTAGGTACTCATATGTACAATTATTTGCATTACCCCCAAAAAAATCTCAGAACATCACCACATCACAACAACCTCGTATAAATTAACAGTAAAAATATATAGAAAATTAGAGTTAAATAACGAGAATCCAATTTAAAAACAAAATAAATAAAAAACCAAATCGCCACAGACAAGATAAATCAAGCAACATAAATCGTAGTGTTCGTTTTCTTTTATATCTGTAAGACCATGTTTATCGGCCAACTCTATGCCCTCGTCATCACATGCGACAAAAAAATAAGAGAAAAAAATAATTCAAAATTCATTAAGTTTTGATGACCTCGGTGGTCAGGTGACCATGGGCGTCAACCAATTGCCCAAATATACTTCATCCATTTCATGACGCATGTTGTGATTTAATTGGCCCAATGTATTTTATTTAAATAATTTTAAATTTCAATTTATCCAATTAAAAAAAATACACCAAAATTCATGAAATAAAATTCTCTATAAATATAGACCAATATTGATATATTTTGGATCACAATCTCAAATACTCTCATTTCACTTCTTAACTTGTAATTTATTTTAACTATATTGTAATTTTTTTATTATAATTATAATTTTTTTAATATCAAATAATTGTGTATATTTCTTAAGTATTTTAAATATAATAAAAAAATAATTATAGCTTTAATTGTTAAGTTATAAAAGAAATGATTTATTAAAAAGTTGTTGTGGTTGTGGGTGGTTATGGATAAAGTAAGAAAAAAGTGAATTTAGATTGTATAATAAAATGTGTATGTGGAGGAGAGAGAAATGAATTGTTTATTAATTGATTGTGGTTGTGATGGGTATGGATAAAGATAGTCTAAGTTAAGAAATGTGTGTCAGAAAGTGGGAGCGAGTACACGGTGAATAAAACTTTGGATTCAGTGGTGCGAAAAAAGTTTTTTTTTTTTTTTTTGGGCGTGCGGTAGGGAGTCGGAGGTGGGGAGAATTAGAGATTCACGGTAAAAGGAAAGGAAAACCTAAAATACAGAGGCGCGCGGTAAAAAGAGAGAAGAGAACTCACTATAAAATATATCGTATATACTTATACACTTATTTTTTATAAAATTTAATGTTATCATAGTATTACTTTTCTCACTCTCAATACAATATAATAATACAATATCAATCACTATTAAATATCGTTTTGACACACAAAAAAAATCTAACCTTACGAAAATCTCAAAACAAACATATATTTTTATTATTCATCAAAACTTTCAAATATATAGAATTTCCAAGTTAGGACTTCTCCCGCACACCTAAATCCCGAAACAAGCATACCCTTAGGTTGTGTTTTTTTTTGGATTTTCACGGATGGACTTAAGACTTTGCGCTCCCCGTTTCATATGAGTTTGAGATTTAGAGTCTGGTTTTCAAATCCCACATTCAATTCACACCTACAAATACCTATAAAACTTATTATTAAATTTCTTCCCAATAAATCACATTTTATACACTTTATTACTCTTCTCAATATAATATAATAATACAACATAAATCTCTATTAAACATTGATTTGATATAAAGTTAAATCTCACTCTACTCAAATTTCAAAACAAACACATACATTTACTATTTATCAAGAATTTTAAATCTTTGAATTCTAAAACCTTGATTTGCTCCGTATTAAGAAACTATATACAAAATAATTAATTATTCACCTCTCTAAAAGTTCGAGCTTTTAGATGAGGCGAAATTCTTTTACTTCGCATAATTAAATCCCAAAACAAGCACAGCCTTAATGTTCATGCATAATAGCAGTTCAATTCCTCTGTGCCATTTTTTCATGTTTCAGAATTATTCCACCTCCTGAATCTTTAACACATGGACTCAGGATTATGGTGATCCTTTGGATATTTTTGTCCATTCCACATGTCATTAATATAGACTATAAAATACATAGTGAAACACCATTTTTTTACGCTTAGATTCCTCTGTGCCAGAATAAGGTATTTCACCCCTGTTTCATATCCTCTCAATTTGACACTAATAAAAATAGTAAAAAATAAACCCTAAATCTTAAACTTTATGCCCTAAACCATGAACGTTAAACCCTAAACCATGAACCATTCGGACCGGGTGAACCATGAACCATTTAAGCCGGATTAAGTCCGGGCTGAGTAACAAAAAAAATTGGAAAAAAAAACGTGCTATATGAAATTAAATAATTATAAAATATTACTTTTTTTTTACATGTTGGAATAATGTAGTGGGACAAGAATGTAGAGGTTGGGGATGGGAGAAATTCACATTATTTTTTACGCAGTTAGCTTTTTTTTTTTTTTTAGCTATTTTTATTAGATTTTAAATAATTAAAATATAAGTCAGATGTCAAATTGAAAGATATGAAACAGAAGTTAAATACCCTATTTTGGCACATAAAAATCCACGCGATTTTTAAAACAGATAATATCTTGACGCATAATAGTATACTCAAAATCGGAGAGGGGGATCAGAGACGTGGAAAAGTTTGAAAAGGAGAAGATGGTGCATTAAATCTAAATTGTTAAATACTTAAATTTGACTATACACGACCACACTTACCCCCACTCAACGATTTGTGACCCTACTCCACTTCTCTCTCTCTCATCATTCCATTCAGATATTGATATTTTTTAATGATGCATTGTTTGAAGACAAATACTCGTACTCCTCTATTGTCTTAATTTTGATTGGTCACTTTCTCTAATTGATCGTCTCAATTTTTATTGATCATTTTTTAAAAATAAAGTAAAATAACTTTTGATACTATTTAATACTATTATTTTTTTTCATTAAACTCACTTTACACCATTTAATATTATTATTTTTCTCCATCAAACCCACTTTATATCATTTAATATTATTATTTTTTATTTTTTCTTAATCTTCGTATCTACAGTATTTAGTCAATCAAAATTAGGACGAATAGAGTATAAAAAATCAATCTTATACAGTACAACTTAACAAAAATCACACTCATCCCTTTTAAAATATTAAAGTGTCAACTCTGATGCAAAAGTATCTCTTGTTCGAATTATTATTGTTTTGATTTTCCAGCATATCACTTTTCTTTTGTGTTTTCTAAAAATACCACTTCATCGATCACTCTACTTTTTGACAGCACATAAAGCCACGATATGACACATCACTAATTCTTCTAATTTTAGCAAGTAGTTATTGCAATTAAATTCACTTGGATCAATATCTTTCAAATCAAAATGGAAACTGTGTCGTTCATGTCAAAGCAAGGTGCTCATAAATTTTGATAGGTCAAATTTATTATTTTCATAACCGAATAGACGATCAAATCAGTTTGGGCATCAGTTATCGGCTATGTTTTAAAAGCGGAAGCGGCGATCGGTTCGGACAGCCTTAGCGCTTTTGGTCGGATCGGTCCGACCGGGTTTGACCGTTATAAAAACGATTGAGTCTGTATGACGTCATAATTACATAATATATAATTAAATAAATAAATTATAAATCAATATTTATTTATTTTTTCCCCTTATAATAGTGGTTCTATGTACAAAATAAATAAATAAGCTTCAATTTTATATTTCACAAATTGAATCAACCTTCTTCTCACCATACGTTTTCATCTCCTCCTTACATCTCCTTCCTTCTCTGGCCTCAATTGCAGATTTCGTTTCCTATCTTGGTTCCATTTTGTGATTTTTTTCGTTTCGACACTGTAGCTCAAATTAAATCGAGAAACTCTCTTTTAGGACAACAAATTCTAGTGTCTGCACATATTTAACTGAAATCTCTTACCTGGGCAGCATCAATTTTATTGTATTTCTTCAAACTCAGTTTACAAGCGACAATAATGTTGGACCGCCGTTTCCAGCGGTTCAACCGTTCAGCGGTTTGAACCACTTTTCCCGATTTTGAGCAGTTCGTGGGCGGTCCGATATCCGAGCGGTCCAACGTCGCAAAGCGGTTCGTTACCTTCGCCGAGTAGCGGTCCGACCGGTCCGACCGGTCGGTCCGATCCGCTTTTTAAAATATAGGATATCGGTCCAATCGATTTGAACCTGCAGTTCAACCGTTAAATTGATTTATGCATATTTCTTTTATAGTTTGTATGTTACATTAAAAAATAAATATATATTCATAAAAAATTAAAATTGTATTAATTTATAACTTATAAGTCTTATATTAAAATTAATACAATAGAGTTTGGAGACCAGAGATGATGACGTTGTGGATTAATTCTACACAGTGTATGACGACGGTAAAAAGATTAATTCTACACAGTATATGGGACTAAAATTGACGAAAATAATCTTACAGGGCTACATTGACAGAGGTGGTACCAAATTGAAAACATGATGCGATTGGTGGGACCAAAAGTGTAAAAAACTCGAAAAATTGCAAATGAAGTCTACCTAAAAAGACCAATTTAACTAGCCTATGCTATGGCACAAAAATTTGTAGTACCTCATGTCTCACAATATAATTACAGGCCCCATTTATTGTTTCTCTTGAATTAAACCTCCAATTAAGTACTGCGTCCTTTAATAAAAACAGTAGCAAATATTAATCATTATTGTGCGTCTCAATAGAATTATTGCTTTAAAACAAAAAATAGAATTATTTGAATCTACAAACATATATGTGAGCTTTTGGAAATTTCAACTTGTGAAAAATACGTAAGAATAACCTTTTTAGATACGAATGAAGTTCACATGCACACATTAACAAATGATACATACATATATCCCTGGACAAAAGACCTTAATATTCTTACTAAAATAATAGAACAATCAAACAAATTACTTGATGGTAAAGGTATTTGGATTGATTTGAACACTGTTAATTACTTTTATACCCATAATAAAAATAGTGATATAAAATTATCACTTATTTTATTAAGGGTACAACCGTGCGTCATTTTATATGCAATCCCTATAACCCGGGGTGAGCCAAAATTTGAGTGCAACTTTTAGTACAAAACATGCTACACTATGAAGGTGGGTAAGTGGGATATGGCATTCTTTGTAAATACTTGTTAGAAATTGGCAATAAAATTATTTATTTCTTGTCCTACGAACATGTGTAGAAAAATTCCTAACTTTCAAAAAAGGTTGATAAGTATTTCCCCCACCTTCAAATTTATGTAGCAGATAGATTTTCCAAGTCTAATTCTGAAATTGGATTGAATTGTGTACAACGTGAAATTGAATCTATTTTCAAATAGTTACGTAAGAGGCCCTGAGGTATAACATAACTGAATTCAGTAGGATTTCACAGACTAACTGTTGGAAAAAAATCATGCAACAAAATTACAAGAGTTAATTCCCTATACAGATGATAAGAAGATTGATGAACTTTTGAGCATCAATATGCGTAGAACCGGTTGAGAGCTTCAACTCAAAATAGCATGAGTGAGAATGATAGAGCCTTTACTTAGGGAGTGTTTGGGGGCAGAATCACTTAATTTTTAAAGTTATCCATCACAGTTTTAGTTTTTGAAAAGTGCTTCTGAATTGTGAGTAGAGTTCGCAAACACCCCTTAAGCCTAAGCCAGAGGAGCAACCAAGCAACTATAGCATGGAGGGCTTTTGGTCGGACGAATCGTCCCACGTCTCCCCACCCCCACCACCAAACGAGTTCATTCCACCGCCTATAGAGTTCAGGAAGGCCGAGAAACCGCCCGGAGAAGCCTCACTGGCCCCCACTCCCAATCCAAGGAAATCGAGCATGGCGGGCTTGCTCCCGAACAAAGTCGATGAGCTCACCATCAACTCATTAAAGCCCGATGATCCACTTTCCGGAAGCCCAAGACCAAGCCCGCTTGCCAATGAGTTGGGTTCGAGCTTCACAGCGTTGTTCCAATGTGTTGGGGTTGAGGAGGAGGCTAAGGCCATAGTGGAGATATTATGTTGCGGGTCGTGTAGGGTCAACCCGAGGTCACGAAGGAATGAGGAGTTGGACGAGGTTGCCCCCATTTGGGCGGCTTTCTGGAGAAGCGCTGTGGCGGACAATGCGGGTTGTGGCCTTGAAAGATAGTGCGGTTGTGGGTTTGGGGGTACATTGGGGAATAAAGATGACGCGGCGTACATTGAAGAGGATAAAGATAAAGACACGGGATCAATAACGGGCTGGTCTGGTCGAGCCACGTGGCAGATTAGACCCGAGTATGATGATGGTTGCTGCGGTGATTGAGGAAGTTGGGACGGTGATGAGTTGTTCAGTACATTAGCGAGAAATCGACCGCTGCTTGGGAGGTTGCCGCTAGACGTGGAGGAGCTGCTGGTGGTTACTGTTGGCGTTGCCACCGTCGGCGTGGCGGTTGTGGTAGGCATTGAAGTTGATACAATGGCTGGTTGTTGTGGTGGTGGTGGTTGCAATTGAGCATTCTGATTATCTGGCAATTCTGCTGCTACACAGAAAGGAGAAAAGATGAAACGATTAAGAAAAGCGGAAAAGAGTGCTTTTGAAAAAGTAAAGCCTTTAAAAATGATGAATCCCAAAAGGAACCTTTCGAGTAAAAGCCCATGCAATCATACACTCATTTCAATCTCACTTCCATCTTTGAGATAGCTACATTATTTTCACAATAATATACAAATGGAATATTCAAAGGGTAAATTAAAGCCAGTCTAACAAATATAAAATCAATGTAGCCTAATCATTCATATATGGTTTTGCTAATTAATTGCTCAAATGAGAGTAAAAGCATAATAAATACATCAAAATTTCAAATTACCGGAGCTTTGAATAGACAGAACCGGAGACAAGACTGAGGTGGTCGGAGTAAGAGGCGGCGGCGGAGGACTGGCCGCCGCCGCCGGAGCAACCTTCAAATCTGCCGCCGGAGTCGGCACCATAGGAACCGGACGCGCACTCTCCTGCGCCAACGCATCGCAAAACGCTCTATGTGTAATAAAGCTATCTCTCCTATTAATTCAATCAACCACACCATTAAATTCAATCACCCATAACTACAAATATTCCGTACTAGCCGGATTAATTAATTAAATAACAGCAATAATGAAGCCAGATTCAACAATTACATACCTAGAAAACAAAGTGCCACAATCGCAGCGGTACTCCCTAGTCCCGCAGGTTTTCATGTGCGCTTTCCAGTCCGACTGCACGGCGTATTTCTTCGCGCACCGCTCGCATTTAAACTTCTTCTCGCCGTGTTTCCGGCAGAAATGCTTCTTAATTCCGGTGAGATCTCCGAGCGCCCGCGCCGGATCGTGGTGGACGCAGCTCGCCTCCGGGCAGACGTACACGCGCTTCCGCGGGTCCTTGCTCGTCCGCTGCCGGAGTTTCCACGGCAGGTTGTGGCCGCGCCGGTGGAGCTGCAAATTCTGGTCCCTCTGAAACCCTTTGTTGCAGATCTCGCACACGAATCTGTTTGTAGCCATTAGTGTTTTCGGAGATAGAGCAATTACCTCTGCATCTGGATCTACAAAATTAATCAATTTATTTGTTGTTTAATTACCTTTTTAAATTTATGAAAAAAATCATGAAAATTAAAATTGAAATTGAATTTTACCGGGCATTCCTGGGAGATTTCGCTTTTTCTTGGTTTGATTTGATTCCGCAGAAGGTGGTGGTACTGATTTTGGTGATGAATTTTCGATTTCGACCATTTTTTGCTGCATGTTGGGGAATTTTTAGCTAATGTAGTAGTGAAGAAGAAGCAGCAGCTGATACTTTTCACATGGCGTAGTGATACCATGAAAACTTCGATTCAGCTTTTTGCAGGAACAAGGGGGACAAAATTACTACCTCTCTTGGAAATTGTTGTTGAAAATCTAGCAAAAACCGGATGAATCCCTTGAAAATCACCCACAAAAAATGGTTTAATCTCGAACTCAGCGAAAAAAAAAACGCCGGTTCAACTCAGTTTTGATTTCATACTAATTTCTTCAAAAGAATAAATTAATCTGGTTCGTACTGCTGTTTTTTAGCGTTTGTTCGTATCTAGAGAGAGGAAAAAACAAAAAGAGAGATTTATTTGAGTCGGATTATGATAATACCAGCAGTATAACAAAATAAGATGCATGATTAAAACAAAGAGGTTTATTGGCGAAGCGGAGGCATGTAACCATGGTTAAGGGGGGTTTAACCGCGGTTAAGCCACTTCTTCGGCGTGAAGATACCATCGGGTCGATCCGGCCGTCCACGTGGCGGGATCTGCGTTCATGGGAACTCAATACTGACACTTGCCCTTGGTTTTGTCGTGTAGTGGACCTCTCTCGAATGATGGGAGTTTGTTTGAACCTTCAATTTTTGTAGGCCGCGGTTTTAAAAGACAATCACGCCCTTGTTTAGATTCAATATTGCTGAAAAAGGAATGTAGTTTTGTTGGACGTTTTTAGTGAGGAATAATGAATTATTGATGGAAAATCACAGATGCATGTGTCTGAAAAGAGAAAACTCCACATGATACCATTAGACTTTAAAATTTTATAATTCATATATCACAAATCTTCGTACTAAAAGGTCTTATGCACGAAACGGGATATAATTTAACATAAGTTAGTATTCATCTTTTAAAATATTAAAACATCAATTTCCAAATTATACTTCGTTTTATATTGAATCTATTTCATTTAAGTGTGTCTCTTCAATTAAAAAATGTGTTGGAGCAGTGAAATTCTAGGGAGCGAATGAATTGGTAGCATACCACCCCTTTTCATGTGTGTTAGGTGTGTAGGGTATCTCCAATCATTTTCATCAATTTAAACTTATATTGTTTTACTGTGTGAAACTTATATAGTTTTACATTGTCTAAATCTCTTGTGCACCGTGCATTATATAGTGTACTTTAGAAATATACTACTCCATCCGTCCCATTTGAATTTTTACACTTATTTTTTTATCGTGTTTTAGCGAGCGAGTTGTTTATTAGTATTTGAAATGATAAAGTGACTTTTAAAAAGGGGTATGATAGATCTATCTCTTCTCTATTATATGTCTTTTTAAAAACTACTTTATCATTTCAAATACTAATAAAAAAATCACTCGCTAAAACACGAGAAAACAGTAAATGTGAAGATTCAAATGGGACGGAGGGAGTATTTATTATAATGAAATATGTGAACGCATGTTGCATATTTTAATATAATAAGTTGTATATTTTTAAAATACTCTATAAAGTATACGGTGCACAAGATACCTATAAAACTTAGCATTTTACTTAGAATTGGCAATTCGGGCCGCCGAGCTCAGCCCAACCTAGCCCATCGGCTCAATTGATATCCTTAGGCTGGGTTAGGTCAGTCCAGATTCTCATTGGACCTATAAAATTGTAGCCCAGCCCAACCTTACATGGATTTGCGGGTCGATGGCCAGTCTAGCCTAATTCCCATTTTTTTATTATTTTTTTTAAATATAGAGGAATGATTTGTGGCCTAATTTCCATTTTTTTATTATTTTTTTTAAATATAGAGGAATGATTTGTGGGGTGATTCACCCCTAGGGTGACAGAATCTTCCATCAAATCAAAAAGTAAAATGACAAGAACATCTTTAATGAGAAAAGTGTACATATTAAATATTATGTATATATTTTTTAAAAAGAAACAATAAATAATGAAAACTCGGTAACTCCACTGCCGTCGTCGCAGTTGTCGCCGCCACCGGCGTACCTATAATCACCTTCTTCAATTTTCTGCAAAAAAATAATAATAATAATAAAGAAGTTTTTCTCTTCCTCTTCTTCCACGTTTTACAGGATGTCCCCTACCTTACCTACGTGGCTGAATTTTTAAAACGCCGGTGCGATGGGGATTTCTAAAACGGTGGCAGCGACGGCGACGACGGGAGTGAAGTTACCGAGTTTTTCAGTATTTGTTATTTCTTTTTAAAATAAAATATACATAATATTTAAAATGTACATTTTTTCTCTTTAAGGGTGTTCTTGTCATTTTACTTTGTGATTTGATGGAAGATTCTTTCACCCCAGGGGTGAATCACCCCATATAGCATTGTCCTTAAATATATATGTGCTAAATTTAATTTTTTTTAGACTAAAATTAGTATAAAATTACTAACTCGCCTAGAATTCATACACATAGTTAGATCATTTAAAGTTAAACATTGTAAAAAATTAGGCCGCGGATAATCACACACGAGTTTTTGCTCTGCACACCCATTACTTTATACACCCAACTTAAATTTTACATTTTACTCAATTCACACATTATGAATGGTCTATTTTACCCCTCATATAAAATGTCGATCACATTGACCAAATTGTAAGAAGATCGACCGATCTTGCCAATTATTTAAAGTGTCAATCATTCTTGTCGATTTTGAAAAATGTCAACCACACTTGTTGACAAAACAAAAAGTCATCAACTCTGGTCGACCGATATTTTTGTGATTCTTAGTCGTTTTTTTAACACTAAACACACAAAACTTTATATATCTATTGTTTAAACTTATGAAATGCATACAAAAACTCTATCTATCTATAATTTGATATGAGTTTTCGAGATGTAGGAATTTTGGAGGGTTAGGATTGATGTTTTTTTTCTTCAAATTCCAAATATGGTGTAAATGAGTTGGGGAAGATGATGTACATGGGTTTAGATCTGGGGTGTATTGAGTAAAAAATATTTTAAAATTTTAATATAACAAATATGCATTAAGGGTATCTTAGTCTATTCACATTAAGACATTTTAAACATAAAATTATTTTGGGTGTTTAAAGCAAAAGCTCGTGTGTTATTAGCCGGGGCCAAAAAATTATTATAGGCATCTGAAATCCTTTATAATGTAAAAAATTGAGGGAAAAATGAACATTTTCCTCACGAACTAGGATTTGTGTTGAATCGAAACACATAATTTTAAAAAAGATTTTTCAAAAACTCCATATTAAAAAAATATTCTTAAAAATGTAAATTTTAAATTAATATCCAAATAGATCAAATCCATCAATAAAAACACAATTTTATAATATATAAAATCTAATTTCTAGTGAAAATGATAAATTATTTTTAAAAAATTAGGACTTCGAGGTCGCCAGTTAGTCGATGGGACAAATTATCCCGAGCCCATTGGCCCACGGGCCACATAAATCGGGCCAAACATCGAGCTGTAAAACTAGGCAGACCCATAGAGCTGAGCTCAACTTAGGGCTCTACATTTACTTTTTAGATTCACTAAAAAAATAATTAAGCGGTAAAACTAAATTTCATCGTTAAATTTTAGGGATAAATTTAAAAAAAAAATATTGCTAAGTTTCAAATTTTAATATTTACGTTGAAATTAATATAATCACTAATTTAGTGAAGAATTATACTATTTCATATATAATCATTAAATTATGTATGAAAATTGTGTTTCATTGCTAATATTAGGTAAATTTAAAAAAAAATGTTACTAAATTTCGAAAACTAATATTTGGGACGAAATCAATATATTGGTGTAAATTTTCCATTAAAAATAAATTACATAAATTACCTATTATAACATTATTATTCAATTAAATTCAGGGGGTGTATTGGTTGTGGAGTGTGTAAGATTTTTTTAGATTTTCAAAGTCTGGGGGTATTCAATTCGGATTTTCAAAAGTCTTTAAAAATTCAAAGGTATTCAATACGGATTTTAAAAAGTCTTAAAAAATCTTTAAGTATTCAACAATCTATGGATTTTAATACTCTATGATTTTTCTTTGATTTTCTTCCAAAAATATAAATAGATTTCACTCTCCAAAATCTCTTTAACAACCAGAGATTTCTATGTATTCTCTAAAAAAAAAAAAAAAAAACCGAGCGCCACACTTTTCTCCATTGTTTTCTTCTACAAACAATGAACTCATCAATTCAACCACTGAAATCATCATATCCCCAATTCCAAAAATGAAACTCTCGTATCTATGGAATTTTTTTTGTGCGAAACCCAAATTTGGGTATGAAAATAACTGAATTCCTTGATAAATTGGTAGTTCTCAATTTTTAATTTCTTTATGCAAGAAATTTCTTGGGTTCTCTATCCCTCTCAAGAAGCTTGGGTTCTGGAATTGCAGGGTAGTATTAGATGCAATTAAAATGTGTTATTATTAAATCGAAATTGAATACGAGTTTTTTAGGTTCTTGAATCTAGAATTGAAGACAAATTAAATGCAATTCTTGATTCTCTACACCATGCTTATTCTCTGCAATTGACGAATTAGATTTCATATGGTTCTGCAACTTTTGGGTTCTTTCCAGAATCGGTAAAAAAAAAAAAATTAGGTTCTTCGCAGAATCAGTAATATAAAAGTGTGTTCCATATACATTTGTATCAATAGTTCCAGCACCACCGGAGTCTATGAAAATCAATAAAAAAAATGTATTCCACAGTCCTGTCAATTCTATGAAAATCCATGTAAATCAATAAAAAAAGTCAGTCAAACTCTGTATGGAGTCTATGGATTTTCTAAATTCACAGACTTTTTAAAGTCCAAAAAAATCCAATAGAATCTCAATTGAATACACACCCCTCAGTATTTATTTATAATAATGATAACTTTATCATTACTATATTTATTTACTTCTAAGTATGTTTTAATTAAAATTTTGTAATTACTAATTACATTAAAATATTTTATTTTAATATGAAATTTGTATAATAAATAATATATTTTAATAAATTAAATAATCATAACTAATACGAACTTAAATAATGATAAACACGCAGTTATATCAAAGAGAAGGTATTGTGTGTACCATTTTTACCGTACACCACTATTATTATTGTTGGTAAGAATCAATATTTTATAGTGAAAGTGGTGCACACAATACTTTGTCTATATCAAACGATTTCATAGAATTAAGAAATTTTGTTTTTCACTTTCCTTTTCCTATTATTGCTATTGTGTGTAGGAGTGTGGACCGTGATGTTGGTGTGTTTTCATGGTTAACAAGAGCTCTAACTATTACTTTGAGTCATTATTATATGTTAACAATTCGTTATTCCGTACAAATTTTCTTTATAAAAAAATTGTACCAGTTATCTTTTTATGATAAAAATTTGTATGAATTCGAGTTTAATGTGAACATGATTATTTTAATACTATTATTATACATAAAAATTATTATTGTTATGTATAAAAATTATTACTACCTCCGTCCACCAATCTTATACCTATTTGATTTTTTCACGCGTTTTTGCGAACGAGTTTTGTATTAGTAATTGAAATGATAAAGTGGTCTTTAAGTAGGGGTATGATAGATGAGGGGTTTATCTATTACGTCGAGATCAGTTTCTGTTGAGTTGGATTTTGAGCTCCATTTCTAACTCCATGCTTGGTATGTGAGTAGATGGGCTCATGCCTTTCAAGTTTGGAGCATTTTGGATGAATTATTCAGATCTCAATCCAAGAAAGGTGCACTCTCAGAGGATGGTTACATTTTCCAGATGCGTTCTATTGCTGATGGTTTGCTTACTGCTAGTCATGTTGTTACTGGTGATGACTTGATTTTATATGTGCTTGATGGTTTGGGTGTTGAGTTTGAATCGGTTGTGGTAAATCTCACATGACCAATCTAAGTAACCAATCAGAAGGTGGAGTTGTAGTACACAATAAAACATTCTCAAAACCGTGAGCGGACTGAAGCTAGAATCTGAGAACGTCAATGAGTATAATTTTGGCGATCTAGACGAATATGAAGAGTAATGAATTGAGGTAGTTTATGTTTCGGAAGGGAATGAGGAGAAGTCATAAGAGCAGCAGCGAAAGAAGTATATGAAGATACGAAGGAAAGAATAAGAAGATATGAAGATAGGAAATGTGAAGATTTGAAGATGTAAAGGAAGAAGATGTGAAAGAAGAAGATATGAAAATGTGTTAACAACCCTAACAGAACGACGGTTTCAACATGAAAACCGCTCAGATCATCCTGAAACAAAATTAGAGAGGAGCTGGCTCAAGATACCATGCTAAAATTATATTTTCCCAGAGATAATGATCATGTTTACACATGTATTTATAGTGTTTACAATGTGATGCAACCCTAGTAGGGTGCTCTAACTATCTAACAAAATTCGGCTTCTCTAACTACCATGTATGCTAACTAACTCACTGGCTAACTCTATGTATGACTGTACATAAGAGCGAAGTGATAATGTTTGGTATATGAACTAATATCGAACAGTTATCCAAACTAATATTGTATAGCTATCTAACTAATACTCTAACATATATTAAGAGGTTTAGATTATTTATTTTCAGGAGATTGTCTATTAAAGCTATTTTCCTATCAATAATTGTCACGTAGTCCAGTAATTTTGCTTCGTTTTGAAATTAATCCTGATTGTTTTTTACTTTTTAATTTTGGTCATGTAAGTTACCAAAAAAATTGAAATTGGTCATTTAAGTTGTTGTAGTAGGTCACCAAACAAGTAACTGTCACATATGTAATTATTTTATTTTTTCTTTTAATTTTAAATTTTCACCTAGATTTTTAAAACCTAATAATTTGGACCATGATTTTTTTGCGTATTTTTTTAGGGAGAAAGAGTGGTTTCTGCATATTTTGGTTTATTTTTTGGATTTTCCGATCAGTTTTGACCCGGTAAATCGACCCGATTCGCTTGACTTTTAATTCACAGATTGTCTTTAAACCAGACTCAAACCCCAACCCAAAATTATTAGGATTAAAAATGTTCAACTGCCATTTCGAAATTAAAGAGAAAAAAAAAATTACACATGTGATGGTAATCTGCTGCAGCAGGTTAAATGACCAATTTCAAATTTGTTGAAAATTTACATGACCAAAATAAAAAAAGTAAAAAAAATCGGGACCAATTTTAAAAAATTTCAAAGTTACTGGACTGCAAAAAAAATTAATTTCTAAGTTATACCCTCTAGTATCAAGAGTAATACCTCTTCTGTAGTAATAAGTCATACTCTTAGTTATCATAACTAATATTCATTTGTAATATAATTATATAAGTCATATCCTAAAATTATATAATCCATTTTTACATATTGCTTGCGTGAAACGTGTTTAAATTATACTTTGCCTTAATCGTAGGTTGCTAAAAATTGTTGAGTGCTGACATCTTCTTGATGTCTCATGTATATATAATTTTTTTGTTAATATTTGTTGTGTGATTAACGTAGAATTTGTATTAGCCGTAAATTGCTCAATTTTCTCTCTTGAATGGCATATATAGATGATGAGTTAGTCTCATGTACACCGTGCAATATATTTAAGTATATTTTATAAATATACAATTTGTTGTATAGAAACATGTAATATTTTTACACTGAAACATGCAACTTTTATAAGTGAAAACAAGTTACATATTTCAGTATAAACAAAGTATACGTTTTAGTGAAACAAATTGCATATTTCAAAAATACACTTGAGTTACAAGGTACATTTGGTGCGTAGAATACCTTGTCATAGATACAGCTCTTCTTGATTTTTGTGTGATCTTTTGAAACATAGTGTTTTGTTTTATGAATTTATGGAAAATACTTTAAAGAAAAATATTTAACTTGTAAAATTTGAAGAGACACACTTGTGTGAAATGGAACATAATTTGGGTAGGGATGACAATGGGGCGGGTTTGGCCTATCCCACGACCCGCCCTGTCAGGTTTTTTGCTGACTCGTAACTTGCCCCGAACCGCCCCCCCCGATCGGGTTTTTGGACCCGCTCCACCCCGCCCCGCTTGTCTAATTATTTTTTTCCTCTTCAATTTTAAATTCATACTCCTAAACATAAATAAAATGCAATTAACACCATTTTTAAATACATATCATTCTTAAAACACAAGTACACAACACATTAACTAGAATCATTCAAATTACAAAAAACCCGACCCATTGACATTTAATGAATTATACACTATTAATATATATTTAATGAATTACACATAATTAATATATTTTAATATATATATATATATGTATATGTGTATATATACAAGGGTGGGTCCGGGGCGGGTTCGCCTAATACCATGACCCGCCCCGCACCCGGCGAAAACCTATTTGACCGAATTTTAACCCGCCGCGTGATCTGTTTGATCGGGTTTTATGGGGCGGATTCGTGCCGGGTTCGGATTAAAACCCGCCTCATTGCCATCACTAAATTTGGCATTGACGTTTTAACACTTTGAAAGGAGAAGGTGTTGATTTGTGGTAATTTGTATGACGTCTCTCATATATGAGACCGTCTCATACAAATTTTTGTCAAATTTAAATAATTTATATGAAAATTGGCATGCAGCTTCACTATATTGTTAAATGGAAGTCAAATGAACCAGAGAAAGAAAACCTCCCTTTTCTTTTGATAATGTACGACTCGTATATTGATTAGAAACATTGTTTATATAATTTTCTTTTAATAGTATATGACTCGTATATTGATAAAAAAACATTCTTTATATAATGTATTAGAGAATCGATGTGATACGACAGTGATTTCATTATTGTCTGATAGAAGTGTACGTATTTTCTTATAATTGTGGATGACTTATTTTGTGGAACAAGTTTACACATAATTGTATTCAGAATATAAAGAGATAATCAACTCTTAGAATTACCTGCAGAATCATATATGTTTTATCATAGCAACATGTTGTTTAATTATGTTAATAAGTCTAAGCAAGCTTTTCATCAAAATAGGTGGTCATGAATTCGTGGAGATGTCTGTCAAAAATAAAAATAAAAATTGTGGAGATGCTTATAGAAAATAATCAAGATGTACAACGTGTACGAACGTTAATATTCTTTCATAATGATATTTATACCTTGATTTGATTTAAACAATTTCTTTTGTAAGCAAAACTCTCGAGTTTAGTCCAATATAAAGTCAGTACAGTCTTGACATATTTATCCACCATTACGACCTTGTTCGGTTGATGAAAAGTACTACTTGATTACCGATTATGATAGAAATGTTTCTTGGTTTGTAAAATGAGTCAAGCCTCTTACTTACATTAATTTTCTGATTTCAAAATATTTCAAATTGATATTAACAAATTCGAGTTTCGAGTTTGTGGAATTAGTGGATATAGGTCAACGAAAGATTTTTTCTATTAAATAGGGGTGACACATTTTGTTGTTGTTTGATAGGGATGAAGCCAAATTCCATATACTATCTCATGTAGGAAGGAATATGTACATATACAATTTGGATATAAGGGCCATAATTAGTTAGCTTCCATGTCCAAGTACTGATTATTTAGTGTCAACAACCTCCTGGATTGAATATAGATTTGTACGGTTTGTGAATTTAAATGATTATGATTTTAGGTATTGCAATAGTTATTCTCCTTGGGAAAAAATATGTAATTTTGACGGAAAAACTATTGTGTGTACATGAATTAAAATATCATGCATTGCACGTGAGATAAATTAATACTACCTCTGTCACAAACTCGATTGCCAAATTATTGTGTACTCGAGTTTTAAGAAAAAATAATAAATTGATAAAGTGTTGGGTAGAAAGAGTTATTTATTAGTATTTTATGTGATAAAGTGATGGGTTGTTGGGGTTAAAAAGAGTTGTTTATTAGTATTTTATGTGATAAAGTTGTATTTAATTATTTGAATATTTAAATACAAATTTGATTCTTTAATATTACTAAAATAATAATTCAACAATATATCATGCATATAATCGAAGCGTGAGCGTGTAGTGAACTTCCAAGTATTCCCTTAATCGAATTTGAATGGAAGGCGAACAATTAACAAAAGGAAAAAATCTTTTTTACAACTTTTGGATTCTTACAAACACCACTTCTCCTAGTTATACTAATTCTTTTTTTCAATGAGTGTTGATAATTTTGATAAGAGTTAGGACAAATTTTCTGAAAATCTAAATAATTTTCTACATATCCTAAAAATTCTAAAATTATTAAAGACTGTTTTTTCTTCTAAGAGCCCATAGGAAAAATCAAGCAACAATATTTATTTTATTTTACATTTACAATTTTACATGATTTTAAGACAAACATAAAATTGTATCTTCAAATATATCATGGAAGATCAATAAAATCATTAAAATTATGTATAATTTTTTTTAGATAATCATTAAATTTATATATAATATTTTTTAGATAATAATTAATATAGGAATATGTATATTTATCAATATCCATCCATTACAAATAAATATTAACTTTTTCAGATAATTATTATATAAAATATATTTATCCATTTCGAACACATATTCTTATCATAAGTTAGAGAATCCATTAATTTAATTGTGGTA
This sequence comes from Stenogyne calaminthoides, assembly GCA_037126765.1. Classification (NCBI taxonomy): domain Eukaryota; kingdom Viridiplantae; phylum Streptophyta; class Magnoliopsida; order Lamiales; family Lamiaceae; genus Stenogyne; species Stenogyne calaminthoides. The sequence continues at coordinate 34,860,771 of JBBCBC010000017.1, read as the reverse complement.
TCACTAAAGTCTTATTGAAACAGGTTTGTGTCATGCACTACGTGTTAGTACAAAAACACTTTATGAATAACGAATTAACACCCATAATATATTATGCTCATTTGTGGCAACGTTCTACCATAACGTTATAGAGTACACTATTGTTGTGATGTAAAATATTATTTTTTTTCTCGTGTGATGCACAAAATAAAATCTATTGACGAATAATATTTATTGGATTGTAAAATATAAATTTTTTCTATCGTGTTCTTGCACAAAATAACATATATGCTCTTTCATTGGGTTACTTTGATATCTTGCCACCATAATATGCACCGTGCAATTGTTACAATCTTGATTCAAATATGACCCACTATGTTAGAAAATGGGTTAACTGACACCGCACGGATCAATGTATACTTTTTGTCTTTTGTTTTGAGATATTTATAAAATGATCAAAGCATTGGCTTGGTTTGACTAAATGGACCTCTTGAGATTACGGGTCTTGCCTTTCAATGAAAGATTTGTTGCAAGATTCCGTCCTTCTCCATTTAGTTCTCTAAAATAGATATGATGTTAGTTTTGCTTTAGTTTCAAGATATTTTCATCATGACCAAAAAAATTGTGTTTTTTTTTTTGTATTAATTTTTTTTAATGAAAAAGTTATATTATAATTTTTTCAGGGAATTTTTTTGAATTTTGTTTTTGAAGGCTTCGGTTTTATTATATATATATATATTTATATATACGGGGTTTTATTTTTTTTTGGTTTTTTCACATATATATATATATATTTTATATCAATTTTTTAGGCGGACACCCCAAATTCTTATGTTATCATACTAGGCTTGCGCTGCATGGGTCCACAATTCTTTATTTGGATATCTTTTTAAAATATATATTATAATTATTCTGCAACCCCCCATTTTGTTTAATATTCTTCATCGGATAAGTGGTTCAAAAACTCTTGGCAGAGGTATTACGCCTCCGCGATCATGATCGTTTTTTTGGGTTTAGCCTTAAATTCTTTGAACAAAGGTCTTTTAATAAGAAAAAATTTAATCATCAATAAGAATCATAACCTCCTCTTTGCTTTGGTTGACATTAGACCACATACTTTATGTGAACAATCTCTAACACTTCTTTTATTTATTCCCCATTGACTCCAAATGCCCTCTTGGTCATATTACCCTCCAAACCGATTGAATGGTTTTATGAACCATTTTTCACCAACCTTTGGATCCTCTTTGGATTTATATGAAATCTTATATGTATTTCATTATTTCTTTAATAGGAAAAGTTGATGTGTTATAATTTTAATTAAAATGTCATTTATGTTCATTCTTATTAGAAGAAATAGTGTTTAATTAATGGTATTCAAAAACTTTATCTTCAAAAAGAATAACATTGAATAAAATTTAATTGCGTAGTATTGCAATAATCATTTTAATTTTTATCATTTTGAATGAAGCCAACATGATTAGTGGATTTATCAATTCAACTAAACAATACAACTAGTCCATTAAATTACCTTTCCAGTCCCTTTTTTTTGGAGCAGCAAAACCTCCATTGAGAAAATGATTGGTTAAAATCTTTAATGGAATAGGCGGTGATCAAAGCTTGAGTTTGGTGTCTTATCATCATTTTTAGAGACCAAAAGGTAGTGAAATTAAAATGCTCAAAAGAATGGAAAAGTCTCGGATCATTTATCTCAAGTTTGGAAGGGTAATTACGGGTTTGTTACCATTTTTACGACATCTCTACTTAAGGAATTAGACTTCGGCTCATAATTTTGGTGTTAATTCACTGCTTTTGTATTAGGACAATTATTATGTTCAATATAGTTTCCATACATATTGTATTGACTTTAAGTATAATAATATTGGATTAAAAGGTAACAACATCTTTGGTGAAATAAACAACTATATGCAAGCCCTGAAGTATATCACAAGGTTCGATCCACATGCTTCATATTAAAAAAAAAAATATGAACATACAAGCCAACATCTTTGTTTAAATAAACGTTGGGTGGGTCATTATTTAAAAATTACAAACAACTGTTACAAACCTTTAATATCAGTTAATAGTTGGTTCTTGACCAATATAAAATTGGCCGGGGACGAGAATATATAAATATCAATTTTATCTGAAAATAACCATGATTAAATACATGATTATTATTTCTTTGAAATCGTTGGGAGGTCATCTCATTAGTAATAAACCACAATCATCCGTTTGGAATTCATTCATGTGAAAATTCCTTTTTTGGATTTTTTCTCCAAAAAATTCACAAATAAATAAATCATAGTGAAATTAATTCAATTTATTATCAGGAATAAAATTGTCCATTTTTTTGATTTTCCCTCCTAACTACAACCAAAATTACCCTTTTTGATTTCTTGATCCTCTAACTACATTCAAAATAAATTTTTCTTAAATTTCCCTCCTCCAATTACACCAAATTACCCTCTAAAGTCGGCGTGTAAATGCCTCCCCCAATTGACGACACCAAATAAATATATTTAAATTTAAAATTTATTTATAAAAATAAATAAACCTAGATCTAGACTAATCTATTACATTGATCAAATCAAACAAATTCTAATCTACTAGTGGATTTTCTCACGAAGCAAAAGCGAACCGAAGAAATTAAAAAACCACGGTTTATATTCGTAAATAAACACATTAAATTCCATGACAATTGGATAATGCAAAAAGATCATTTTAAATTTCAAAAAAACAAATTGTACAATTTAAAAAATTGAGCAAAGCGTGGCTCGATACGATTGTTGGGGAATGAATCTATTTGGGGTGAATATTTAAAACAAATTTAATTCTTTAATTATTACTAGCATGAATTAATCATATATTAATTCAAATAATAATTCAACAACAATCATGCATATAATTAATTGAACGTAAATATGGAAAATTCTTAGAAAGGTGAGCGTTACCTCTTAGGATGGCAATGATTGATTAGACTAACCAAAAGAACTTCCCAATATTCTTTTTAATCCTTGCTTTCGATAATCGTTGGAAGGGAACAATTAACAAAAAGAAAAAATAAACTTGGTTGCACCACCTTTGTAGATTTACTAATTTGGGACTAATGAAAATTGTATAGAAATTTATTGGTCGAAATTTTTGATGAAAAAATCAATGTGGGAAAAAACTTTTCTTGATCAAAGAAATCTTGAATATATCTCATATATTTCTTTTCCCATAATTAAAATATTCCACAAAAATCTCACCTCCTCAAATTATGGAATTTTCGAAAAATATAGTCTTATTTCATTTGGATCTTCTTGAATTTATGAGATTGGTATTTCAAGAAATACAATCTTCCATAATATCTTTTCAAGAAAATCAAGAAAATCTTTCTTGCCCTATATTTGAAGAAAATATCATCACAAAACCAAGTGGGAGATTTCTTGAATTTAATGAGATAATCTTGTATTCAAGAATACATATCTTCATTCCATAACAAAATTCAAAAAAATCTTTCTCCCTACCTTACCCATAAGAAATATTTAGGAAAAATTAAGCAACAATATTTATTTTATTTTAATCACCTTTTTAGGTTAATGGACTATAAGCTACTTTCGGGGGCCTTTAGGAGAATTAAGATTGGAATGGACCTTGAATATCTAATATTGAGTTTATATAATTCAAGCCCATAAATATTAATTAATCTCACTACATAATTAATACACTATCCATCTTAAATATTACGATCAAAGCTCCGGTCATTATTTTTGTTTAAGATTATAGCCCATTAATTAATTCAAGCCACTTTGAAATAGCTTTCCATTAATTAATATATTTTATCCTTGGTCAAGAGCGGTTCAACATTATTATCCATGAAACTAATTCACTTGCAAGATTTGGTATGATAAAGCTTATGAACCTCCCGGGGCAAATCGAACAACACGATTCTTGTTAAATCTTAGCAATCACATGTGACTAATAATATTGCCCAAGATAAAAAGTATTGAATCTCTGCGTACCCATGATAAGTCAAAGCAATAGTTACCAATCCCCGTGATCTAAGAAGATTAAGAAATAACGAACCACCGAGGTCTAATTCTTCCTTGTTAGATTACGAAGAATTTATTCATGTAGGTCCTTGGGTCATCGGTCATGCACTAGTGTAATCTCTTGGTCAAACAAGTCAATCCGAGGCCTTCTTGCTTCAACCTTTGATGGGCATTTCCATCTATCGTGAATAAAGATTGTTAATTTAATCTTACGTGATGCGGTATCACTAAATTAAGACGACTTATTGAGCCGGATAAATATATGTAACATTCAATAATATTTAAAGCATGATAAACAATTTAAATAAATATGTCGAAAATTCGGGGATTATACAAAGTAAAAAACATAATTTCCAGTATAATCCCAACAAAAGTGATAAAGTGAGTATTTCTATTTAAGGAAAGTGATAATCAAATATGAGACGCCCGAAACGGAAGTGTGGCAATCGAATTTGAGACGGAGGGAGTATCTATTTACAACTTTTGGATTCTTACAAACACCACTTCTCCTAGTTATACTAATTCTTTTTTTCAATGAGTGTTGATAATTTTGATAAGAGTTAGGACAAATTTTCTGAAAATCTAAATAATTTTCTACATATCCTAAAAAATTCTAAAATTATTAAAGACTGTTTTTTCTTCTAAGAGCCCATTCAAGAATAGTTTACATTTACAATTTTACATGATTTTAAAGACAAACATAAAATTGTATCTTCAAATATATCATGGAAGATCAATAAAATCATTAAAATTATGTATAATTTTTTTTAGGTAATCATTAAATTTATATATAATATTTTTAGATAATCATTAATATAGGAATATGTATATTTATCAATATCCATCCATTACAAATAAATATTAACTTTTTCAGATAATTATTATATAAAATATATTTTTCCATTTCGAACACATATTCTTATCATAATTCGTGTGTAGTCTTATTGTGTCATGCACTACGTGTTAGTACAAAAACACTTTATGAATAACGAATTAACACCCATAATATATTATGCTCATTTGTGGCAACATTCTACCTTAACGTTATAGAGTACACTATTGTTGTGATGTAAAATATTATTTTATTCTCGTGTGATGCACAAAATAAAATATTTAATAATATATAATTGAGTAACACACGCACGCACTAATTGCACCGTGCAATTGTTACAATCTTGATTCAAATATGACCCACTTAGAAAATGGGTTAACTGACACCGCACGGATCAATGTATACTGTCTTTGTGAGATATTTATACTGAGGCTTGGTGACTGCGATTACGGGTCTTGCCTTTCAAAGATTTGGTGCAAGTTCCGTCCTTCTAGTAGTTCTCTAAAATAGATATGATGTTAGTTTGTTTTAGATATTTTCATCATGAAAAAAATGTGTTTTATTTTTTGTATTAATTTTTTTTAATGAAAAAGTTATTTATAATTTTTTTTTTTTGGATTTCTGTTTTTGAAGTTTATATATATATACCACGATCATTATTTTTATCTTTTAAAATACATATTAAAATTTTCAATCTTCTCTCTTGGCTAAGGTCAATGGGCATGATCATCGGCGGTCAAATAATCTCAGTAGAAATTTTTGCGATTTTTATCACAACCAACATATGTCGTCACACGAATCCCAATTGAATGGTTTATGTTCCACAACAGCAGGATAGGGAAACTATATGTATTCTATCCTCGTAATTAAAATTGAGAGTTAAATTTTAATTAAAAGTATATGTTCCACATATCCATTAATAATTATTCATGTTTAATAATACATGAATTTAAAATTCAACTCATATACTCCCTTCGTCCATTTTTTAAGAGAAATTGATTGTTCATAAGGATTTAATGGATTAGTGATAAAGTGTTGAGGGTAGAATGAAGAAATCAACTTTATTGGAAGGGTTAAGGTTACTTTATTAGAGGGTTAATTAATCCCTCTAAAACCTGCTAACAATGCTGCAAAAGTACAAGCCAAAACTTGACACCAATATATAAATAATTAAAAACGGTTCTTGTTCAAAGGATCGACTTCAAATACATCGAAAGGTATAAATTTCTAAAACACGAATTTCCCTTTTTTTGATTTTCCTCCCTATACACCAAAATTTTCCAATTTCCTCCTATACACCAAAATTTTCTCCCTTTACAGATTTCCTCTAATTACACCAAAAAGATTTCCCTCCTATTCTGACCATTCAAAATAAATTTTCTTTAAACATAAACCAACTTCAAAAAAGCACCATAAATATATTCACCCTAAATCACGCTACAAACATAAAAAGTTCAATATGAGTCAAACTAGAAAGCATTTAACTTATGAAGAAAAAAACAAGATTGTCTGCGGTATCTACTAGGGGAGTTGGATAATCAACATATCAACACTATTTGGGACTAATGTTGATACTGTGAGAAGGCTCTGGATCACTGCAAATAAACAAAGAGATGAAGGTAAGGCAGCTCATATTATTTCATCTAGAACTGGAAAGAAGATAAGCAAAACAAAAAATTTGGATGAAGAGAATATAGAAAGCATTCACTGGACAGAAAGGTCTACCATAAGAGACCTTGCAGAAGGCTTGGAGATTTGCAAAAGCACAGTTGGAAGATGTATTAAGGAAGGCCAAATCAAAGCACATACAAATGTCATTAAACCACTACTCACATGAGAACGAGTTTAAGTCAACATTATGTAGACAGGGAATGTAACATCATCAAGTTTAACGGCATGCACAATGTTATCCACATAGATGAGAAGTGGTTTTATATCACAAAAATATCTCACATATGGTACAAGCTGCCAACAGAACCTATTGCACATAGGAGTTGCAAAAGCAAGAGGTTTATCACAAAAGTTATGTTTATTTGTGATGTTGGGAGACCACTATATGCAAGTGATGGTACACTCATATTTGATGGAAAGATAGGGATGTTTCCCTTCATTGAAGAAGTTGAAGCAATGAGAAAGCAAAGCAGAAACGGACTAAAAGCCATTTAGAGACTTTATATAATCAAAACATTATCAAAATTTGGACTTAATTACACTCATTAGTCAAACAAATTCACAATTTTTCAAAAATCACTCCCTGTGTTACGATTTATGCAGTTTCATAAATTAAGTCAAAAAATAGGCACATAATGGACTCATTGTCAAACAACATATATTTTATCAAAAAATAATTGTTCATTTATCAAAAATAGTTGATCATCACAATTAAGTCCAAAAAATAGGCACATAATGGTACACTCATTAGTCAAACAACACATGGGATTCTACATTTTATTGGACCCTCAGAGTATATTTACATCATTGGGTAAGGTTAAGCATCCTAATCTAGGCAAATAATCCTAGAGGTTGCATTAACTCATTATGACCATAAGAACATACCAAAATTCACCAATTTTCCCATCTAAAACGGCCAACAAAGCATTCATTTGCAACCCTCATAGGATATTTTAGTCATAGGGCACAGAGGTTAAGCATCCTAATCTAGGATATTTTAAAACCCTAGAGGTTGCAATTAACACAAACAAAGGGACATCAATTCTCCACATATTTCCAATATAAGCACATCAATCGAAAGACCACATGCCATATTTCAACAACAACTTAAAAAAAGAACAAAATAACATGTAAATCAGCTCTTTAACACACGGTATAAGGATAATCAACATATCAACAAATGGATTTCTTGATGGATCCAACCAGTAAGCTTTATCAGAGAATGGTGGAGCACTCCCAGGTATCGGCTCGGCTAATGATGTAACCTCATCGGAAACATCATCGCACGAAGGCAATTCCGATGAGAATGAGTCTTGGACAACCATATAAGCATGTCGGAGAACTCCCACCCATGTAAGCTCAAAATTAGCAAGAACCCGATTTCTCGTCGCCTTTGTTGGGGTTGTTGGGATTATCTTTGGAAAGTATGCTTTTACTTTGTATAATCAAACTGAATTTCGGACTTATTTCTTGAAATAAATTGTTTAATAGGATCGAATGTTACATATATTTAATGCATAATTGTTCAATAAATATTGTTACATTGTAGTTAATTTAGTGATACCGGGTCACGGAAGAATCCTTGTAACTAAAAGTACACCATTCACGACCTAGATGGAAATGAACAATCCATCGTGAAAGGTTGATATGTAATTTCGGATTGGCTTGTCTTGATTACACTAGTTGGTGATGCAATGAATAGGACCTCTGAGGAGGACAAATTCTTGAGCCCGAACAAGGAAGAATTAGACCTCGGTGGTTCGTTATATCTTAATTCCTTAAATAGGATCACGTGTGGTTGGTAACTATTGCTTTGACTTATCATGGGTAGAGAATCAACGAGATTCAATACTTTTTATCTTGGGCAAATATTAACATGTGATTGCTAAGATTTATGGAGAATAATGTTGATTTGCCCCTTGGGAGGTTCATAAGCTTTATCATACCAAATCTTGCAAGTGGAACTAAGATGGATAATAATGTTGAACCGTTTCTTAAAAGACAAAAGATATTTTCGGAAAGCTATTTGATGGCTTGAATTAATTAATGGGCTAGATAATCTTAAACACGGAAATAATAACCGGAGCCATATTGGTGTAATATGGGTTAAGATGGATAGTGCAATATTAATTATGTAGTGGAATTAATTAATATTTATGGGCTTGAATAATATTGTGGCTCAATATTGATAATTCAAGATCCATTGGAAGGTTCAATCTTAATTCTCCTAAAGGCCCCCTAAGTAGCCCAACATATAGTCCAATAACTGAAAAAGGTGTTTAAAATAAAATAAATATTGTTGCCTTATTTTTCCATTATTTTCGAAATTTATGGATAAAAAGGGGAGAAAGATTTTCTTTGAATTTTATTATGGAAAGAAGATATGTATTCTTGGAATACAAGATTATCTCATTAAATTCAAGAAATCTCCCACTTGGTTATTCATGAAGCAAATTTTGAAATTTTTGAAATATAAAGGGCAAGAAAGATTTTCTTGATTTTCTTGAAAATATATTATGGAAGATATGTATTTCTTGAAATACAAGAATATCTCATAAATTCAAGAAGATCCAAATCTTGGAATCTTGACCTATATTTTTCGAAAATATCCATAACAAAGGGTAGGTGTGATTTTGTGGAATATTATAATTATGGGAAAAAGAATATAGGAGATATATTCAAAATTTCTTGGAGATCAAGAAAAGATTTTCCCACATTGTTTTACCCCAAAATTTTCGACCACTTATGCTCTATAAATAGGGGATGACTCTTTCATTCCCAAGTATCCATGTGCTGGAAAAATTAGTAAATCCACAAAGGTGGTGCAACATAATTTATTTTCCTTTTGTTAATTGTTAGCAAGCGTCCTACCACCAGATAGTCGAGCAAGGATTAAGGGAATACTTGGGAAGTTCTTTTGGTGTGTCTAATAAACAAAGCTATTGTCGTCCCAAGAGGTGCGTTCACGTAAACTCGTAGAATTCCGCATGCGTAGAATTTACGTGAATTAATTATATGCATGATTTGTTGTTGGATTATTATTTGAATTAATATAGGATTAATTCATGCTAGTAATAATTATAAGAACTAAATTTGTATTTAAATATTCATCCCAAATAGATCTGTGCAACTTATTCCCCAACAGGGGTTTACTGGAATGTATGATTTTACTTTGTATAACCAGACTGAATTTCAGGCTTATTTGTTGAAATAAATTATTTATCACCGTTGCTTTAAATATCATTGAATTTTACATATATTTACTGCATAATTGTTCAATAATTAGTACGTGTTACATTGTAGTTAATTTAGTGATACCAGATCACTGAAGATTAAATTAACAGTCCCTTGTAACTAAAAGTACAGAATTAACAACCTAGATGGAAATGAACAATCCATCGTGAAAGGTTGAAGTGTAAGGCTCAGGTTGACTTGTCTTGACCATGACACTAGTGCATTATGATGCGCTGAAGAGGACCTACAGGAGGATAAATTCTTCAGTACTGAATATAGAAGAATTAGACCTCAGTGGTTAGTTATTTCTTAATCCCCGTCCCTTAAATAGGATCGTGTGGAATTAATAACTATTGTTTTGACTTATGATGGGTAGAGAATCAATGTGATTCAATACCTTGTATCTTGGGCAATATTATTAGTTACATGGCGATTGATAAGATTTAATACGGAGAATCGGTGTGCAAGTGCGTCTTGTTTGATTTGTCCCCTTGGGAGGCTCAGAAGTTTTATCATACTAAATCTTGCAAGTGGAATTAGTTTCCGGTATGGATAATAATGTTGAGTCGTTCCTGAACCAAGGAAAAAGATATTGATTAATGTGAAGCTATTTTAGTGACTTAAATTAATTAATGGACTGGATAATCTTAAACACGGGAAATAATAGTCGGGAGCCATATTAACTGTAATATGGGTTAAGATGGATTACAGTTAATATGGATAGTGCAATATTAATTATGTAGTGGGATTAATTAATATTTATGGGCTTGAATAATATTGTGGCTCAATATTGGAAATTCAAGGTCCATTAGAAGGTCCGATCTTAATTCTCCTAAAGGCCCCTCAAGTAGCCCAAAGATAAAGTCCAATAACCTAAAAATGTGTTTAAAATTAAATAAAATATTGTTGCCTATTTTTTTCCAATTTTTTTCGAAAATAAATAAATAAAGAGGGAGAAAGATTTTCTTTGAATTTTGTTATGGAATGAGGATAAATATTCTTAGAATACAAGTTTATCTCATTAAATTCAAGAAATCTCCCACTTTGGCTATTTATTTGGTGGTTTTCGAAAATAATGAGTAAAATAAGGAAGGAAAGATTTTCTTGGAAATATATTATGGAAGATATGTATTCTTGGAATACAAGAATATCTCATAAATTCAAAATGATCCCAATCTTGGAAATTTTGGCCTTATTTTTGAAAATAACCATAACAAGAGGAGGTGGAATTTTTGTGGAATATTTTAAATATGGAGAAAGAATATATGAGATATATTCAAGATATCCTGGAGATCAAGAAAAAGATTTTCCCATCTTATTCCTCACCAAAATTTCGACCACCACCCCTTAGTATAAATAGAGGATGAATTTTTTATCCCCATGCAATTCCATGTGTTGGAAAAATTAAAAATCCACAAAGGTGGTGTAACATAATTTTATTTTTCCTTTTGTTAAATTGTTCACGAGCATCCTTCCACCGGATTGTTGAACAAGGATGAGGGAATACTTGAGAAGGTTCTTTGGGTTTGTTCGTGCGAATGGGATATCCATCTTCTCAACAGTTGTCACTCCGAGAGGTTAGTTCACGTAAACTCCTAGCAATTTCGCATGCGTAGGATTTATATGACGAATTTGTATGCATGATTTGTTATTGAATTATTATTTGAATTAATATAAGATTAACTCATGCTAGTAATAATTTTTAGAATTAAATTTGTATTTAAATATTCATCCCGAATAGATCCGGACAATTAATTCCCCAACACCACCGCCACCGGCTCCATCCCCTTCTTACTCTCTTCATCCCATCTTCTTGACAAAGGATGTTGACAATCGAAAGTCCCCGTTTCCTCCCACCAATAGTTCTACACTGAATCCGCCTCAAACTCCTTATAATCTTCGTTGCATGCCCAATTTTCCGAGTTTAAAGATGAATCAACCATGGGGATTTAGGTTTTTTGAAAGATGGTGATGAGAGAGAAGAGAGATACTGGAGTGGCTTAGGAAGATCGAGTGGAAAAGAGAGCAGATTGCAGAGAGCAACAATGGAAGATGAAGATCGAGAAATTAAAAAGCGGATTACAGAGAACAACCATGGAAGATGTTTCGAGAAGAGAGAGAAGAAAGAGTAGAGAGCGGCTAGGGTTAGGAATTGATGGGGGGCAGAGTGGTGTAAGAGAGAGGGGGGTAAGGATATGGGTTAAGGGTTATTGGGTTAATGGACCTAAAATTTGGATTAAATGGGGTGTTGGGTTTGGGTTTAGTTAGTGACAGTTGTGTAAATAAATTGGTATGAAAAAGGTATTAGTTAAATGATGTATGTTCATTTTATGAAGTTTCTCTTAAAGATTTAGACAAAAATAATGATCAAATTTCTTTTAAAGAATGGGACGGAAGAGTAATTAATATCAATAGACAGAAGATATAACATATAATAAAATAAGAGAAGTTGTAATGGAAAAATTGCACATCAAACAAAATACGAGAAGTTTTAATGGAAAAATTACACATCAAACAAAACTTGGGGAAGAACTTTCCCATCGTTGTAGGTGTATGATTTTGTCGTACACGTTTTTGTTTGTATTGGGATTGCTCGTCAAAATCATCTAGAATTTTGAATGAATTTTAGCCATAAAGATTAAAAAAAATGTATTTATTCTATATATGAACACCTATTAATTATTAGATTCCTGGAAGGGGAGAGGGGAAGACTTGATTTTGTGGAGAAATTATTAGTTTTGTATTCTCTTGATTTGGGATGATAAAAGGTGAGATATTTAAACAAGACAATTATATGATCATTAACTATACTATATGTGATCTATGAGTTTAATAGTGAATTTATATTTTAACATCTTAATTCTAAAGTTTTTTAAAGGTTAAATTATGTGTATATTCAGGTACACCATTGACTCATAGTGCATTTTAGAAATATGTAATTTATTATATTGAAAAATGTGATTTGTTTACACTGAACCGTGCAACTATTAATATGAAAAAATAGTTGCACGGTTCAATGTAAACAAGTTGAATGCCTCTAAAATGCACTTTGAGTGCACGGTACACCTGAATGCATATGAGACCCACTCATTTTTATATCATTCAATCTTAATCGCAATGATAAATGTCTTTTCCCGTGGGCGGTGGAGGTATAAGTAGTTGATAGAATACGAGAATAATACTTTCACCATCCCATAATTGTTTACACATTTGTCTTATTTATACGCTCCATAATTGTTTGCATGCTATTCAAAAGAAGGATTTTTTTTATAAATAATTAAATGTTTATAATATTCATATATTTACATAAAATATTAGTGTTACTTTTAGGAATCACGCTACACAAATCGAACCAATTCTTTTATTTTATATAATATTAAGTTATCTATCAAAATTCTACTTATATATTATACTTTTTTTTTTTAAATGTGTCTATTTTATTATGCAAATAATTGTAGGACAAATGTAGTAGTAATATTTACTTAGTTGATCTCTAAAGTGTAGGATGATGGTTCAATTCTTATAAAAAGTAATTTTGTAGGACTATACAAACGATAGTCTTATTACTTTGAACCACGCCTAACAATTATTTACCTTCTACCTCCATTATATAAGAGAAAAATCCTCAAAATTTAGATCTAACCTCTTAATAATAGTTATTCTCCATCAATCAATCGATTGTAATCAATTACAGTATAACCACTATAAATTAATACAGTTAGGACCGGAAAAAATATTAATTTTAGAGAGGTATTAATTAATCGATAAATTAATAATTTATTAATTTAAAGAGGTATTCTATATTCATTTAATTTAAATTAATTACATCAGAATTCATGAATTTAAATTCAATTATATAGAGATATTAATGAGTATTAAATGTTAGGAACTTGAATCATCTTATTTAATGTTTAAAATTCATACGTATGTTCAATAAGAACTTGAATCATCTAATTATTTAATGTTTAAATGAGAGATGAGATTAATTTTGATTTGAATTTCAATAGAAAACAATCAACACTAGAGTCATATTTTACTAAGTTGTCTTAGTTATCTTTGTAATTTTATGAGATTATTAATTTATGATGTTGATGGGACTCTTGTATTATATAGGGGTCTTAAAAAAATTATTATCTTATTAATTTATCGAAATTATTAATTTAATCTTGGGGCCCAAGTCGGGACCGCAGAAAAATATTATTTTAGAGAGGTTATTAATTTATCGAGTATTAATTTATAGAGATTATATTGTAATTAAGTATAATAGTGTATTCCGATCTTATAATAGAAAATTCTCAAAATTGAAATATAATCTAAATGCAAACACTGAAATTTGTTAATTGTGTAAAACTAATATAAGCATTGTTATTCTTATAAACTAATATTTATAATATGACAAAAACTTGTGTAGACCTGATTCATACTATGAACCCGGGTCAAGCCTGACCCATACACACAAAACGGGTCAGATATAAATTCGCGCTCATTTCCCTTTCTTCTCTCTCCCCCCACATTTGTGAAAGCGAAACCAAACTACTGCAACTCTTGAGGCGGCGGCGACCTCGGCGATTGCTACGCTGACTGGCGGCGGCGGCTCTGTGGACGGCGGCGGCGGCTCTGCTATGCTATGGCGACGGCGGCTCTGCTATGACAATGATATTTTGGTTTGTAGATATCACGTTTAGTTGTACGGAGATGTTGAGCTGCGTGAACAAGAATAAGGAGTTTGGGTTCTTGGGATTTAGGGATACATGTAAGTTGCGTAAGGGCGACGGAGTGGTGTGGTGATGATTCGCGTTGGATACGAACAATGTGAAGAGGGAAATGATGGTGAAGAATTGATTGGTTTCTGAACAACAGTGATAGTTTTTTTGAATAAGAGTGAGAGTTTTATAGAATAAAAGTGATAGTTTAATAACATGATAGTGAGAGTTTTATAGAGTGATAGTTTTATAGCGTAACAGTGAGAGTTTTATAGAATAACAGTAAGAGTTTTTTCTAAATAAAAGTGAGAGTTTTATAGAATAACAGTGATAGTTTAATAACATGATAGTGAGAGTTTTACAGTGAGAGTTTTTCTGAATAAAAGTGAGAGTTTTATAGAATAACAGTGAGAGTTTTTTTGAATAATAGTGAGAGTTTTATAGAGTGATAGTTTTATAATAAGAACGGTGAGAGTTTTTTTACGAGTAAAAGTGAGTTTTTTCTTAATAATCGCTATTAATGTCCCTTACACCTTCATCTTCATTGCGTGGATTACTGAGCGCACGACGGCGCGAAGGCCGTTGTTGAAGCTAATCGCCGCCGCGACATTGTCGTGGCCAACACCTGCGATGTGTTCTCCTAAGACACGACGGATTATGGAGTCAGGTTGTTGGTTGATGTGGTGAGGAGAATCAACGAGCGATGGGTTCGTGAGACGACGTTGGCATGTTAGCACGGCAGAGAACAACACGAGGAATGAGAGTGGGACGAAAATTCGGGTCAACCCATTCTCAAAATGGGTCATATTGAATTAGGGTTCATAGTGTGAACTTGGTTCACAGGAGTGTTACTCTTATAATATTTAATATATATAATATTAATTTATAATATAATAATATTAGCCAATATATATTTATGATATTAATTTTATTAATATGATAATATTAATTTTATAATATGAATAAATTTTAACGAAGGTTTTTACTAATACATGAATTCATAAATATTTCTCACTAAGTTATAATAATACTATTCCATTCCATTGATAATTTTTAAGAGCGTCAGCCGTCAAGCAGCTCCTTAATATTCCAAAATATAAATAAATTTGCAATATATAGGTTTTAAAAATAATTAAATTTTGTACTCATAGTATATTTTAGAGTCATAAAATTTATTATATTAAAATATGTAACTTATTTAATATAAAAAATAATTATATAATTCAATATAAATAAATTATATATTTTAATATAAAAAATTATATATTTTAAAATATATTATGATTGTGAAAATCATATTTATCCATGAATAACATGGGACGGTTCCGTGCTGTGCGAAACGATAAGGACAAGAGATGTATGTCGGAGTGGCGTTTTCGTGATTAAGTGGAAAAGAGTGTCGGTATTGAATAGGCATGGAAACAGCTGGGTCAAATGGTCAATCAACAATTAATTTGTTGGGCCAATACACAAAACTCCAAATTGGGTAAATCGGTGACAGAATATTATTGGTACCAACCAAACATGGTCTTACTGTACCCCATCTGTTCACACCATTATGATACCATCTCCGTCCTATTTTAAATTATCAATAAATTATTTGACTCGTATTTTATAAAATTAATTATTTATTACTTTCTTTGTTTTAATATAAATTTTTTTTTTACTTTTTTATCCGTTGTACACTAAGTTTTTTATTTCTCTAAATGAAAAAAGTAACTCCACTATTCATAATTTTTATTCTTAATTTTTATTAAATATTACAAAGAATGTCACTCATTACTCTGTTCATTACTCCATATATATTTTTCTTCTCTCCTAATATCCAAAACTACCTTTCATTTTTATTATTTTATTATTATTTCTTAAACAAAAAAACAAAAGAAGCAGAAAACTTATAATGGGGCGGAGGGAGTAGTATTTAAAATGATAAATACATTTTAAAGTGTGGTATAATAATTCTACACATCATCTATCATACAACTTCTTAAAAATCACTTTATCATTTTATATACTAATAAACAACTCACTCGCTAAAACATGAGTCAAACACTGAAAAGACAATCTAAAATAGGAAGGATAGAGTATTACTCAACCCCTCTCTCTCTCTCTTGCAAAATATTTTGAGTTAATAACTTAGAGGTCCATACACCCCAGCCAAATTACTTATAGGTCCATACAAAAAAAAATTACTCCTGGGTCCAAAAACCCTACATACAATATCTATAATGCCCCCACTCCTCCTTATCCACCAAATCAGCCGCTTCACTTTTATTTCTCTTCTCTCTCTCGTCTCTCACGACGCTCCACTCCTTTCTCTCATCTTTCTTCTCTCACTGCGCCGACAGCCTCCGCTCCCCCCCCACGGCGCCGCGCGGCCCCCCTCCCCAACATAGAAAATCGTCTCCCTACAACACAAGATGACGCCCTCCCCGCAACCAAAATCAAAACGGCGGCGCCGCCCCACCTCCAAAACTCAAGCCGCCACTCCGACGCGTCAATATCGGTAAGTGTAGCCTTCTCTCGCCGCCGATTTTTCAGATCTGTTCGGATTTTTCAGATCCCCGCCGCCGCACGGGGCCCTTTTGTATGTGGTTTTTGGGGGTTTCGTACGTTTCCCCCCTTTTGTCGCCGTCTCGATGTGGTGGTCATGTGGTGGCTTGGTGTGGAGGCGGTGGCCGATTGAAGAAGAGTTTTTTTTTTTAAGACTTTGATAAATACTAGTTCATTTCTCTTTTCTCTATGTCTCTCTCTAGTCAAAGCAGCTGAGCAAGTACTGTAATTGTTTGCTAAAATCACTAGATGGTGGTAATTCATTTGAATAGTTGGTTTGCATTTTGCGTAGTAGCTGTCTTTTGAAGATGAACATGTTCATTTGATTTTGATTTTGATGAACATGTTCATCTTGTAATGAAGATGAGGATATATAGAGTTTGAGATTGTTATTGTAGGTTTTAAATATGTAAATTTCTGGTAATTTTTCAAAATTTCTGTTAATTTTTCAATTTTTTATATGTAAGAATTTTAAATATGTAAATTTTAGTATTTTTTTCAAAATTTGATATGAAATATTCAAGTTGTAACATTTTTTTACATAAAGATGAACAAGTTGCAAATGTTAGAGTTTAAATTTGTACAAATTTTAATTGGGATGAAATTAACAAATAAGCCAAAATTATGAACTATTAAAACATTCTCAAATAAATAAAGTGGAGAAGCAGTAAAAATGAAAAGGGGAAAGAGAGAAAGACAAGAAAGAAACGAAAAATGAAGATGATGGGAGTAGACTGATGTGATTGAATGGGTAATTGGGAGAGGTGAAAAGTTGTTTTGCAGATGAAAAAAAGGAGAGAGTTGAGTAACGGCAGTATTAGTTTTTGAATTATAAATTTTGGACTTCTTAGTAATTTAAAATGGAGGGTGGACCTAATAGTAATTTTTAGGTTCATTTTGAATCTAAGAGTATTTTGACTGACTCCATATATTTAGATTCCTCAAATAAAAAGACACATATTTTATAAAAAAATGTTTATTAATATTAAATAATGTAAAATTACTTTTTATTGAAAGTATAGAGAATATTTCTACTTTATGAAAGAAAGAAGTTTTTTTGTAAGGGTTATTTTAGTATAATATTGACATACAAATTAAAAATGTTTGGTAGGGATTATTTTTATAAAATTGCTTTTTGTTTTTATTTTAGGAAATTAGAAAAAAAATAAGGTCGTCCATTTTTATGAAAATAAGATAGAGAATATTTCTACTTTATGAAAAGAAATTTGGAAGCCTCCTTTCTCTCATTTTTTTCCATTGCTCATTTTTCTTTTGCCAACGTCCTAACTCTTGACGTCCAGCTCTTTTCGTTTGCACCTCTTTTCCAGCCATCTCCTCAAGCCCACCAAAGTCTTAGGTACACTCTCTTCTTATGTATCATCTTCAACCATTAGAGCAGTTATGCCAAACCTTAATCCATTTGAACCTCCTCCTCCTGATTGCGACCCTTCCCCTCTCTCATCTTGAAATCGACACGATTGGAACTCCGGAGACTCCACTTTGTACGAGGAGACCCTTTCCAGTTACCAAGAGGAGGAGATGATTCCCCCCTCTTACATACTCCAACTCCCCCAAGTAGGGGAAATACTTAACTTTCCTAAGGACGCAGACCTCCAATCAGGAAAAGATACTTTTCAGGTTGCAAATATTCTAGGGGCAAGCCATCTGCCTCACCTCAATATCTTGTAATTTGTGTGCTCCTCCCATCAAGGCTTGTGTAACCTTGTAGGGACCTTCCCAGTTAGCTTCCAACTTTTATGTGTTCTTCAAAGCATTGGCCCTTCGAAGGACTAGATATCCTTCCTCATTTTTTCTCAAAATGACCTTCTTGTTGTAAACATCTCTCAATCTACTCTTGTATTTCTCCGTTAGGGGGAAATCTCTCTTCAGTCCTCCACCATGTCCAAGTTCTCGCACATCAATGCTTCATTCCGCTCCTCCTCGAAGTGGAGGAGCCTATGAGATCGATTCCCACTTCCTCAGGAACCACAGCTGTCGCCCCACACACCAGGTGAAAGGGCGACTTGTTGAAGTTATACTGAAAAGTATGTTTTTACTTTGTATAACCAAACTGAATTTCTGTCTTATTTACTGAAATTAAATTATTTATCACTGTTGCTTTAAATATGAATGAATGTTATATATATATTTATTGCATAACTGTTCAAATAATAGTACGTGTTACATTGTAGTTAATGTGGTGATATCAGATCACAGAAGATCACATTAATAGTTCCTTGTAAATAAGTACAAATTCACAACCTAGGTGAAAATGAAAAATCCATCGTGAAAGGTTGAAGTGTGAGGCTCAGATTGACTTGTCTTGAACCAAGAGATTGCACTAGTGCATTATGATGCGATGAATATGACCTACAATGAGGATAAATTCTTCAGTACTGAATGTGGAAGAATTAGACCTCAGTGGTTCGTTATTTCTTAATCTATGTTCTTAAATAGGATCGTGTGTAATTATTAATTATTGCTTTGATTCATGTTGGGTAGAGAATCAATACGATTCAATACTTTGTGTTTTGAGCAATATTATTAGTTACACGACGATTGCTAAGATTTATACAGAGAATCGTGTGTAAGTACGTCTTGTGTGATTTGTCCCCTTGGTGGGCTCAGAAGTTTTATCATACTAAATCTTGCAAGTGGAATTTATTTCCGGTATGGATAATAATGTTGAGTTGTTCTTACTCCAAGGAAAAAAATATTAATTAATATAAAGATTTTCAGTGGCTTGAATTAATTAATGGACTAGATAATCTTAAACACGGAAAATAATAACTAGAGCCATATTACTGTAATATGGGTTAAGATGGATAGTGCAATATTAATTTTATATTGGAATTAATTAATATTAATGGGCTGAATAATATTGTGGTTCAATATTGATAATTCAGAGTCCAAAATATAGCAACAATATTTCTTTTATTTTAATCATTTTTTTTAGGTTATTGGACTTTTATATTGGGCTATTTCTTGGGGCCTTTAGGAGAATTAAGATTGAACCTTCCAATGGACTCTGAATTATCAATATTGAGCCACAATATTATTCAGCCCATTGGAAGGTCCAATCTTAATTCTCCTAAAGGCCCCTCAAGTAGCCCAATATAAAGTTCAATAATTGAAAAGAGTGATTAAAATAAAAGAAATATTGTTGTTATATTTTCCAAGATTTTCGAAAATCTATAAGAAAGGAAAGAAGAGATTTTATTGATTTTTTTGAAAAGATTTTATGGGAAAAAGATAAGTATTCTTGGAATACAAGATTATAATCTCAAATCTTGTTTCTTTCTTTTTAATTTTCGAAAATTGCCTAATTATAAGGGATAAGATTTTTGTGGAAAATTATTTATGGGAAAGTGAATATATTGGATATATTCAAAATTACTTCTTGCACAAGAATTAAAGATCTTCCCAAATCTAATTTTTGGCCAAAAATTCTGTTCCCCCTTGTATTATAAATAGGGGATGAATTTTTCATCCCCTACAAAGTTCCATGAGTTGGAAAAATTAGAAATCCACAAAGGTGATGCAATATATTTTTTATTTTTTCCTTTTATTAATTGTTCGTGAGCATCTTCCCACAGGATTATTGGACAAGGACGTGTGAATACTTGAGAATGACTTTGGGTTTGTTCGTGGAACGTTGCTCGTCTTTTCTGCTGTCTTGATCATCAAGAGATTAGTTCACGTAAATTCTGTGATTTCGCGTAAAGTAGGATTTATGTGGTTTGTTTATATCCATGTTTTGTTGTTGAATTATTATTTGAATTAATATAGGATTAATTCATGCTAGTAATAATTGTTAAAATTAAATTTGTATTTAAATATTCACCCGAATAGATCTGGACAATTAATTCCCCAACACAACTCTCTCGTTGCTTCTTTTACTGTAGTTTTATAAGCGCACAAGAATCGAGCTCATCAACCCATCTCCCTCCAGACTTATCCAACTGGTTGAATCATGTTGACAATAGTCCTATTGGTTACCTTTACCTGCCCATTTGCTTGTGGATGGGTAGTTGAAGTGAACCTCTGAGTAATCCCTATCACCCTCTGCAGATAGTTTCCCACTCCTTTTCTGAGAGGACTGTGATCGCCATGGTTGAGACGACCATCCCCCATGCTCCTGCCCCAGAGGTAGTTTCTTCTGCACCTCAAGTCCCTCCATCTTAAAAGTTGTCTTTTCGAACTCTTTAATTGTCGTTTTGCTCCAGGGGTATCCCCCTCCCATTTGATGTTTTGAAATGTGTAAACTATTTAAAATATTCTTATTTAATGTATATTGAGATTAAAAATTACTCCCATCGTTCTTCTCTTGTTTGAGCATTTGTGAAAAAGGTCAATCTCAAACTCAATTGAACATTTTTATAAGTGGAAATAAAGCAATTTTATCTCTTATATCTACACCCTTCAACCATCTTAATATTACACCTAATGACATTATTTTTTTCACACTAAAATTAATTTTATCTCCTTTATTTTACATAAATGTCATAACTTTACTATCTAATTTCCATAAAAAAATAATCTTAATCCCTTTTAATAATCATAAGCAATTATTATATTAAAAATATATAAATAATAAATGTGCAATTAAGAACGAGACAAAGTGAATATTGTTTTGTTATTTAATAAATGAGGATATATTGGAAATTTTATAGGTCAATTCAGAATTCCAAGCATAATAAAAATCGAAATAACAAATTACCGTAATAACGAAATAATAAATTATTTTTTTATATTTCCTTCGTACCAGAAAGCCAATATTTTTGTACTGTTATCTTGCTATAACAAAATTTCTATAAATTCAATATTCATTCCCTCCGTCCCCCAAAAATATGCTCAGATGGTGAAACATGTTTTACGGAAAGATAAATTAAGTTCGTGTATGGACATAAATTTTTTTATTTTCACGTTCAACCATTACTTAATTATTCAAGTTATCATTATATTTTACTCATAATTAATTATGTTATTCATAAATGGACTTAATCTAACTATTCGTAAAATCTATTTTAATCTTTGAGCAATACTTTTGGGGGTAGGAGGGAGTAGTATATTAAGTGACGGTAACTGAATTTTTTGGTATGTTTTTGTCCCTAATTAAGGCCTTACAGACAAGTCTATAACTTGTTGCAGTACTCACATAAAGTGCTCAGAAATGGATGTAATGTATTTTAAATTGTATTGTGTTGTCTATGATTCTATTGTGTTTATTTTAAAATGAAATTTATAATATATTATTTTAAATTTTATAAATGCAAATTTATTTTATTTTTAATATAATATAGAGAATATTTTAAAAATATTGATAAAAATCATTTTAACGGTTGGACCGTCTGTCCAACCGGTTGAATCGTCAACCGGTGTCCAATTCGGTTTGATCGCCGATTCGATTATGAAAACATTCTGTTCAAGGACAAATCAAGATTCAAAACTTCTTTGTACTTACTTTTACTACAATAATAAAAATGAAAACCATCAATGATGTATATAGATACACAAAAAATTGTGTGAGGTCATATAACAATATGTGAAAATGTCATTCAATAAAAAAGAGTATTGAGCAAAAAGCATCACTTATGTTTTCTCGTAAAAGTTACCCTTCCCCCAAACTTGTTTATCAATTTTCTCAAACTTTCTATCTCAAATTTATTTCCCATTTTCACAAAATGTAATAAAATAATTACATTCGTTTTAATTATTCTCTCTTTACATCTCAAAATTACCCACAAAAAATAATCTACTTTAATAATAAAGTTGAAAGGATTACAATACCCTTAATCCAAAAGTCATTTTATCACTTTAAATACTAATAAACAACACCCACATTAAAATTTATGCAGAAAGCAAAAGGGTAAACAAGTTTGGGACAGAGATAGTACTATTTTTTATATTATTTTAAAAATTATATTTTTACCTTTAGAATGACTTTTTTAAGTCGATACTTTTTCTTTTTCGTGTGAAACACATTTTGTAAGATGGTCTTATACATGATTTGTCCAGAAATATATATCGTGCTTTGATATTAGTACTATTTTCCATTGGTGGGATACTTCATACTTGTCCAGATTGGTTAGGTCCCTTTTTAAAGGATGACATTTGTAATAGCTTTGTTAGACTTTAACTCAGTTCATTTTATTTTGTTCTTTATCTTAGAGAGAGTTGTCTCTTTTTTCTTCGATCAAGGATTTTGCCCTAAGGGCATCTCCAACAACATACTTTATTTTAGAGTACTCTCTCATTCAATTTAGAGTATGGAGTACTCTATATCAAAAATCTTCTCCAACAATAACACTCTATATTATTATATTTTCTATTATTTTTTCTTTCTTTCAATTAAATTAATATATTTAAATAATTAATGATTTATGCAATATATTATTAAATTATAAAATTATTTTTTTCAACTTAATTAAATGGTATTGAGATATTTTTTTCAAAATAATTTCATTTATTTAAAGTTAAATTATGTTATATAAAATATTAGAAGATATGTGCGTACATATAAAATAAGATAACCATAATCGTTTACAAATAATAAAAAAAAAATAACAAAATTTTATGTATGAGTCATTATCTCGTAATTTTATGTTTTAGTTCTTGTTTGAGATACAATTATTATTAAAATTAATAAAAACTTGTAATTAGTTCTTATTTGAGAAGACAATTATTATTAAAACTAATAAAAACGTTTTAGTCCTTGATGTTAAAAATAATTAGTTTAGTTTGTAATTAAAACTTCATGGTGTAGTATATCATTAAATAAAAAATGACTAAATAATAGAAATAAAAAGAAAAAAAGAAAGAAAAAGGAAATGGCAATGTTGTAATTAAAACCATCCTCTAAAATGAGGATGGAGTACTCCAAATTTGAAGGGTTCTTGTCAATCCTCTATCCTCCAAATCATTTTGGCTTAATTGCGAATAAAATCACCACATTTTCATAAATTGCAATCTAAACTAAACTTTTAAATTTTAGCAAATAAATAATCACTTTTACTCTTTTTGGCAATTCTAACTTCGGGCAGTTTGGCCTCCTTGCTCGAAAAGTGATGTGTACAAATATATACACAATCATCATCCTATTCAGTATCCACATCAATAAATAATTATAAATGAAAGTGTGTGTGTGTGTGTGCGTGTATTTTCAGAGTGTTATTAAAAATGTTGTGCAACATGTAAAACAACATATGACAGCGGAAGTATAAAAACGGTGTAAAGGATTTCAAAATTGTGTATAGTCTGTAATCCAGACTATACGAACCTCATGGTTAAAAACATCACTATAACAAGTAGTGAGATACACAAGAACCTCTTATAGGATCCTAAAAGGTGTAGTGAAAAACCACACACCAAAAATCAATGTATTCAATCAAGTAACTAGTGATCTTATTCAACCTAAAACTTGATCTAATAAGATAAAATCAATACTGATGGGAGAGATTGTATTCCCTCGACCAGTACAAATAAAATAACATCGACCCTCACACTCCTACAAGAAACAGTCACTCGGTTGTTCTCTCGGTTGTGTATCGGATGTTACTCTCTAAAGTTTGGAGTAGAGCAAATTGTATTTTATTTTTCCTCAAACTTGAATGTCGACCCAATGCAGTGTATTTATAGACTTGGAGATCAACTGCATTGCCCTATCCACTTAGCTTGGATAGCTTTGAACATCTCCTCCATTATCTCCATGATCTTGGTGTAACCACCCATGATCTTTCTATTTTCACTCCACCACAGTGCAACCGCTTGACAATAACCGAATTTGTCTTCAACTGCAATGTAGGAAACATAGAAAAACACATATGTTAAAATGGAGTCAGTGTTAGGAGAAAGGACAAATTTATGATGTTGTGCAGAATGTTGTCCAACATATGGAACAACATCTGTGCAACATCAACAATAAACATAATAAATAATAGTTTAAAAATAAACTAAGTATTTTAAATTCTATAAATAAATTTAAATATAATAAGATATTAAAATCAACACAAATAAAAATAAAAATCTAATTTCTTCTAATAAAATCAAAATTAGAAACCAACACAAACAACTAATATTCAAAATCACAATTACAATTAAAATTGTCATTATTAAAAATTAACACAAATAATATTTCTTAGGGAATATTATTTGCCCCTGAGTAACACAATATCAAATAAAAAAAATAAAAAATCTAGGAAACTAAACCTAATGAACATTTGCCCCAAACTCATGTTTCTGGCCACCCTCCCCAACCCTACTCCTATTCCAACTGCACCTCCATTTTTCATTCATATTCCCTTCCCACAACACTTGAATCAATTTTGAAATGTGAACGGGGTCACCCCACACGCCACTTCATACTCGGCCCTCGAAATGGGAGCTCGCTTTTTGTAAAGGAACATAGTATACACAACGAGCTTGTTTTTTTTTAAATTGCAGAATAGTTTGATTTAGTGTAGTTGGAGAAACAAATATTTTGGTGTAATTGGATGTTGAAATTTTGTGTAATTAGATTTTAGAGAATTTGATTTTTTTGCAGAATTAAGATTACTTTGTGAAAATGCGATGACGAAAGTGTTGGGTTTATACTGGAAGTATGTTTTTACTTTGTATAACCAAACTGAATTTCCGTCTTATTTATTGAAATAAATTATTTATCACTGTTGCTTTAAATATGAATGAATGTTATATATATGGAAAAATGTCAATTTAGGGCCTGAAATATGGTCAATCTATCAATTTAAGGCCTGGAATATTTTTTCTATCGATTCAAGACTTGAAATATAGAAAACTATCAATCCAGGGCCTGAAAAATAGAAACTATCAATTTGAGGCTTATAAATTTTAAGACCATGTTTGACACATATATTTCATGTCCTTATTTCATGTTCTTATTTTTTTTTTTTTTAGGGTTTACGGTTCAGGGGGGTTTAGGGTTCATGGTTCAAGGTTTAGGGTTCAACGTTTAGGGTTTAGTGTTCAGGATTTAGGGTTTAATGCCAAACATGACCTTAAAATTTATAAGTCTCGAATTGATAGTGTCTATGTTTTAGGTCTTGGATTGATAGTTTTCTATCTTTCAGGCCTTGAATCGATAGAAAAAATCTTTCAGGCCTTAAATTGATAGATTTACCATCTTTCAGGCCCTGGATTGATAAAACTCCTATATATATTTACTGCATAACTGTTCAAATAATAGTACGAGTTACACTGTAGTTAATGTGGTGATACCAGATCACAGAAGATCACATTAACAGTCCCTTGTAAATAAGTACAAATTCACAACCTAGATGGAGATGAACAATCCATCATAAAAGGTTGAAGTGTAATGCTCAGATTGACTTGTCTTGACCAAGAGATTGCACTAGTGCATTATGATGCGTTGAATGGGACCTACAACGAGGATAAATTCTTCAGTACTGAATGTAGAAGAATTAGACCTCAGTGGTTCGTTATTTCTTAATATTTATCCCTTAAATAAGATCGTGTGTAATTAATAATTATTGCTTTGATTCATGTCGGGTAGAGAATCAATGCAATTCAATACTTTGTGTTTTGGGCAATATTATTAGTTACATGACGATTGCTAAGATTTAATACAGAG
This sequence comes from Stenogyne calaminthoides, assembly GCA_037126765.1. Lineage (NCBI taxonomy): Eukaryota > Viridiplantae > Streptophyta > Magnoliopsida > Lamiales > Lamiaceae > Stenogyne > Stenogyne calaminthoides. The sequence continues at coordinate 34,834,155 of JBBCBC010000017.1, read as the reverse complement.
AATCGTGTGCAAGTACGTCTTGCGTGATTTGTTCCCTTGGTGGGCTCAGAAGTTTTATCATACTAAATCTTGCAAGTGGAATTTGTTTCCGGTATGGATAATAATGTTGAGTTGACCTTACTTCAAGGAAAAAATATTAATTAATATAAAAATTTTCAGTGGCTTAAATTAATTAATGGACTGAATAATCTTAAACACAGAAAATAATAATCGGGAGCCATATTACAGTAATATGGGTTAAGATGAATAGTGCAATATTAATTTTATAGTGGAATAAATTAAAATTAATGGGCTGAATATTATTGTGGCTCAATATTGATAATTCAGAGTCCATTGGAAGGTCAAATCTTAATTCTCCTAAAGGCCCCTCAAGTAGCATAATATAAAGTCCAATAACTGAAAAAAATGATTAAAATAAAAGAAATATTGTTGCCCAATTTTTCCTTAATTTTCGAAAATCATGGGGAAAAAGAAGGAATGATATTTTCTTGAAAAGATATGGAAAGATATGTATTCTTGGAATACAAGAATATCTCATAATTCAAAAAAATTCCTACTTGGTTCCCACATGGTGATATTTTCGAAAATATCATATCAAATAAAGAAGGAGGAGATTTTGTAGAGATTTATTTTGTGAGAGATAATATATTAGATATATTCAAGTTTCTTGTGGGACAAGAAAATACTCATCCCACATCTAAAATTCCTCATATTTTCGTCCCCCTCCTTATGTATAAATAGGGGATGAATTTTTCATCCCCAATACAGTTTCATGAGTTGGAAAAATTAGAAATCCACAAAGGTGGTGTTGTTGGGATTATACTGAAAAGTATGCTTTTACTTTGTATAATCGAAACTGAATTTTCAGACTTATTTACTGAAATAAATTGTTTATCACTGATGCTTTAAATATGATTGAATGTTATATATATTTACTGCATAACTGTTCAATAATTCGTACGTGTTACACTGTAGTTAATTTAGTGATACCAGATCACAGAAGATTAAATTAACAGTCCCTTGTAACTAAAAGTACGCCATTCACGACCTAGATGGAAATGAACAACCATCGCGAAAGGTTGAGGTGTAAGGCTCAGATTGGTTTGTCTTGACCAAGAGATTACACTAGTGCATGACTGATGCGCTGAATAGGACCTACAGGAGGATAAATTCTTCAGAACTGAACAAGGAAGAATTAGACCTCAGTGGTTCGTTGTTTCTTAACCTTCGTCCCTTAAATAGGATCACGTGGGATCGGTAACTATTGCTTTGACTTATCATGGGTAGCGAATCAGAGTGAGATTCAATACTTTTTATCTTGGGCAATATTATTGGTCACATGTGATTGTTAAGATTTAATACGAAGAATCGTGTGCACGTACGCTTGCTTGATTTGCCCCCTTGGGAGGTTCATAAGTTTTATCATACCAAATCTTGCAAGTGAAATTAGTTTCCGGTATGGATAAAAATGTTGAACCGTTCCTCGACCAAGGACAAAAGATATTCATTAACGGAAAGTTATTCCAGTGGCTTGAATTAATTAATGAGCTAGATAATCTTAAACATGGGAAATAATGACCGGGAGCCATATTGACTTTAATATGGATTAAGATGGATGGTGCAATATTAATTATGTAGTGGGATTAATTAATATTTATGGGCTTGAATTATATTGTGGCTCAATATTAGATATTCAAGATCCATTAGAAGGTCCAATCTTAATTCTCCTAAAGGCCCCCTGAGTAGCCCAACATATAGTCCAATAACTGAAAAGGTGATTAAAATAAAATAAATATTGTTGCTTATATTTCCTCTAAAATTTTCGAAAATTATGGATAAAGGGAGAAAGATTTTCTTTGAATTTTGTTATGGAATGAAGATATGTATTCTTGGAATACAAGATTATCTCATTAAATTCAAGAAATCTCCCACTTGGTTATCTATATAGTAAATTTCGAATTTTTTAAAATATAGTGGGCAAGAAAGATTTTCTTGATTTTCTTGAAAAGATATTATGGAAGATATGTATTTCTTGAAATACAAGAATATCTCATAAATTCAAGAAGATCCAAATCTTGGATTCTTGCATCACTTAATTTTCGAAAATCTGCCATATTATAGAGGAGGTGGAATTTTGTGGAATATTTTAATTATGGGAAAAAAAATATATGAGATATATTCAAGATTTCTTGGTGACCAAGAAAAGTCTTTTCCTACATTGAAATATCACATAAATTTCGTCCACCCTCCCTCTTATAAATAGGGGATGATTAGTTCATTCCCAAGTACAATTCCATGTGCTGAAAATATTAGTAAATCCACAAAAGTGGTGCAACAAAGTTTATTTTTTCCTTTTGTTAATTGTTCGACGAGTGTCCTTCCAGGGATAGTTGAACAAGGGCTAAGGGAATACTTGGGAAGTCCTTTTGGTTAGTCCGTCCGAAAAAAAGTAAACGTAAACCCGTAGATTTTTCGTAGGTTTTACGTGGCTTTTTATATGCATGATATGTTGTTGCAATTATTATTTGAATTAATATAGGATTAATTCATGCTAGTAATAATTAAAGAATTAAATTTGTATTTAAATATTCACCCGAATAGATGCAACTCATTCCCCAACAACTAGTATCAAAGCCCTTTGTTTGAGACTCAATTTTTAAATTGTAATTTAATTCGTGGACATTAAATTTGAAATTGGATAAAAATATCCAATTGTCTGGATTTCAATTTGATGCTTATAACCTGTGGTTTTTAAGACCATTTGTTTTTGAAAACACATATATTTAGGATTTGTTTGATTTGATCAATGTAATATATTTCAGATAGGTTTATTTATTTTTTTTTATTTTAGGGTTTACGGTTCAATTCAAGGTTCGAGGGGGGGCGAGGAGTTTAGGGTTCATCACGGGGGCGCGAGGCTCGCTGAGGTCGCCCCTAAGGCCAGTGGGCCGGCGGATGCGGGCGAGGTTTGCTTGGCGGGTTCGAAGTATTTTTTCGAGACGAACGAGTGGGAGAAATTAGAGGCGTGTTTCTTCAAGATCAAGCCAAAAAAATCAAACCATGACAATTGGATAATTTGTGCCCAATATGTTTATTTTTCTTTTTTGCTTGATTTATTTGTCTTTATCTTATGCTTTATTTAATTTGTTTAAATGTGTTTGCATGAGGGTTGCCAAATTGAAAAAATCTCAACTTCAAAATTACTAAGTATGTTTTAAATAATTAATTGACAATTTTATTAGGATAATAAAATTGAATTAATTTTGACCTCCATGATTTATTTATTTGTGAATTCTTTTGGAGAAATTCCCCAGCGGGACGGTCAAAAGATAGGTTTCACATGAATGAATTCCAAAGCGGATGATTGTGGGTTATTACTAGTGGCGGCGATGACCCTCCCAGCGATCGATCAAAGCGAAATAGTAATCTGTATTTAATCATGGTTATTACTTAGGTATAAAATTGATATGCATATCTTCTAAAGTCCTGCAATTTTATATTGGTTGGGAACCAACTATTAATCTGGATATTAAGGGTTTATAATTGTTCTTGTTTGTTGGCTTGAATGTGTTTAAATAATGACCCACCCAACGTGGCTTATTTAAAACTGTTTTTGAGATGTTGGGCGATCGTGTTCATATTATTTTTTGAGATTTTAATATGATGCATGTGATCAAAACCTTGTGATATATTTGTGCTTATGCATATTATTGTTTATTTCGGTTCATCATAGCGCATGACCTTTTAATCCTTTATTCAATATCTTGAAAGACAATTTGCTCCTTTGGAGAAATTTTTGTTGATTGGAATCGAAAACTCACTATTGTCCTCCTTTGCACAAAGTCATAAGCGGGTTCGACCACACCTAAACCCGGATAAACCATCGGATGAGTCCACTAAAGCGGTTAAGAAAAGAGTATCTTTGACCGGGGGCGGTCTAGCGAAATGGCTAAGTGTACCATCTTGGCTTTATGTCGGATGTGTTGCAACACCAACACGAGCGTTGAGACATTGCGGAAATCATGACTAGTCTTAAAAGCGATGTTTCAACATCGAACCATGTGGCTCATCGGATCACCATGAGGACTTGCTCTCTATGAAAATGGTGGAGAGCGCGTAAGGGAACACGTTCTCGGATGATGGCTCGCCTTAATAAACTTGAGGTATGAATCGATATCGAGACCCAAATCGATTTGGTGCTCCATTCTCTGCGAGAAAAGCTTTGAACAATTCGGGTTGAACTACCGGATGAATAATCGAAGTTCTCGATGCGATCATTTGCAAGCTTTAAGAGGCGATATTAGGGCGAAAAAGCCAAGCCTTGGTGGCAACCGGACCTTCTTCTTCTTCTAGACCAAGGGGTGGTAAGAACAAGAAAAGGAACAAAGGCCACAAGCAAGTGAACTTCAAGTGTTGCCAATGGCAAAGATAAAGGTGAAGAAGGGTGGTGGAGTGAACAAGCCGACTAAGGAAGTGCTTCTTGCGGTGAGAAAGGACATTGGAGGTCGACTGTTTCGGACCTAAGAGGGATGGAAAGAAAGGTAATTCTCACGCACTAGTTGTTGTTGAAACTTGTTTAGCGGCGTATGCCTCCCATTTTGTGGGTGGTGGATACGGGATCCACTAATCATGTTTGTTTCACATTCTGGGGTTCAAGCGGACCGGCAACTTAGTGGGAGTGAGTTCCTCATCTGTTTGGCGATCTTCGAGAGTGGCGGTGAAGCGATGGGAGAAGTGCACTGTCTTTTGAAGGCAGTGTTTTAATTTTTGAGATATTCTTTACGTTTGGATTTTATAAAAATTAGTTTTCAAGTTTCTAAACTCTTATGATGGATATTTTGGTTCTTTTTAATAAAGTTGTTACCATTTTATTTTGATAAATTTATTGGTCATGGAGCGTTGTTGAATGATCTCTATACAATTAATGTGCACACCACTCACGAAATGTATCCTATAACACATCAATTTTTTTTAGAGAAAAGAAAAACGTTCATCGGACATGAGCGAAACACTTTTTTGACATCTAAAATTAGGTCATATAAATCAAAGAGGATCCAAAGGTTGGTGAGAGCGGTTTACTTTGAACCGATTCCAACACGAGAATCATGTTTGGGGAGTAATATGATGAGGAGGGCATTGGAGCCAAGGGAATAGGGAAAAAAAGAAGTGTTAGAGATCGCTTTACTAAAAACGTAGTTCAATGTCAACCAAAGCAAGAGGAGGTTATGAGTAATTTTATTGATGATTATAGGTACATTTTCCTTATGAAGCATGAATTGAGACCTTTGAGAAATTCTAAAGAATTTAAGGCTCAAAAAGAGAATCACAAGGAAAAATGTATCAAGTCTCTACGATCGATCGTGGAGGCGAATACCTCGGCCGATGAGTTTTTGAGCCGCTTATCGATGAAGGGATTATATTTTGCACCGGAACCCCTCACCAAAGCGGGGTTGCGAGAGCAAAGAGACATAATTCTTTTGGAAATGGTTAGATCAATGATGAGTTATGCGGATCTTCCCGAGTCATTACGGGGTCATACCTTGGTAATGACAACGACTTACATTCGAAATTTGTGCTATCAATCGGTTCCCAAAACCCCAAAGAATTGTGGACCCGGCCGCAAGTATATAGAACACATGAGAACTTTGGGGTGTCCGCCTACGTGTTGGACAAGGAAAGCCGGTAAATTGGATCCTCAATCGGAATTAAGGTTGTTTTTAGGATACCAGGGGAACAAAAGGGTGAATATTCTATAGTTCGAGAAGATCAAAAGGTGGACATTTTACTTTAGATTTTGGAAGAAAACTATATAAGTGAGATTACCTTAAATGAGCTTAGAGGGCAAACCTGGGTTAGATGATATACCAAATGATACATTTTCTGGCCAGGAACCTCGTTATAGTGGGAGGGTTGTTAGGACGACCAGAGAGATTCATGGGAATAGGAGAGTCCTCGGACTTGATTCCCATAAAGACCCGTAAACTCCAAGATAAGGATGCGGTTTCTTGGCAAACAATGAAATAAAGTGGGTTCTATGTTTCATAATAGAGTGTGGGAGCTAGTCGAACCACTTAATGGGGTCAAACCCATTAGATGCAAGTGGGTATATAATAGGAAAAGAGGATCGGACGGGAAGGTTGAAACCTTTTAAAAGCAAGACTAATGGCGAAAGGTTATACTCGTAAAAAAGAAAGAAAGGGATCGATTATGAGGAAACTTTTTAAGCCAAGCCATCTTAAGTCCATCCGTATTCTCTTATCGATTCTTTGCGCATTTCGACGTTGAAATCGGCAAATGGAAAGGCGTTTTTCCTTAACGGAAGTCTTGATGAAGAGATCTATAAAGGTTTCATTGAAAAGGCAAGAACATCTTGTTTGTAAGCTCAAGAAGTCCATTTACGGAAAGCGGGCATCGAGCTTGGAACCAATGTTTTGATCATGTTGTAAAGTCTTATGGGTTTGATCAAAAGCGAGTTTGAAAGTCGTGTGTATAAAAAGCGTGTCGGAGCGCATTGGTATTCTTAGTACTATCGTAGATGACATTGTGATCGCCGGGAGCGATGTGAAGGTGTGATCGGCGTAAGGGGCATGTTTTTCAAAAGCAGTTTGATATGAAAGACTTAGGGGAAAGCCAAGAACAAATCCTTGGGATCAAGATCACTCGAGATCGCAAGATAAGGATGATCGGATTATCGCAAGTTTCATACATAGACCTTTGTCTTGAGATGCTTGACATCAAGATTCAAGAAAGGATTCGAACCTTTCAAATTTGGAATCCATCTATCAAGAAAATGTCTCCTAAGATGCAAAAGGAGATAGATGACATGAAAGGCATTAGTGTATTAGCCGGTGCCGGAAACCTTATGTATGCAATCTTTGTGAGCGAGACCGGGATATCTGTTTTTGCCATAGGCATGGTAGCAAGATATCAAAGTAACAAAGGAAATATACGGTTAAAAAAAACATTACGAAGTTGCGAAAAAGAACTTCGGGGATAGAATGTTGATTTATCGATCGGAATACTTTCGGCTACATGGACTCGGATTCCCAATCGGATATAGATTCCATAAATTATTTTCGGTTAGTGTGTTTCCATTTTGGGAAGTGTAGCCATCAAATGGACGAGTGTGAAGCAATGCATCCTTGACTCAACCATGGGACTCGGGTAAGTAGGCGCTTGTGAAGCGGTGAAAGAACCGGATTGGGCTCTAGATCTTCTTAGTGGACTTGGATGGTGTTACAATTTGTCTAGCAATATATGCTAGGGGCGTTTGGCAAATTCAAGAGAAAAAGTCCAAAGTCAAATAAACACATTAAAGGAAAGACATCTTATCGAGAAATCGTTAAGAGATGAGATATAGATTGGCAAAATGGCGTCGAGGGCGACCCTAAAAGCGAGATCCATTCTGGCGTCGCCTCTGAATACATTGAGACATGTGAGTGGAATGGGTGTCAAGATGCAATCTGCTTTGAGTATAAGTGGGAGAAATTATTAGGTTCGTGTAGGTGACATTAGATGTCACGGACTCGTGAGCGTGTTTAGTATACTTAAAAGGACTTTGAGTATAAGTGGGAGATTGTTGGGATTATCTTGAAAAGTATGTTTTTATTTTGTATAATCAAACCCGAATTTTCAGACTTATTTTTGAAATAAATTGTTTATCACGATGCTTTAAATATGATTGAATGTTATATATATTTCTTTGCATAAGCTGTTCAATAATTAAATGACGTGTTACACTTGTAGTTAATTTAGTGATACCAGATCACGAAGATTAAACTAACGGTCCTTGTAACTAAAAAAAGACGCCATTCACGACCTAGATGGAAATGAACAACCATCGCGAAAAGGTTGAGGTGTAAGGCTCGGATTGGTTTGTCTTGACCAAAGATTACACTAGTGCATGCGATCTTGTTGAATAGGACCTCTGGGGAGGATAAATTCTTGAATGAACAAGGAAGAATTAGACCTCGGTGGTTCGTTGTTTCTTAATCGTCCCTTAAATAGGATCACGTGGGATCGGTAACTATTGCTTTGACTTATCATGGGTAGCGAATCGGTGAGATTCAATACTTTTTATCTTGGGCAATATTATTGGTCACATGTGATTGCTAAGATTTAATCTGAAGATAGTTCGTGTGCGCGTACGCTTGCTTGATTTGCCCCCTTGGGAGGTTCATAAGTTTTATCATACCAAATCTTGCAAGTGGAATTAGTTTCGGTATGGATAATAATGTTGAACCATTCCTCGACCAAGGACAAAAGATATTAATTAACGGAAAGCTATTTGGTGGCTTGAATTAATTAATGGGCTAGATAATCTTAAACACGAGAAATAATGTAATATGGGTTAAGATGGATGGTGCAATATTAATTATGTAGTGGGATTAATTAATATTTATGGGCTTGAATTATATTGTGGCTCAATATTAGATATTCAAGATCCATTAGAAGGTTCAATCTTAATTCTCCTAAAGGCCCCTGAGTAGCCCAACATATAGTCCAATAAGCGAAAAGGTGATTAAAATAAAATAAATATTGTTGCTTATATTTCCTCTAAAATTTTTGAAAATTATGGATAAAAAAGAGGAGAAGGATTTTCTTTGAATTTTGTTATGGAATGAAGATATGTATTCTTGGAATACAAGATTATCTCATTAAATTTTTTTTTATCTATATAGTAAATTCGAATTTTTTTAAAATATATTGGGGCAAGAAAGATTTTCTTGAAAAGATATTATGGAAGATATGTATTTCTTGAAATACAAGAATATCTCATAAATTCAAGAAGATCCAAATCTTGGATTCTTGCATCACTTAATTTTTCGAAAATTTTGGAATTTTGTGGAATATTTTAATTATGGAAAAAAAAAGAATATATGAGATATATTCAAGATTTATTTGGTGACCAAGAAAAGTCTTTTTCCCACATTGAAATATTAAATTTCTATCCACCCTCCCTCTTATAAATAGGGGATGATTAGTTCATTCCCAAGTACAATTCCATGTCTTTGGAAATATTAGCAAATCCACAAAAGTATGCAACAAAGTTTATTTTTTCTTTTTGTTAATTGTTCGATGAGTTAGGATAGTTGAGCAAGGGCTAAGGGAATACTTGGGAAGTCCTTTTTTTCATCCCGAGAGAATGCGTTCACGTAAACCCGTAGATTTATCGTATGTTTTACGTGGCTTTTTATATGCATGATATGTTGCTGCAATTATTATTTGAATTAATATAGGATTAATTCATGCTAGTAATAATTAAAGAATTAAATTTGTATTTAAATATTCACCCCGAATAGATTTGTGCAACTCATTCCCCAACAGGTGCAACATATTTTTTTCCCTTTTGTTAATTGTTCGTGAGCATCCTCCCACCGGATTATCGGACAAGGACGTGAGAATACTTGAGAAGGACTTTGGGTTTGTTCGTTGAACGGGTACTCATCTTCCCTGAGTTAGTTCGTCAAAAAGGTACGCCCGCGTAAATTCCTAAAAATTCCGTATGCGTAGGATTTACGTGATTATATTATGTGCATGATTGTTGTTGGAATTATTATTTGAATTAATATAGGTTTCATGCTAATAATAATTGTAAGAATTAAATTTATATTTAAATATCATCCAGAATAGATCCGGACAATTAATTCCCCAACAGAAAGAAACTTGGGGTCGGAGGTGGGGCAATGGTGGGATTGTGTGGGAGGAGGCAGCGGCGGAGGCAACATGAGGTTGAAGATGAAGAGATTTTGTGTAATTGAATTTTGGAAATCTTTTGCAAAATCAATTTTTTTTCTCTAGGATGAAGATGTGAAGAGGATGAATATATGATTTTTAATTTTGCATTTTAATTATTTTATTTGTATATTTTTATTTTATTCTTTTAATTTCTATTTTATTTTTTAATTTATTTTTTAGTATATAATATTAATATTTTTTTTAATTTTTATTTATTATGTTAATAAGTATTTTTTTTACATGGATGCTTACTGGGCTAATGATGGTGCAATTTTTGTACACATCGAAGTTGAATTACAAAAAAAAAGAGTAAAAGTGATGATCTGTTTGCTAAAATTTAGAAGTTTAGATTATATTGCAATTTGTGCAAAGGTGATGATTGTATTCGCAACTAAGCCAATCATTTTTTGAGTATTGTTGGAGTGGTAAAATACTCTAAATTCAAGAGGATCCTCCATTTTGGAGGATTGTTGGAGATGCTCTAAGGAGGCTTTTACCGTAGCGAGGTTTTTAGCGGGAAGAGCCCCTGAAAGGCAGGCATAATGATGCCGCGCTGAAGGGGCCCCCACTCCGGCAAGGGTCCCCTTTTTTTTTTTTATTTATTATATATTTATATATATGTGTAAATCTATGTATACTATTATGTTGCAAGATTTCCCAACTCCTTTAGCTAGGTAAGTGGATGTCTGATATCTTGAAACTTGAGGAAGTCCTGAGTTCAAGTTCTCACTTTGTAGCTTTTTTCTTAATTATTCGAATTTAGTAGTTTAATTCAAATTCTTTTTCCTGAATTATTATTTGATTATTCAAATTTTGTAATTCTTTTTTTCTTAACTATTCGAATTTCGTAATTCTTTTTCCTGAATTATTGTTTGTGATGGTATCTAATCTTAACCTGCATACAACATATCATATCTAGATTAATTTTTTATTATTTACTATTTCTCTTCTTTAAATATTTTTAACTTCTCTCTCTTTTAATTATTCTTTCAAATTCAAATATCTAATTAGTATAGGTACTTTAATAAAATATTTAATTGTATATATATTTTAGTTTTTATATATATATATAACGAGTTTGAAAAATAATTATATTATAATGTAATATATTTTATATTTATACATCTCATTTTATTTGATTAATAGTATCTTCATATTAATAATTATGTTACTTTTTTAGCCTAAAAAAATTATGTAACTTTTCATATATAATAAGAAGGGCTTAATTTTTATTTATTTTTTGCACCGGGTCCTCTAAATCTTAGGACCGACTCTATTAGTGGGGGTCCGGCCTCTAAACTTACTTGTGGTTTAATAATTTTAAGTTTTTTATTTTATATTAGATTTGATTTGTCTCTCCGCTTTTTTGGCAAGTCTTATACGATGGGATCGACAAAGATTAAATATTTAATCATCGAGTGAGTCTTACGTGCATTCAAGTGCATCGTACACTCATAGTGTATTTTAGAATCGTGTAACTTATTTACATTGAATCGTACATTTATTAATATGAAAAAATAGTTGTAGGTTTCAGTATAAATAAATTGCATCTTTCAATATAACAAGTTGCATGGAGTGCACTATGAGCGTACCATGTACTTGAAATTGAATACATACAAGACATAACCTTAACCATCGAATTGAATTTAAATTAATAAACGGTCTCATTTACATAGTCCACCAAATGAGCACCCCAAATTCGTGCAAAAACTTATTATTAGTAGTGAGTGATAATCCCATTCATGCAACACTCCTAAAAACAAAACCAGGAACCCCCTCTAAATAAAGTTGTCTAGTTGCAAATCACACACAGCTGTAACACCAAAAATGTCAATAAAGAGATAATAAGTGAAAAGGGTTTGGAGCAATCATCACTACTTTGATTATCTCTTTACTTGCCTTTTCTTTATTTCTTTAAAAAAGAGAAATCCCTTTTTCTCCCATCTCTTATTGCCATCAAATGTGTGCACTTGAATCAATCTATAATGCAATATTTTCTCATCATCATCTTTTCAAATGCTAAGTATTGTATCCATCCAACGTGCATCGTGCACTTATAATATATTTTAGAATCATATAATTTGTTATACTGAAAGATACAATTTATTTACATTGAATTATATAATTATTAATATAAAAAAATAGTTGCACTGTTCAATATAAACAAATTACATCTTTCAATATAATAAATTGCATGATTCTAAAATACACTATGAGTAGACAGTGCGCCCGGATGCACATCACCCACTCCTTTTCAAAAGCTGTACTGTATAGGATTATAATCATCACACTATTGCATATCTATAATTTTCATTCTGATCTATTTTACACACACTTGTATAAATATGTGCCAACAATTATGTATTAATAGATACACATGATATGAGATCTAATGATTATTGCACTATTAACTTGTTTGAATAGATTGTGGAGTTCGTGTAAATTAAATTTTCAGTATCCACCATAATCTATTTTGGTCAATGCTTCCACTCATTACTACTTTTAAATGTGCATGCATGTGCTAACATACTTGACTTCATCAATCACCCATAATCCAAATTGTTAATACATTAATTTTAGGAATTAAAATAATAACGCATGTGTAATCTTAAAACAAAACCAGTTAATTAAGTATATATCTGTCATTGTCTATTAGTCAGAATGAAAAGTGTTGCCAAAATCTAGTTAAGCAGTAGCTCTCCAGTGAAATTTGTCCATAGTATGAAATTTATATCACTGCACTTACAAATTAATATCACTATATTTATCAATTGATATCATTACATTTATAAGCTGAGATTATAATACTGAATGCTATAAGTACTAATTTATAAGAGAAATGATATCACTTTATAAATGTAATAGTAATATTATAAACAAATTTTACATAAGATTTTGTGCAAGTACAATTGTCTAAGAACATGTCATGGAAATTTTAATACTAGTTTGTGGTATGGTGTAAATGTAATGACCGATAAAGTATAATATAAAGAAATTTTAATTATCCACTAGTCCAGTTTGTATTTAAAATAGCAGTAATCCCTCTTCCTAATTTTGATCATTTGGTTATTGTACATCCGGAGTTTAAGAATAGTGAGAAATAATAGTATTAAATGGTTTAAAGTGAGTTTGGTGAAGGGGTATGAATATTAATTCAACTTAAATTGTTTATTAGTATTAAATGATGTAAAGTGGATTTAATGTGTGTAGTGGAGTGACATGTGATGTAAATAAGTATTGTTGGTAAGGTGTATTGTTTTGTAAATAAAGTTGTTTTATTTCCTTTTTAGGAAATTGTCAATCTAAATTAGGACACCTATTTATGAAAAGTGGTCAATCTAAATTAGGACGGAGGGTGTACATTTTAATCCAATATCGTAAAACAGCCTAATCAGAGAATATCTCTAATATAATTAACCCAAACTATGTTATATAAATAATGAGGTTAAAGTGCGGTATTACTTAATTAATTACTGCTATTTCACCTAGATGGTTTAGATAACATATGCTATTAAAAATTAAGAATATAAATCAGCATAGGATTCTTAAGTTCGCTTCAACATAAATTATTAATTCTTTGATACAAAATATTAGTAACCAAGACAATAATTAGTGTTTGAAATTAAACTCGTAAGAAACTAAAATTAAGTCATATGTTAAGAGGAACACGGCTGGAGTTTTGAGACCAAAGGAGACCTTTTTATCAATTATTTTAAGTATCTATTAGTATTTGAAATAATAAAGTGATTTTTAATTAAGGGTATTATAGACATTTTTATTTTATTATAAAGTAAATGAGAGGATAAAATAATTTTTAGTGTGTATAAAATAATAACATGAGATGTAACTTTTAAAGAGTTGGTATGCTGTGAACCTTGTTCACCGTAAAACTGGTTTTTTTTTATAGACATATTTTTTAGTAATATAAGTCACACACTTTAGTAATATAAATCACACCCTTCAGTTATCACTGCGACACCCTTTGCTATAATACAAGTCACAACCTTCACTTTTATGAGTAATACTCTTTATAGTAAAAAGTCACATACTTTACAGTAAAAATCACACTCTTTAGTAATATAAGTCACACTCTTTAACCAGTTTCACCGTAAAACTTGTTCACACTATACTTTGCCACTTTTAAAATGTAGGGAGGATATAATTATAAAAAGCAATGTTACTTTATTGTCATTTATGGAAAGGAAAAATAAGTGCAGGATAGACCAAAACAAAAAGGCTTAGATTTTGTATACACTCAGGTGCACCGTGCATTTATAGTGAATTTTAAAAACGTGCGACTTTTTATATTGAAAAATGCAACTTATTTACACTGAAGCATGCAACTATTAATATTGAAAAATAATTGCACGATTCAGTGTAAATAAATTGCACTTTTTAATATAAAAAGTCGTACGTTTATAAAATGTACAATGAATACACAGTGCACCTGAGATCCGCTCAAGTAAAAAATATCCAAATGAGTATAAAACGGAAGGAATACAGTAAAAAAAAAACCAATGACAGGAGATCCAAACATATTATCCGATACAGATATTGCACTAATTAAGACCCACTTGTAAATTATGATCGTGCACATACCCATCACGCTTCTCAACCCAAATACCCACCTCTTTAAAACGCAACACGTGTATATTTCAATATCATTTACATACAAAACATGCGCGTTAAATGTTACTCCCTCTGTCCTGTTTTAGATTGTCCGTTCACTGTTTAACTCATATTTTAGTAAGCAAATTATTTATTAATATTTAAAATTATAAAAAGATTTTTAAGGTGGGTATGATAGTCATATCCCTCATCTATCCTTCACCCCCTTAAATATCACTATATCATTTTATATGCTAATAAACAATTCACCCACTAAAACAAGAATCAACTAGTGAATGGACAATCTAAAACAAAATGGAGGTAGTAATACATAAAATATTATTTAAAATAAAAAGATTTAGTAATATTCAATGATTCATTCATCAGATCATCTTCCGGACAAGCCTTACCTACACAACGTACTGCATTCTAATTAACACCACACACTCTCAAAATTAAAGCAGTGAGAGTTGAAGATCACCCCAAAATATAACCACATGCTGAAACTAGTAAATCAGAAGCTATTTTCAGATCGGCACGTCCGGAAAACTTCACCACGCATAACATCGATAGGCATGTGCTCGTGGGTATACCTCTCGGGGCCCACGTACATGCCCGTCTTTTCCAAAAGATGAAGCCCTTCTTCTCTCCCGTATCTTGACGAGTACAGCTTCAGGTACTCGATGTCCTGAATGCAACATCATGGATAATAAAGAGAGAATCACAAAATACAATGAATAAAAAGAAACAATGAACAAAAGACATGAAACATATGAATACTTGAGATTCAATGGTGAAATCAAAGCATTGGAAACAAATCTGCATGGTTTATAAACTGAAAGAAAGATTAATAGATAACTTCGAGAATATTGGTATAAAAAGTTTAATTTGGATGTTACAATTTAGAAAGGCCACTGTAATAAGCACCTGAATCTCTTGTTGCATATAGCTCTCCAGAGCTTGAGACAATTTAGTACTCCCTCCATCCCATTGTATTTGTTGTTTAAGGATTTTTCACACGAGTTAAGAAAGACATTAAACGGCAATAAATATATGTGTAATGTGACAATTTATCCTTTTGTTTATCTAAATGGAGTAAATTTGCATAATTAATGCATATTATCACAAAAAACAAGTATAAGGGCAAAACTGGAGTATGATATTTAATTCATATATTGGTGCAAAATGACAATTATTTTGGACAAAAATTCTTCTCTAGAAAGACAATTAAAATGGGACGGAGTCACGGAGGGAGTCACTAGTTTTGACTAAGAAAGATAAGCAAAGAAGAAATTACTAAGCTCATACCTCAACATTTTACTGGAAAGGCAAATACTTATATGCACTAGTTGCACCGTGCAACTCAAGTGCATGTATTAGTTGTTTTACTAAAAGGTATTAGTTGGTCAAAATTAGTTGTTTTCATTGAACAATATTAGTTGTGCATCAGTTGCACGACACTGAGCTTTAAAATATATAAACTCTCACCTACATGAAACAGTTACACTTGATACATTGCAGCACATTACCATAAGATTAAAACTACCTGTAAACCACTTAGAAGCCTCTCGAGTCGTAAAGAGGCAACGGGTTCATGCGAAGATGAGAACACTTCTCCAGGGTAATATAAGACTCCATCACCTGGAGGTAGGCCACGCCTAAATCTAATCTGAAAAGGGATATAGCAATGTGTCAGAGATCAGCAAATGGATTATGAGACAAATACTTCCATGCACCAGTTGCACCGTGCAACTCAAGTGCATTATTAAATGGTATTAGTTGTGTTACTAAAAGGTATAAGTTCGTCAATATTAGCTGTTTCACTGAACAATATTACTTGTGCACCCAAATGTTACTCAGATTATAAAAGGAACTGATGATGTGGACCGAAGAATAACCTCAGCACTAGGAACTGTTGCCTTCTCATAGCAATTAGCGCCCCAGTAGAGGAAACCTGTCCCGCCTTCTTTCCACACACGCCACATCACCGCTCGGTGCTGTGTACCCCGCATCCCCAGGTGCCAATTAGGATGAGGATCCGAGGGCCCCATACACACATATGTCCACCACTCCTATAAAAGGGTGTCAATCAGCCAAAGAAACAGTCATCATCTAGACATGCTATTTAAAATAAGGGTTAATTGCAAAATAAATCATTACATTTTCACGTTTTTCAACTACAATAAATATTTTTAAAACTCGCAATTCGATGCGTGACCTTCCAAATTGTTGCAATTCTATCACATGACAATTTTCCAGCAAGTCTTTCTGACGTGGCAGTGTATGAAATTGCAAAAAGATAAAAAGGTTGAAACAATAAAAAAGGTTGTGAGACAAAATGGGATAACTCGAGTGGTTAGAGCACCACTACCTATGCCCGAGAGGTCATGTGTTCAAGTCGTTTGCCTTACCCAAATATATTTAAAAGGTTGTGAAGTTATTTATAAATTTTTTCGAAGATTTTCAGGCTGCCAAGTCAGTATAAGTTGCCGGAAAATAGCCACATGATATAATTTCAAAATTCAAAAAGCTCGTGTGTCGAATTGCGATATTTACATTCATATGTTTTAAATTGAAAAAACATGAAAAGGTCATTATTTTTATGCAATTAACCCTTAAAATAATGATAAATGAAGAATGCACCGTTACACAACAGAAACATATACAATAAGAAAAAAGAGCCTTTGGACATCTAGATTTAAACCAGTTACTTCTACGTTTGCTCCTTGGTAAATAATAAATGCTTTAGAATAGTCCATTTCTCTCCTGATTCAGCAGCAGAAAGGTATGTACTGGTGTCACTTGATTTTAGGGAAAATTGAGAAAGCTACTTTTGAGCATCCAATTATAATTCAAACTATATTTGCTCCTCGAGTTAAAAGAATCATAGCAAATGGAAGTTTTGCTCTATGTTCTATTCATTTTTTGTATAGTAAATTATAAATACTGAAAGGTGTAAAAGGTAAAATGTCATCAAATATAAAATATATTATATAAAAAAATAAAAAATATAATTTTACCCCTATTTCATATAACTGAACATATGAACCATCGAATTTACTATTATAAATATCAATCAATGTCCCTTAATTATTTTCTTGAAAAACAAACAGAAAATTGAAACTAATCCAACCCTCCTACCCTTATATCCACCAATACACACACACAAGCACACATATATATTCATCTATATACATGTAAAATATATGTATGTACATTGATATCTATTTCTGAGAATGCTATATTCATCTATATACATGTAAAGAAATAGAAATTTCCTGAAAGAAGAATAACAATCTTAAATGAAACTTATTCAAACAAATATTTATGAAAAGATTGAAAAAAAAAAGAGAGTAAACGCTCGCTATTCGCAGCGTTTTCAAGAAAAGTTTTGATCAATGTTCTCCCACCACTACCACCAAAAAGGAAAAATAAAAAAAGAAATAACTCGACTCTTTCTATGGGCAACAGCATGCATTCTCTCACTCTTTCTTTTTTCATAAGCAAATAGGATAAAGTACTTCTGCATATTAACCTTTCCAAACTTACCTGGTACACATAGTAGAACCAACTTGTCTGTCTCGAGAAAGGAAGGGACGATCTATTAGGTTGCACATTCTCCTTTAAAATGTTTCTACATGAAGTTTTCTATTGAGGTCAAAGGAGGTATGAAACTCAAGCAGCACAATTTTTTTAATATCAAGCCTCTGTCCGCTCAACATTATATCTAAGCAAAAGGACTAATGTTTTTTTCCC
The DNA here is from genome assembly GCA_037126765.1 of Stenogyne calaminthoides. NCBI lineage: Eukaryota > Viridiplantae > Streptophyta > Magnoliopsida > Lamiales > Lamiaceae > Stenogyne > Stenogyne calaminthoides. The sequence goes on along the minus strand of JBBCBC010000017.1, from coordinate 34,816,053 downwards.
AAGAAGAATTGATTTTAAACAGAGAAGGATCAAAATACATTACCTCACCATTTTCAGGGTGAATTTCTGCTATGATATCCTTTGCCAGATCTTCACGGTTTCCTATCACCCATTCACTGCAAGGAAAAAAGATACAAGTTTTGGTTCTTTAATGTTTTTACTGATCCATGATAGTGGAATAATAACTTCAGATGAGTGGTTATTTGGAAGCACTATACACACTTAGAACTAAAATATGTTAATTAGAACCTTAAGGTGATGTTTGTTTTGGGTTTAAAGTGAATTTTAAGAACCGTTTTTAAAATTCAGGGGTTTTGAAATCCTAATAAATAGTAAGGTGTGTGTTTGTTATGGATTTTTGAGTAGGGTAGCACTTAATTTTATGTCAAATCAATGTGAAAGATTTAATGACTTTGTACTATTATACTACTATTATTATTGTTGTTGTTGTTGTCGTCGAGTGTGATTGTGATGATTTGATGATGAGAATTATGATTTAAATATATTAAAGGGTAAGGACAGAGAATTGCTTATGTTGGAAAGTGTGAATAGTAGGTTTATAGGTGTTGTAGTGATGGTTTTTTTTAAACCGGATTCAAAATTCCTAGCTGGCTTTAAATTTCAAAACCCAAATCCTGGTTTTTAAAACCCAAAACAAACATCACCTAAGAGAAAAGTTAAGATCTTAATACCTTGTGCAATATATTTGGTTGTGAGGACGAAGAAACTCTGGAACTTTAAGAAAAGACTCAAAGTTAGTAGAAGCCAAGGGTGCATCACTAGGACCTGCAATAAGTGAGAAACCCATCAGAATACATCCGTTATTCAATGCTACAGCTAGTATCGAACAATTTCAGTAAGATATTAGAATAAGCAATAAATAGAGACTAGACCGTATATTATGGTATTCTTTGTCTCAGTATGTGGGATGCAATCCTCCCAGACTAGCCCATACATATTTATACGAGGAACAAACAAAGTATATGGCGAATCAATAGGATATCATCTTTCTAATATAGTAAAACTTTTCAAATGAAATTTTTACACAGATATTATTGTTGACTATACAGCTAATTGACTAGAATTGGCATTGTCATAGAAAATTATAGGCCAAAGGTCATGCTACCCTAAATGTTTGGTTTAATGTGTTGTGTATGTTGTCCTAATAGTTTATAAAATACCCAACCTCGCCCTAACCCATTAAGTTATCCCATTTGAATTAAATCTTTCTGTATAAAATTTAAGTTTATATTTGTAATTTGGCACTTTATAAAAGCAGCCATCTTGGACAATTGTATAACATCAACGTTCAAACTATTTCATCACGTATTATATGAATGCGGTAAATTTGGAAATTAAAATCCCCAGTAGAGCTTCAAAATCAAGTTGAATAAAACTACAGGAGATGGATAAATAATTTAACAAATGTTGCAAGTTAAGAGTCTAAGAGACTAGTTACTCACCAGTATAATAAGTTGTCATGATGCGGGCATCAGGTGCATATGCATGAATCTCACTTGCCATCTTACGAATACCATCATAATGCTCAAGATTCAGTGGCTGGAGATGACGTGCATACAGCCCAAGAAGAAGGAAGGATAATGAGTAAGAAACAAAGAGTTGCATAAATATCATGATTTAAGAAGCATAAACACAATTAACATTTCAGAGCTACTTATCGGCCATTTTGGATAATATTGATTAGGAAGAAATTGGAAGGATAATTTGGTTAAAAACAATAGTTTTCCTATATATGTAACCATTCTTGCAGATGTTGCTAAGGCTAATTCACAACTGATGGAGGTATATATCTCTCAGTTTTACTTTCTAATGAAAATGAGATAGCTCATTGTTTAGAATATATCTAATATCTTCCCTTACATCTATTGCTGAATATCCCAATCCTATGTGTCAGCACCAGAATACACCAATTTCTATCCGAGCCTACGTGGCACTACCAAAGCCCTCTATTTTATTTTCTAATTAATTTGTCTTTTAAAATTCTAATCACAAATTTAGTTAAGGTAAGAATCAATTATGATCTATCAATTAAAGATTAAACAGTTATTGCATCAAATCTTTTCCTATTTGATTTAGTCAATATCCACAATTGGAAATACATTATTATATTTAAAAACACATTATTTATAATTTAGAAATAAGTTTGAAAGAAGATATATTGCACATATATAGTATTAAGAAATAAAAACATATGACTATAATTGAATTGGAAAAATCGAATTAAATAAATATTTAAAGTATTTAATGTAAGATTAATGATATAATTTTTTTCAACCCTTGTAATACGTGGGATTCAAGAGTTAATAATGTTTATTTCAAGAAAAATGCATTTTCAGACCTTTCAAAAACCAGACACCACATGATAAAATAAGAATATACTACAGAAACCGCAAATGATCAATCAAGCATACGAGTTTTAATCTCTTGTACACACCTCATCCCATAAATAGAAGTAGGCCTTTCTCCAATGGTTCTTTGTTCGCAATATCTCCACTTCTCCTTGCAGAAAGTCCTTTGCTGTATCGCCACTAACTCACATTAAGAGACAAATATGAAATAATCAATTAAGCAACCAAAGACCATGATAGAATGAGTGAACAAGGGTAACGTACCAGGAGACTACTGGTCCATATGGTACGGCATATGCTGCCAGCCTGGGTTCAGAAAAATACTCATCTGATTTTGGATGATCAGCTGCATATGGTACATCAAAACTTGAATATAGTGCTAGATAAGTCCATACTTTTGAGAGAAATGGGGTTTAAGAGTTGTACAATACATGCTGAATATTCTTTAAAAAATATTTCAAATAATGTGAAATGGGCATGCTACATACTATACTTGATAACTATTATTCTAGGGGGTGTTTGTTTCTAGTCCCCCACCCCACATTTTCATTTCAAGTCCATATCCCCGATTGTTTCTCCGAATTTTGGTATAGGATCTCAAATGCTATAAAATTATATCCTGTAATACCTATTTTACTTTTTTATCACACACAATTTCCAATACACTATCAATCATATATCTCCCACTTTCTAATGGCAAAGTCTTATGTCAATAAGTTTTACCGTGCAACTGGTTTGCAATTTGTGTGTATGACAAGAACTTGCCCAAATTATTTAATGAAGATAAATATAGAAAAGATATATCAAAGGAAGAAAATAAAGGGAGGGGACCTTATAGATTTAGGATTTTATTTTATTAGCTTATTTAATTTGATATGATTAAATTTGTAGATATCAGTAAATCTGATTTCTTTTTGCACAAGTAGAGAAGCCCATGGGCTTTAGGTTTTCTTACTCTTATTTAATAAGCGTAGGATTGTACTACAGAAGGATTATGAGAGAAATATAGAACTTTTTACAGCATTTTGCTGCATTTCTAGCTATTCCGTGCATTCATTCGGTGTCGCTAGTTTTCCTCGTATTGAGGTTTCATCAATTGGCCTCAGAGCCGGTCTGTTATCACACGCTATTCTGCTAGCAATGGTGACTAACAAGGAACGGTTCAAAAATCTGGAATATTCCATGGCTGAACTGAGCAACGCGGTGCGTTCGTTGATGATGCAACGCGGGGAACGCTCGACGGGTGGTGGACGTCGGGATAGACGTTACGAGGGGACCACTCGGACGCCTGGAATCATCGATCAGCAACAGGGATTGAGAAGGTTTCGACGTCGCGAGAATGACGAATCCAGATTCTCAGACGTGCGAAAGGAAAAATTCCGTGAAGTCGGGAATCATCTCGGCCGCAATAACACGCGATACCATCACAACGAACGCAAATTGGGAGGTGGACGACATGCCAACGAGCGCAACCACGAAAGGGAAGAGTCGCGTTCGCCCAGAAATAGGGGAAGAACCGAAAATCCTTTCGCTGAAATTCCGGGGTTTCATCGCGATAGATCGGGCACAAAATCGGAGGAGGGCAACGATTTCAAGGAAGGATCAGATGGCAACACAGAGGCGTCAGTGTATTTTGAGCAAGACGGACGTCGGGATAGACGTCAGGAGAGAGACGTACGTGCACCAGGCATCATTGACCGCGACGAGGGCATGCGGCAATATTATGACCGTGAACCACGAGATGATTCGTGGGAGAGTAAAAATTTGTTTGTAACTTACCCCGATCTGTTCCACAGGGATGGGTTAGAATTTTCAGAATTGGAAGGAGAAGGTAGGGAGACGGACAACAAAGGTCCTAAATCGGACAACAAAGGTCCTAAATATGAGGGAAGAACCGAAGAACCGTAAGTGGTTTGAGCAGTTAACAAGGGTCCTAAATATCGATGAAGAAACGAAAAAGAGCAACTAACTTAGATGGACCAATCAATTGGAGGGTAGACAAAATTTGAACAGTACTTGATTTAAAGGACATTCAAATGAAGGACTTTGTTCAAATTGCTTCAAATTACATGGATGGCAAAGCCATTGATCAGATGAACGAAGGCCCTAAATACGATGAGGAACTGGAAGAGCAATTAACTGAGCGAAATGAGGAGAGTGTTGAGTTTTCAATAAAATCAGATCCCTTGAGTAGCTATTGTGAGTGCTCACTAAGTCTAAATAAATTTTGGGAATTGAGTGGCTTTATTACCGACTTCATTTGTAAGGAATACAACAACCATCCGAACTTGGGGATTGGTTTAAAAAAGAGTTGTTTACGCAAGAATCGCCTCTGAACTTTTTGGAGAACTATTGTCCGAGTTCAATGGAAAACTCTTGAGCATAATTGTGAGACATGAGAATCGATGGGAGCGGGCGCAAGGCGTGATTTCCAGATCTTAACCTTGAGGACAAGGTTCATTTCGAAGGCGGGGGTGATGATGAGAACTTGCCCAAATTATTTAATGAAGATAAATATAGAAAAGATATATTGTTAGAGTTAAGAGAATGGATGCACACTTAACGATAAATAAACTCAATATATTAATAATTTAAGAAGTTGAAAAGACAACATACGGGATAAATCCCGTCCCAAGCCCAAAGGCCGATTCCCACGGAAATATTCCGGCCCCAAGCCGGTTAGTAAATATTGATCTCCCAGATAATCTCATTAGGAGACACAAAGACTCTATATATAGACTAATAACCCTAAACCTAACTTAAGCCCCAAGAAACTAAGCCCGTGGGCCACTTTATTAAATCATCTTATATTAAAAAACCTATTACATTAATAATATTAATTATAATACTAATACCATATTTGATGCGTATCAATTCCCGACCCCTTAAAATCAGCCTTGTCCTCAAGGCTGTAAAGAGGAATGAGCCCATTTGGAAATTCAACCAATCACGTAGGGAAATTAGATTTCCTCGAATAGATCCTAGGTTCACGATCTATCTCCCAAACAAGATTTACTGTAGCACAGATTTCCTCCACGTCCTTAGACCGGATGTGAACCCAGAGGCAATGGAGATCTGGTAAATGCCCTTCGAAAAATAGTCGAGGGGATTTCAACGTGAGAAGAAATTCGAGATGAGAGATTCTCGGTGTTGAATCCTGGAATTTTCAACTTTGCCAGTGTAGAGAACGGCTGCAAAATCGCCAGAGTAACGACCGGAGCAGGTTTCGATTGACTAGCCTTGAACGTTGAAAAACTGTCAATAGAGAACGGCTGCACGATCGCCGGAGTAACGACCGGAGCAGGTTTCGATTGACTAGCCTTTAACGTCCAAAAGCTGTCAATAGCGACGCTTTTCTCGCACCGGAGTTGACGCAACTCAGCCTGCATCTTCTCGACTCCTGTGCTCATCTTTTCGACTCCTTTGCTCAACTTCACCATGGCTGTCTGCATCTCTTCCACCAGGACCACCATTTGTTCCAACTTCTCCAGGAACAATTTCTCCATTCCCTTCTCTAACGTTACGTTACCAATGGAGTCTTCAGGATCCGGCAGGTCCGACCAATTGTTAGAGTTAAGAGAATGGATGCACACTTAACAATAAATAAACTCAATATATTGATAATTTAAGAAGTTGAAAAGACAAAATACGGGATAAATCCCGTCCCAAGCCAAAAGGCCGATTCCTAAGGAAATATTCCGTCCCAAGCCGAAGCCGTAAATAATGATCTCCAAGATAATCTCACTAGGAGACACAAAGACTCTATATATAGACTAATAACCCTAAACCTAACTTAGGCCCCAAGAAACTAAGCCCATAGGCCACTTTATTAAATCATCTTAAATTAAAAAGCCTATTACATTAATAATATTAATTATAATACTAATACCATATTTGATGCGTATCATATATCAAAGGAAGAAAATAAAGGGAGGGGATCGTATAGATTTAGGATTTTATTTTATTAGCTTATTTAATTTGATATGATTAGATTTGTAGATATCAGTAAATCTGATTTCTTTTTGCACAAGTAGAGAAGCCCATGGGCTTTAGGTTTTCTTACTCTTATTTAATAAGAGTAGGATTGTACTACAGAAGGATTATGAGAGAAATATAGAACTTTTTACAGCGTTTTGCTGCATTTCTAGCTATTCCGTGCATTCATTCGGTGTCGCTAGTTTTCCTCGTATTGAGGTTTCATCAATGTATTTTAAAACAATATTAATTGGTTTACAATTTGTGTGATCGTTGTGAACTAGTTGCATGGTAAAACTGTTTTACATAAGACCAAATCCTTTTTAATTACTCCCTCTGTCCCATTTTGTTCGTCTTTCTACAGATATTTTGTCCCAAAATGATTGTCATTTTGCACTAATCTAGAAGAATTAAGTATCATATTTCAATTTTGTCCTTTCACGTATTGTTGTGATGGTATGCATTAAATGGTCATATATAAGAACAAAAATGTCGCATTATTAATATCCTTATTGCTATTCAATGAGTTTCTTAATTCATGAGGAACACCCTAAAATGACAAAAAATGGGACGGAGGGAGTATTATTAGCTACCCAACTCGACACTCTCTCTCCTCCTTTTTACTATACACACAATTTCCATTACACAATTAATCATCTTCATTTTCAAAATCTTACCCTATCAAATCCTACAAAATCTACACTCCCAAACATATACAAAATCAAAATACACCTTTTACAATTCATCAAATCAATCTACTGTATTTGAAATCCACTCCAATCCACAAACAAACACCCCCCTATAGTCAAATTATCACCTCAACATCAATAATGAATTATTACCTGGCCATGGACAGGTGTATGTAAGAACTTGCATACTTTCACGCCACCTGCAAAAGTATGGGCTGATCTTAAATTGAAGCAGCCACTGGAAATGATGATCCAGTGCTTCATACCACTCGCTACTTCCATGCTCAACTCCATATCGGTCTTCAATCACTGTATCAGATATCTAATTTTTGTCAAGGAAGTTCATCCTTGTCAATCTTGCAATAAAGATAAAGCAATCGGCCTACAAAATGCTATTAAAGAAAGTTAACTGGAATAAAGTACAGTTGGAATATTTTCATTCATGTTGTCACCTGCATTTTACAGAGCAATTGATTAAAACAGTCTAAGGCATTAGCATCACATAATTAACCAGAGTTGTTCAACAGAACACAGAAACATATTCCAGGATACACCAATAACAGCAGGAAGAGAAGGCGTGATTGGAAGAGTGAAATCCCAGACAGTTAACGTTATCTTCACACGGATTGAAAGATTTGAAATGGCATCCTCCTCCATCATGTCTACTGATCCATTATCCATATCGAGGTCTGAAAATGATGGCAATTGAAGCACTCTTCTCAAAGATGAAGATGCAGATTTCATTCTATCGACCTAAAAAAATTTAAAATAAACATGATCTATTAGAAGCTCCCAGCATCATCAGGTTCAATTTTGAAATTGAATACAAAGATAGGAGAATTTGTCATTATAACTGTAGATCTCACCACTTCATCAAAAGGTTTTCCATCAATGGGCTCTATAAAATCAAGACAGTTCCTTAGTTCTTGGTATAGCAGATTCTTCTCAGGCTTACCCAGGGGTTTTGCAGTAGATCTGTCACAAATGGTAACTAATCAAGTTTGCAATAGTATTTGTAATGTAAATAAATGTGTATTCCTTAATTATTGAGTATGTATATTTTTTAACAAATATTAGTTAGCTTCGCTAAAAAGTACTCCGTATAAGTTTATTTTCAGTAAAAAGTACTCCCTCCATCCCAAGTTTGATTCAACATTTACTATTTGCACGGAGTTTATTGTGGGAGTTGGTTATTAGTATTAGAGGAGATAAAGTTGCTTTTTAGTGAGGGTTGAATGGTAAAGTAATGGCATGTGGTGTAAATTAAAGGAGATATAATTGCTTTTAATGTAGGAAAAGTAATGGCGTATGGTGTATTTTTGAGATGTTTGGAGGGTGTAGTTTAAAGTCAAAATGTTGTTTTATTGCCATTTTAGAAAATGTTGAATCTAATTTGGGACGGACCTTTTGGGCAAATGTTGAATCTAATTTGAGACGGAGGGAGTAATTGTTTTACTAAAAAGTAATATTACACATCAATTGCACTCTGCAACTAGTGCGCAGGGAACTGACTCATTAAAGATTGATTATGGGCTTGGTGCTTTCCAAAGATATTGGGTAGATTTCTTTCCTAGATTAGTGACCATAGAAGTTCTATAAATATGCAACTCTTTTCCTATCAGTATGGCACATACTTCTATACACCAGTTGCACCGTGCAATTCAAGTGCATTTTTAAATGGTATTAGTTATTTTACTAAAAGGTATTAGTTGGTCAGTAATAGTTGTTATCAATGTTCATTGATCAGTATTAGTTGTGCACCAGTTGCACGGCACAACTGGTGCACCCAAGTGTTACTCTCAATATAAATAGATTTCTTTCACCCCCCAGATTAGTGACCATAGAGTTTGAACTCTTATACTATCAATAAACATTGAATTTCTTTCATTTTTTGATCATGAAAAATTAATAAGATTACAGCTTAACATTAACTAAAGTTAAGAGGTTAGATTCTCACTCTGTGTCAGCTCTGGTAGCTGTAATAATGACCTCTCCTTCGTATTGGCCGGGGGGCTGCGTGTCTGGTACATCAATTGAAACCCAAATTGAGGTCGTTTCTCTGTAAGAAAACAATAATCATTTGATGTTATACATTTAATTCAGACTTCAATATGCAATAAATTTAGTCATTTCTTTCTAGAATAAAGACAACATTACCCAGGAAAAAGGGTCAGCTGAGACAGGGGCACTTCTAGAGGCACAAGAGCATCTGGAACACCTAAAATTGGAACTACGCGTCTCACCTTCAATGACTCACCAACGACCAATCTGCATATATCCAAGAAGTTTAGCTTCGTCATTTTACTATTACAAACAGTCTGAAAAAAATTAATATTTAAGAGACAAACCTATCACCAGAAGTGGAGCACAGGTCAGTACACTGCATCTGCACAGTTCCAGCAACACTAGATCCAGCCCAAGAAACTTTTGGACGTATAGCTATCTGGAAACTTTCCCTCTCATTTCTTGCAGCTAAAAGAGATATCTTCAAGGTAAAAAAATGTCAGAATGAAGAAAGCAAATACACAGCGGATAACATATGACAATACAAAATTTGTGCTTCAAATGTTAGCAAGTCAACAAAGAGTTGCAAATATTTGAGTTGGTCTTACGTAAAACAATTTTTTGTGCAACTGGTTTCACAACTATCACGTTATAGTACAACAACTGATACCTTTTCATGAAACAACTAAAACTATCAAATTAACGTGTTTTAATGAAACAACTAATACTATCTAAAAATACACACAATGTGCAAAGTAGTTGCACAACCCTGGTTTATGTAAGACTGTCATATATGAAAGCAATGTTGCCTCGGAATTACATATCTGATATGGAACTACAAGCAAGAGACCAGGACCAGTACGCCTAGAACTGAATGCATAAACTTGTAAAATTGCACACATCTCGAAATGGTGTTAATCTAAAAAATTGCTCCTCACCTATTTACCCAACATTTGATTCTCCTTAATCTATTTACCCACATTAGACATGACCAAAGGACGTAACTATCACATCTTAGCACAAGATAATACAGTTTGATCAAACTTACGGGCTCTAATATACGAGGCATGTCCTGTGGCCCAACATTTGCTGTACTTGGCATGCACCAGGCATACGCTAATTCTGAAGAATGAACTTTGAGGGGATCAATTGAACCCCTCAGTAAATTTGGATCCTGTATGCCACTTTCACTCCATCCGTACGCTGTCCCACCTCCTGCAACCCCCTCGATCGGTGGTACTATCACCTCCGGATGGCTGCCTGTAAATATCACAAGAAGAAGGAATTACAACCATACCATTACACACACATATATCACAACCATTATATACAAAAGTATTAGTATATATTCATCAGTCAATCTCAACTAAGAATCTGCACAAACAGAATAAATCATCCTTTCCCCTAAAGTAGTACTGTCCACTATTTTTTCCACCCAATTCAACTACCGTACAAAACTAATATTCCACAATAATACAACTGAAAAAATGGGGCCAAATTTCAAAATCATAACCTCAAATAAGAATCCTTGGAAAAAATAGAAGAACCAAAACGATTATAACCAAGATCAAACGAATTAACAGAATTCCACAATCCGCATGCTCATAAATTAACTAAGACTAATGACTAAATAACATATTTTAACAAATTTCATAAGCACGTTTAAAATTAACGAAATCGCATACCAAAGAAAACGAAAAAAAATATGCAAAATGACACTTACCGGAGTTCTCCATTGGACGGCAATAACCTTAAAACTGCGGAAAATTAAATTAAATGTTGTGTTTTTTACAGGCGGTTTTAGAGCTATGATAATTTGGAGGAAATTGCAGGAATTATGAGGATTTAATGGAGAGAAAATTTCGGGCGTGCGTGGCGTTAAACAAACAGAGAGCTAAATGATGAATGTGACTATGTGAGAAGAGAAAGAATTGATACTTACACTCTAGATTTGCTAATTCCACTCCTGAAAGTTGTAATCATTGGAGTTACGTGATGACTGATGAGTTCCAAATCTGGCGATTTTTGGAGACAATATATGTGCACACGTCATTTTTTTTTAATTTTTTTTTATAAAAGAAACTTTATATTACTTCTAAATTTTTATTTTATTTTCATATCGTTTAGTCACTTTAGTGTGTCCAACTAAGTCTATTTTCAATATTTTAATGTAGAAGTCGGTTTTGTGTCCAAAGTCCAAAACAAATAGTTTGTCAATCTCTCGTATATTACGTCACAAAACAGACGGTATAGTACTTTACTAAAATTAATATTTGGAGGGTAAACGAGTAATTTTGAGCTCGAATTCGACTTGATTAGAATACTTGAAACTCAAATCGAATTCGGTTGAGCACAAATTTTAAAGTTCAAGCTCAGCTTGATAAGAAATTTGATAACTCGGCTTGAGCTCGACTAGATTACCTGTATAATTTATAAAATTAAATATAAAATATATAATTAAAATTTAAGTATATATATTTAGTAAAATTAATGAATAATACTACCTCCGTCCCGCTCTTTAGAGTTTTCTGACTGTTCATAAGGATTTATGGAAATAGTGATTAGAAAGAGTTGTTTATTTGTATTTTATGTGATAAAGTGATAAAGTGATGGATAGTTGGGGGTAGAAAGAGTTGTTTATTAGTATTTTATGTGATAAAGTAATAAAGTGATGTGATAAAGTGATAAAGTGTATTTCCATTTTAGGAAAGAAACCTTAAAGATTGGGACAAAAAAATGGAAAGAAAACCTTAAAGATTAGGACGGATGGAGTAATAATTATTGTGCAAGCTCCTGTCAAAAAAAATATATATATATTGTGCAAGCTTGATTAGGCTCGCGAGCCGTTTAAACTGAGTATTTATGAGTTGAATTCGAACTCGAACTCGAAAATTACTTGAGTAGTTCGAACTTGACTCGACTCGATTATACTTGAGTTTATTTCAATTTTTTTACGAGTTAAACACGAATAGTTCGGCAGCCAACTTGACTTACTTATATCCCCTAGCTATGTAGACTATAGAGTGCACATTATTTTATCAAGATAATTGCAATATAGCGCATTTTCTTGGTGAGAACTTGTAATGATTATTTCACCAAACAACGAAACTCTAGTGTATGAATCTCATTCTATAGAATTTTATAATTATTATCTACTAGCCTTTCATTATTTAATACGAAATGTTTACTTTTATCATTATTTGATAAAGTGTAATAGCTCCACTGTCTATACCTCGAAGGTCATGATTACAAACTATTTATCTAAAATATATATATATACAACACAAAATTTCACTTTAATATTATTATTATATTTTTAAAAAAGTATATGATTAAACTATGCCACATAAAACCACGAACCATATAATACATAGTATTGTAAATAAATCTTGGTCTCGTTCAAATTTTCGTTTTACAGTAAACCTCTATATGTAATTTAATATTATCGGGACCGACAAAATTTAAGAGCTATTGGTTTATTTATAAGTAAATAATATATTAATTTAAAGAGTGAGACCATAACAAAATGAATGTTAATAACATATAGGATTACTCAGGTGAAAATGACACATGCTCTGAAGTTTAGAGGTTAGAAAAAATTTGTAGCAACCATCATCGAAATTAATGATATGGAGGTTAACAAAAAAGATGATACAATTGTTGGTCCCGGTGCAAATGAGTCTTACACGTGTATGGGGGGGAATACACGTGTTCAGTGTTTTTAGAACTTTTTCTTACTGAGGTCAGCTTGGGTCAGATAATCCTGAAGATTAGGTCCTGAGAAGCACAAATCACTCGAGTCAAAGTCTCATGAGGAGGCGGTGATCCGAGTTGCTTTCGAAACCTCGGATAATCTCAAACCGAGTCCGAGTGTCGAGATCCCGAGTTGCTTGGATCGGATAACTAACTTCTTGTCGGTTTGGTAACTATCTGTTTCAAAGCTACTTTCGGATGTGCGGAATGGTTGGCCCTTTAGTTTATACTCGTTTTAAGCTTTCTTTGAAAACCTTCCTTTAGTGGAATAGTGATTAAGCCGTGATTCAATTACATGCAACTTCGATTGGATTGATTTCAATTTGAAATATCGGTGAAAATATGCTTTCAAACTTCGGTGATGCAGTTAAGCCGCGGATAAAAAAGAATAAACAAACAAGCGATTATAGTGGTTCGAGAGACTCAAGCTCCTCGTCCACTCTCTACGATCCTCGGAGAAATTCACTAATCACTTACGAGCTTCGACTACCTCGCGTAGTTTACTTACTCAACTTCGTACTGAGCTTTACGACTACTCCCGTAGTTTACTTACTCAACCCGACTTTGAGCTTTCGACTACCTCCGTAGTTTACTTACTCAAACACAAACAAGCTTTTGGACTACCTTTTTGTAGCTTACTAACTTCTCCTCTAGAGCTTTCTGACTACTCCGCGTAGTTTACTAACTCTTTACAACTCTTCTCACCAACAAACACACTCCAACTACCTTCTCAAGGGTTTGGGGTTTCTCGGTTGGTTTCCAACTAGGATGAGATATCCTTTACAATGAAGTACAATGCAAAGGGTTAGGATATCTCGACTAAGCTTCGGATATGTCTTATCAAGTTAGGCTTAGTTTAGTGAGCTCTCTTCAATATAAAAGCACTTGGGAAATTCTAAGTTTTTCGAGTGCTTTAACTTTGCGATAATAAGTTTGAGCTCTTTGAGTTGCTTATAAATTTCCCGTAACCTTACAATGTAAAGGGTCACCAGTATTTATAGGCATACACCAAGGTTACTCTTGAAAACTATCCGTTGGAGAGATAGCTTCGTGAGTTTTCTCTTATGGTGTGTGAGGAACGGCTATATTTAGGGTTTGAAACTCCCTAACATGTTTTAGGCAATAGCCTTTCATGTAGCCGGTCTTCACTTTTTGCAGTCTGGAACTTTGTACTTCTGACATCTTTTTTTTGATGACATCCTTTTGTCGATTGTCGATTATGGTACAATGTTGTCTTCCTCTTTTTGACTTTTGTCTCCAGTTAAAGGTAGACACCTTCAACGGCTCTTTTGGTTATAAACTCTGAGTTGATATAACCTTAACAACACTTCTGACTTAGTTCATTTTGTCTGCATTTGAATGTCTTGGCAAATATCTATGTCTCTAAGGAATCGCGATCTTCTCAGTATTGCATCCTTCAGATAGATATATTCAGTGCCTCGGAACATTCAGGTTTATACTGAGCATTCAGTACATTACTGAGTCTTCAGTAATTATTGTGCCTTCAGTATTCTTGATCTTGATTCTCGGTCTTGATCTTGCGTCTTGAGTATTACGAGTCTTGGCGTCTTACGAGTCTTACGAGTCTTGGCGTCTTACGAGTCTTGAGTCTTCCGAGTCTTGGCGTCTTCGAGTCTTGAGTCATCTTGCCCGATATCTTGAGTCTTCATCCGAAGTCTTGATTTTCGGTTTCATCTTTGAGTCTTGATATCTCGATTTTAATCGAGTCTTGATTCTCGATTTCTCGAAGCTTGAGTCTTGATTCTCGATCGAAGTTTGAGTCTTGAGAGATTTCGATTTCTTCTTGAGTCTTGATTCTCGATTTCTTCGAGTCTTCGAAACCGGTTTCTTCATAAACATACTGAGTTCTTCAGAGTCTTCAGAACCTATCCTGATCTATATCTGCTGACTATACATTTTGCAGATAACATCCTGAATATTCTTAAACTGAATCCTGACTCAACTATCAAGATCAATCTGAACATGTCATACTCAGGGGTTTTGGGATCTTAATCAAAATCATATATCTTTTATTAAATTCATCTCCCAACAATTTTTCCCTTTTTGATGATGCCAAAACCTATCTTGTTACAAACATATAATCTATACTTAGGTTTCAGTTTATCCTATTACAAGATTGGTTGTCTCCCAATAATTTCCTAATCAGGGAATCTCTTAATAATTTCAGAGAATCTCCCAACAGTTATTCTTTCAACAATTTCTTCAGTAATGAATCTTCTTAAATAGTTCATCACCAAATACTTAAACAATTTCCCCTTTATCAACATACAATCAGTTCAGAGACATTCATTCAGCATATCAAATAAAAAAGACATGTAAATAAGATAATGAGATATTGTCTTGTGAGCATAAATGATAAATTTTCATTGATGATGAGTATGCTGTTACAGATTACAATGAAATTTATCAACAAAATCAAAAAGACAAAAAATTTAAAGATACAAGAATCTTGAGTCTTGATCTTTTAGTCTTGATTTGGCTCTTGGTCTTACGCTCTTGATTATTTTCATCTTCAACTTCATCAGCGGGCACCTCCAGGTTGAACATTCCGAAAAATCTTTTCTTCAGTTCATTTCTTTCCTTAATGATATCCGGATTGTTTCCTGTCAAACCCAACTGACCAGCATACTGAGCAATTTCTTGAGTAATGGCCTTCTCATTCACCAAGCCATTACCAAGTCTTGGAGGAGGGTAGGTATATGGACCAGGGGCTACTATCTGCACCTCTCCTTCATCCGCAAGGTTAATCCAGCTTTGGAGATATTTTGGATAGAAGGTTAGGAGATATTCAATGAATGTTTCATTCTGATCTGAGCTTTCCCCTCTCCACTCCCTGAGCACATCATAATAGAACCAGAAGGTTCTATTGACCTCTTCCCATATATCGTTGAGCTTGATAGGCATCCATTTGTCAACGTGTGGCCACTTCAGTGCTTTTGGTGTCTCTCTCCTTTTGCTCGCAAACTTTTTGAATTCACTCCTTCGCTTACGCTCTTCGCGTCTATTTTTTTTTCGATCCGCAGACACGCTTTGAGACCGGGCAAGACTTTCTTAGCTTGTCCTATCTGGAGTGACTTCAGAGCATCTCTTGTGTTGAAGACTTTCCTCTGAGGTTGAGACTCAGATTCTTCTTCATCATCCAGAATCAGCTTTCTCTGGATTGGCTTAGAAGTCTTCGTACGCTTGCTCTCAGGTTGAACAATGCCCAAGGCTTTCCTCTTCATAGGCAATTCAGCAGCAGTCTGGCTTGTTCCAACCTTAGCTCTAGCACTCAGCTTCTCTCTTGCAACATCAAGCATGGTTTCCTCATAAACTCGAGTGTAGATAGGCTTCTCCACCTGAGCGAACTTCAGTTTGTCAGTAGCTTCGACTTCTTTTAAGGCTTTGGATAGGTTATACATTTCAGCATCTTTCTGAGCTTTTTTCTCCAAAGTACGTGCCATGAACTTCCTGAGGTCTTCACCTTCCTTTTCCCCCTTCTTGGCACCGTAATTTGGAAGAAGTCTGGAGAGTGTTGTGTCCATGTGATATTGCTCTTTGCTCACCAACAAGACCTCTCTCCTGCTATCTGGATCTTGTTCGTCTTCCAGCCTCCTGATATGGTTCTTAGCCACAGAAAATTCTTTGAGAGATGGGCAAACTGGCCAGAGGAGAGCCTCTTAAGCATCTCTGTCATCTTGGTCATGAGCACTGAGCTCATTTCCTCAACAGCAGACTTGATCATCACATCATTCCTCTCTGCCAATTTCACCTCTAGGAATTCAGTTCTCTCCTGGTGCTTTTGTTTGCCCAAAGACTCAACTTCGGCCTTGACTCCTCCGGCTTTTTCATTCAAATTTTTCTTCCATGGAGGTCATCTGTGAGGTCAGAGTGTTTTGGATTTGCACCAGCTCTGAAGAGTGACTTAGATTCTCCATTTTTTGAGCTTGGCTGGCCAATGTCTCTTCCATCTGAGTGATCTTGATCATCATTGGCTCAACCTTCTCAAGCTTTTCCACCAAGGAAGTGAGGTCAATCTTAGGAACCTTCTGCACCTTCTGTGCTGATTGATTATCCTGAGCTCCAGTCTCCAACTGAGCCTCAGTCTGTACATCAGACAATTCAGGATTAAAGATAGAACTTTCAGTAACTTTGGCATAATTGTTAATAGTGCCAAAAGGTACCTGAAGAGTGCTTAACCGATCCGAGGTTGACCGATTTCAGGTTGATCAGCACCAGAAGTTTCCTTCTCTATCTGAGACTGATCCTCAGCATCTCCCTGTTGGTCCCCATCTCCATCTTGAGATTTGTCTCCGCTACTAGGGGCACCAACTTCAGTATCTCTCCTCTCAGCTAACTTCCTCTGAACCAGCTCATCAAAATCGGAGTTTTTCATCCTGAGCTTTGTCCTCCTGAACCTTGAGAAGTCAGTCAGGAAGGCTGTCTCCTCATTCCACCAGTCTTCCCATCTGAATGCAGCAATGTCAAGCATCTCTGGAAGAGTCTGGTTGAGGATGATTTCTGATCGACCTTAACTGAAGAAGACATCTTGCGGTCGGGGTGGAATTTGAGCTCGGGGGTAGTGATCAAGAATGAACCGTTCCCCCCTGCTCCCTCCCCTCCCCTCCTCAGCTTCTCCCTTCTTCCATCTAGGGCTTTCTGGTTCAGTTGAACATCCGTTGGAGGAACCAAGGTAGATCTCTCTAAGGAGCTCATCAAGAATAAAATTTGCTCTGAGTCTCGGTGAAACATCGAAGTTTGTGCGGTCGGTCCTCGGTTTGCATCTGAGTGGGTTAAGGGCTGGTGACACTTCATCGGATTGACTCGAGTTGACTCTTCTGTCTGGCCGTAGCACATCTTTGGTAGGAATCTCGAGGCTGAGTTCCTTTAAAAATTTCTGAGAAATTTTATGCAGAAATGGCGAAGTCTCAAGCACCTCGAAGAAGACACGCTCCGCCGATCTGTTCTTGTGCCTTAGAGATAACTTTGAGCCAAAACTTGCAATGGCGAATTCTGGGCGGTTTAGCCCTCAGGTTGAATATCTTCAGAATCACTGTCATCTTCATCGGTGAGAACCACCAATCTTCTGCGCTTGGGAGCGAAGGTTTTCTGCTTCTTTAGCTTCTCACCCTGCTCCATCTTTGCCTCCAACAAAACCTTCCCCCTGGTTTGTTGGGTCTCTTCAGCAGCCGGCAGCAGACTTTTGGTGATTCTGCTTTCTTTTTCTTTCTTCCACGATGGTGCCTTCTCACAAAGAATGGGCTTGAAGAGCACCTTGGACTTAGGGAATGGGGTCGAATTGGCGAAGATATACTCCTCCTCTCTGCACATCTCCAAAATATAAGCTATTTTGGTTGCATGGTGGATCTTGTCTTTAATCGAAATAGCCCCGTTAACTTTCTTTATGACATTGGCTTGCTCCGTCACCGTCTAAATCAAGAATTTCAGCCCGGTTGAAGTCGATTGGTGGGAGAAGCCTCGATCGCCGCCATCGATCGAGCTTGAGTCTTGATCCGCTCAAAACTCCCGAAGACTCATGATGCTTTTGCTCACAATATCCATCAAAACTTCGATATTGTGGCTTCAAATGCCTCTTATGCGATGTAGCCTCAAATTTCCACGAGATTCTCAGCAATCCTATCTAAATACTCCTGCTCTCTACCCAACATATACATAGCAGGATCCTCTCCTCTATCACAGAGCTCAAAAACATCATTTAAATTCTTTGGAATTATGTACAATTCCCTCTCAAAATCGATGTATTTGGGCCTAATGCTCTAAATGTGATCTGATGATCTTAGAGTGTAAACCATCCTCTTCATCTATCTCCAGATTCTGGAGGAACTCGATTACCTCTTTTCGCGTACTCTGGTGCGGGTCGAAACTGCGACTAGATGGGTGAGTTTAGCTTGATCGAATCATATCTGAGAGCCTCCTCTTCTGGCTTTGAGTTGGTTGTGCTATCGAGTGAGACAAAGAACTTGTACCAAGGCTTGTTAGTTTCGGCTAATCTCTCGAACAAGGTTGGGGCCATTTTAGAGATTGAAGAAATGAAGTTTTTAGGGTTTTGAGTTTTCTGGGCAAAGGGATTTTCTTGCAGAGGATTTGGGAATGAAGGGTTTGATAAAATTTTGGCTTGAATGGCTTATTGGGGTATAAATAGCTTCGAGATCATGGTAAATCACGTTGGTTAGGTGAAAAGCAACGGTTGAGATTAATCGCCGATTAATCGGGTATTCGAACAGACGATCTCCGAAAAGTACGCCGCCAAGATATCCTCATTGGTCATTCATGTAACAGAGCATTAAATGACTGTTGACCTTCTTCGGAATTTCAAACGATCCCGCCCAAAACATTCCTTAGGTGTTTTGTATTTATTGCAAATGATTATTGAGCTTTACTTAAGCAATAAATGAGTTGCATGAGTCATTACTTCCTCAGACTAATTTCTCTCTCTATCGGTCTTCTCGAGTCTTGACCTTGATAAAATGTCAAGATTATAATCGAAATCTTGAATGGGTTCAAGATACTCTCGAGAAATCTTGACCTTGAAGAATCTGAGTTTCCTAAGACTCGATTCAATATTTCCATTTTATCTGAGTTTCTCGGTAGAATTCGAGAAAACTTCATGCATCCGAAAACCTTCAATTTTTTGATTTTACTCTATACACTGGATCTAACATCCCTAATTCAATGAAAGTTCTGAAATCTTGATTGACCCAAAGGTTTAGTCAAGATATCACTCTTTGCTTATCGATGAATTTTCTCCATCCTTATGTCTTTCTTCTCGACATGATCTCTCGATGAAGTGATGTCCGATATCCACATGCTTGCATCCGGTGTGCAATACGGATTTTGTGAAATAGCAATGGCACTATTATTATCACAAAATATTGGTGCTTCATTTGGCTACAACTTTATAATCCCTTAATTGTTGTGCGAGCGAAAGAATTGAAGACGCAGCAGACTTCCTAGCCTGACCATGTATTGACGGTGAGTACTAGTTGCTCTTCGAGGTCCATTTCTTCGAAAACCAAGATATCACTTACTTCCTAGAAATTGACAAGTTCGTAGTGGACTTCTGTCAATCCTGCAACCTCCATAATCAGCATCTGAGTAACCAGTTAATTCAAGGTTATCATCAGCTGGATACCATAATCCTCTATTCACTGTGCCCTTAAGATACTTCAAGATCTTTTTGGCGACCTCCATGTGACTAAGCCTTAGGATTAACGGTATCTTGCACATATCCCAACAAAGAAATGTTATATCCGGCCTACTTTAACGTGAGATAGAACAATGATCCAATGATTCCTCTATAATCAGTATGACTCACTGATTTGCCTTCAGAATCAGGATCCATCTTGTAGTTAGTATTCATAGGATTCCTAACTGCATTGCAATTCTGCACACCATATTTGGAAATCAGATCTCTGGTGTACTTTGTCTGGTTGATGAAGATTCCTTCCTTTGATTGTTTCACTTGAAGACCTAGAAAGAAATTCATCTCTCCCATCATTGACATCTCAAACTTGCCTTTCATTAGTGTTGAAAACTTTTCACACAGCTGATGATTTGGAGATCCAAAAATGATGTCATCAACATATATCTGAACCAGTAAGATATCTTCCCCATCTTCTATCCCGAGCGAGTTCTATCAACGATCCCTTTGACAAAACCATGGTCGAAGAAGAAACCGAGAAAGAGTATCATACCATGCTCGGGTGCTTATTTGAGACCATACAAAGCTTTTACGAGCACTGTAAACTTGGTCATTCTTGTTTTTGAAACGGGAGGTTGTTCCACATAAACCTCTTCTTTAAGCACACCGTTCAGAAATGCACTTTTCACATCCATTTGATGGATGTGAACTTCATGTGGGAAAAGATATGCAAGAAACAATCGATGGCTTCTAGTCTTGCAACGGTGCAAAGGTTTCATCATAATCAAGCCTTCTTCTTGGGAGTAACCTTGTGCAACTAGCCTTGCCTTGTTTCTTACAATGTTGTTGTTTTCATCTCTTTTATTCTTGAAAACCCACTTAGTTCCAATGACATTGTGCCTTTCGAAGTCTATCTACTAGCTCTCATACTTCATTCCTTGAGAATTGATTCAAATTTCATCTTGCATAGCAATAATCCAATGAGAATCTTGTAGAGCTTCACCAATCTCGATGGAGGTTCTTTCTCGATAGGAGGAAGCCCAGAGTAGTGCACTCTCACCATGGAACCTTCTTGTTTTAACACCTTGGTTAGATCACCCACAATCGACTTGTAGGATGACTATATAACCATTTCCTTCTTGATGTTCCCCTTCAAGTAGTATCCTCAACATTTGAGATGTTAGGTTCGATTAAATCGATAAACTTCGAGGAACACGAGAAAATGAGAAAGGAATCATCTTCCTCGGGGAAATTCTATTGAACATTATCGGAGACATTTGTTCCCCCCTTGGTTGATAGATTCAGAATTTGCCTCAATTTGTGACCACATCTTCATTAGCATCACATACCCGAGTCCGAGGCGGTGTCTGCTCGGATTGGTCACCTTTGGAGTGTTGGTTTTCCCGAGTCTCACCATCCACGAGTTCCATCCCGAACTTGTTTATTCGAGTCCGAGTCACCCAATCATAGGATGTGGACCGACTTCTTCTTTTTTCGAGTTCAAATGGATGATTTATCTTTTTTTTTAGGGCTTAATCTGGTGATCCTCTTGGTCGGTTCATCAAGATCATGTTCTGTTTCTTCCGAACACAAGTAGATTCATCAAAAACAACATGAGGTGTTTCCTCCACAATAAGAGTCCTACGGTTGTAAACTCGAAGTTTTTATCGACTTCGTAATATCCTAAGAATATTCCTTCATCAGCTTTACTATCAAAAGTTTTCAACTGATCTTTACCATTATTGTGTATGAAACACTTGCAACCAAACACACGAAAGAAAGAAACAATAGGCTTCCTTTCATTCCAAAGCTCATAGGGTGTTTTGCCTTGAAACTTGGTCAACATGGATCTGTTCTGAGAGTAGCATGCAGTGTTGACAGCTTCAGCCCAAAACCTTTTAGGAATATCAGCTTCAGCTATCATTGTCCTTGCAGCTTCTTTCAGAGTCCTGTTCCTTCTTTCAGCAACACCATTTTGTTGAGGGGTCCTTGCAGCTGATGTTTCATGTGAAATTCCATTTTCTGCACAATAATCAGATATGATATGATTTATAAATTCAGTTCCTTTGTCAGATCTGATTTTGACCACACTCAGACTTTTCTCAATATTGAGCCTTTTCAGTAAATCTGACAGCTTTATCTGAGTCTCTTTCTTACTGAGTAAGAATATGACCCAAGTATATCTTGAGTAGTCATCAACTACTACCAATGTGTATTTCCTTTCATTAGTGCTTACAGGTGTTATAGGACCAAAAAGATCCATATGCAGTAACTGAAGTATTCTGTCAGTAGAAACATCTACTTTGCTTTTAAATGATGCTCTAATTTATTTTCCTTTCTGGCACGCATCACAAATATGTTCCTTACTGAACACTTCATTAGGCAACCCTCTCACAAGAGCTAATCTTGCAAGCTTGTTCAGGGTTTAAAAATTCAGGTGATTCATTCTTTTATGACATAACCAACTGGTATCTGTGGAACTTTTAGCAACTAAACATGTATCTTTAGGAGTTGAACTCCAATCAGCAAGATACACATTCCCTTTTCTTGTACTAGTCAGTAATACTTTCTGTGTTGTATCATCTTTTACAAAACATAAGTTCTTAGAGAACTCAACATTAAAACCCTTATCACAGAATTGGCTAATTGAAAGCAAGTTATGCTTCAATCCAGATACATATGAAACACCATGGATATGAACTGAGTCGATTTCCAAAGTTCCATATCCTTCAGTCTGTCCCTTGGAGTTATCTCCAAAAGTGATCTGTGGGCCTCTTTGTTCAACATAGTCACTGAGCATCTTCTTGAATCCTGTCATATGTCTTGAACATCCACTGTCAAGATACCATACATCAGGAGCTTTTTCATCTCTGCTCATCAGTGCTATGTGATCTTTAATCAGCTTAGTGCCCTTGTTTTCCTCCTGAAAAACAGATCAATTTTTAGGTACCCAATTTGTGTAGGGTCCTACAAGGTTAGATGTACCTTTCGGAATCCAAATCTGCCTGACAACTCTAATCACTTTAGAGTGGCTAATTTGTCTTCCATAAACATCAACATATACATCCACTACTCTGGGTGCCTTAGCAGTTTTCTGTATATGTGTGCTAGCTTTAGCATGAACATGTGCCTTAGAATTTTTCTTTGGTTCAGGCCTTCTGTTCATTTGCTTTGGCTTCAGTGCAGCCGGTCTAAATCTTTGATGACTCGGGTTCAGATAACCTTTACCCTTAGGCAAGTGGGGTTCAGGTTGTCTGTACTGAAATCTGGGCCTTTCAGTGTATTGAGGACTTGGTTTCTTCAGTTGAGAATGTCTCTGCTGAGTGTTTCTTATCTGAGGATTCCTCTGATGGTTCAGTGTGGAGCCTTTCAGGTTTGCATTCTTAGCCTGAGGCTTTGAAGTACTTGCCTGAAATTTTCCAACTGACTGCTCAGGTTTTCTAGTCTTCACCTGAGGTATGGGCTTTCTAACCTGATCTATCAGTTTTACTGAGACCATAGGTCATTTACCCTTGTCTAACACCTTGGGCATCTCTTCAGTTTGAAGTATTGGTGCCACTGGTTTTACAAAGATTGTCTTCTTGCTACTTGATGCAGCATTCAGATGACCTTGTGAGGTTCCCCCTGGAATATATCCCAATCCAGATTTTATAGTGACAGATCTCTGGTAACGCTGAATTTCATCTATCACATTAGATGCATTATTCAATAGAGTTAATTTCTTCTGTGCACTATCCTCACAGTTCTGTAGAGTTTCATGCTTCTCAGAGAGGTCATTGAACTTAGTCCTGATTAGCTGAATCTCTTCAGTGGATTTCTCTAGCTTTTCAGTTAAGGTCATTATCAACTTCTCTTTCTCTGAGAGTTGTACTTTCAGAACATCCAGTTCATCAGTAGCTCCCATTAATTGAGAAGTGATTTCAGTATTGCTAGAGTCTATCCATTTTAGATTTTCAGCTTTCAGTTCCTTATTCTGCTCTTGAGTTCTGTTTAGCAGTTCTTGTAAAACAGCATAGTCCTTCATCAGATTCTCAAAAGAATCCATCAGGTCAAAATGACTGTTTTCAGTGGAACTTGAAAACTCTTGTGCTAGTGTAGGAGCAACAGCAGGGAAAGAAGAGTTTACCTCCTCAATGGCCATCAGACAAATGTCATCACTTTCACTGTCTGAGAATATCTTATCTGAAGAGCTAGATCCCTCCTCAGAATGTTCTTCTTCTGCAACCATGGCCTTTTGGCTAGAGAACTTCTTGTCTCTTTTAGCTTGTCTTTCTCTTCTCTCCTTAGCACTCAAAACAACACACATGAGCTTAAAACGCAAAAAATTGGAATATGTGAGGTCCCAGTTAAAACCCATTTTGCGCGTGCGAAAGCAAACATTTTAAAAGCGATGCATATAAAACAGGGGTGAGGGCAGAGTGATTCCAGATTTTTGCTTTTAAGAACGATGTGTGTTGTTTTGCTTATAATAGAATGCATATGGCAAGTATGAACATAAAGCAGTAAAGAACACACGATTTTATAGTGGTTCGGACAACTCGTCCTACATCCACTCTTCCCTTCATTGGGCACCAACTTAACCAACTGGACTTAGTTTAACGTGTTAGTCCAACACCCAACAGATGTTTACCGAGTTCACACTCAAACGGGACTTATCACCCTCACGGGATTGCTAGATGTTTACCGAGTTCACACTCACCTACAAACTTAACCTAACTTTGGGTTTGGGTATAAGATTGTTTGGTTTCCAACTAGGTTGAGATTTTCCCTTACATTTGTTTAGCCTCAATGCTAAGGTTGGGAAAATCTCTCTAAGCTTAGGATATGGCATTTGTGCTTAGATCTAGGGTAGAACACTCTTTGAATATATGTGTGTATTTCTTTCTCTGTGTTCTATGGTGGGAATGCTTGATGATTTGGCTTGATGGATGTTTCACGCATTTTTCCACACAAATAATGAAGGAGGAACTTGTATTTATAGTGTGGATTTGAATGTTACCGTTGGATGGAGTCACATTCAAATCCATACTATTCTGTGAAACTTTTGCAACTTTTCATTTGGTTGTCTTCCTCTCATTGGTCCACGTCACCTAATTCTCTTGGCTATATTCTTGATTCTTCGCCTTGGAATCATTCAGATTCTCGAGTCTCGGTGTCTTGATCTATCGAGCCTTGGTGACTTCTCTTGGACCGGACCTTATCGTCGGCATCTTGACACTTTCAGCCGACCGAGTTGATTCTTCGTCTTGAACAATCGACCCTGGTCACTAAGCTTTTCGAGCTAAGCGATCATCGGCGTTCGATTCTCGGTGAATATGACTTGAGATGACTTCTCTTGATGACTTCTTTTCCGATCGGTATCGCAGTTACGGGTTTTCGATATCGATTTCTTACCGCTTTGATCGATCATTTCACATGATCGGATCGATTATAACATCAGTCGACGATATCGGTTTATCTCGCATTAGATTAGTACATCGAGTTAGCATATTAGGTTAGCATATCGGTTTAGCACATCTGATCTCAACCACGTTTGATCTTGATCATCGCTTTCATCTTCATATCTCGATCTCGATCATATCGATCTCGTCGATCTCATCGCTCCTCTTCCGATCGCAACCTTCTCTTCGATCTTACGGTGGGTTTCTTTACGATCGGCTTATGCGCTCTTCGATCACCGGATCGGCTCAAATGCATTCTTCCGATCATCCGATCGGTTTGATTCGACATCGATCGGTCATCCGGTCATCGATCTTCGATCACCGGCTTAGCTTTTCTTCTCTTCTGATTTTGCTCAGCTCATCAGTTAACTCCGGAACTCATCCTACTCATCTGATCTCGATTAGCCTAATCTGTAGCCTCGTCTGATCTCGATCATCTTCGTCTGATTTCGTGAGTTCCCCCTCAATTTGTTCTCTCGTTCCCCCTCAACTTGTTATCTGTAAATCATCTTCAACAACACAAGTTGATAATGTTTTGGCATAATTCATCAAAACTAAAATATCCCAACATACTGGAAGTGACCTTTCTTTTGACAATTATAGCATCTGTTGGTATCATCATCCTGATCACTTTCTTCTTTGGACTTGGAGTCCTTTCTTTTGGATGAAGATCCCCGGCTTTTCAGTCTTTCTTCTTTCTCGGTTGATCCGTCCTCGGGTTTCTTTTCGGTACTGTGGTTCTGTAATAGCTTTTGTATTTTCCAAATCTACTATTAAGTCTTTCAAACCTCCTTGCCATCAGTGCTAGCTTTTCCTCAAGCTCATCCTGATTTTTGGCATGGGGGTTCTCAGACTCTCTAGTTTTACAGGCTTTATCTTTGGCTTTTAAAGCCACATTTTTACTAGATGATGAATCATCTTTGTTGTCAGCCTTTTTGGATTTCTTATCAATTACAAACTCATAGGCCTTCAGCTCAGAGAAGACTTGTTGGTATGGCATTGAATTAATGTTCTTGGTGTTTTCAATCACCACTGCATGAATATCCCATTTCTTAGAAAGACCTCTAAGAATTTTCAATGCAACTTCTCTTTGTGGATATTTCTTTCCAAGTGCATTTAGATCATTC
Organism: Stenogyne calaminthoides; assembly: GCA_037126765.1. Classification (NCBI taxonomy): domain Eukaryota; kingdom Viridiplantae; phylum Streptophyta; class Magnoliopsida; order Lamiales; family Lamiaceae; genus Stenogyne; species Stenogyne calaminthoides. The sequence goes on along the minus strand of JBBCBC010000017.1, from coordinate 34,789,533 downwards.
ATGATTCTAGTGAATCTGACTTCCAATTTGTCTATTGATTCACCATCATCCATTTCAAAACTATCAAACTTTCCAATTGCCACTGAAAGTTTGTTTTCTTTTATATGATTTGTGTCTTGGCACATTACAGCTAGTGTATCCCATATCTCTTTAGCAGTATTACAGTGAGAGATCATTCCCATCACACCATCATCAATTGTACTGTATAGTGTGTCTTTAGCAATGTAGTCTAGATTGACTAACTTTCTCTCCTCAGAGTCGGGTTGGTCATCGACTTAGGAAATTTCGCTCTAGGATCAATTCTCTCATCTTCATTTCTCCTGGGATTCACCACGAAGAATTGGAATGGTCCTTGAGAGACCACTCTCCACATACGCTCATGTTTAGAATACAGGTGAGCCTGCATTCTTAGTCTCCATAAATCATAGTTCTCCACTGAGAACATGGGAAGTTTTTTAGATGACATTTTTATCTGAGCTTTTGAAAAATTCAACAAATAAGATCAGTTCAGATAGACCACAAGTATTTTTAGCAAATAAAACTTTGGTCAACAAAGCAGGTGGTCAAGTTGAACCACTGCTCTGATACCACTTGTTGGTCCCGGTGCAAACGAGTCTTACACGTGTATGTGAGGGGAATACACGTGTTCAGTGTTTTTAGAACTTTTTCTTACTGAGGTCAGCTTGGGTCAGATAATCCTGAAGATTAGGTCCTGAGAAGCACAAATCACTCTGAGTCAAAGTCTCATCGAGACCGGTGGATCTGGTCGCTTTCGTAAAACCTCGAGATAATCCCAACCGAGTCCCGAGTATCAGAGATCCCGAGTTGCTTGGATCGGATAACTAACTTCATGAACCCTCGGAAGAATAAGTTCGGTTTGGTAACTATCTCGTTCTAGCTACTTTCGGATGTCGGAATGGTTGGCCCTTTAGTTTATACTCGTTTTAAGCTTTGTTGAAAACCTTCCTTTAATGGAATAGTGATTAGGCTGTGATTCAACTACATGCAACTTCCAAATTGGATTGATTCCAACCGAAATATCGGTGAAAATATGCTTTCCAACTCGGTGATGCAGCGATTAAGCCACGATAAAAAAGCAATAAACAACACAAAGAAGATTATAGTGGTTCGAGAGACTCAAGCTCCTACGTCCCTCTCTCTCGATCCTCGAGAAATTCACTAATCACTTCGAGCTCGACTACCTCGCGTAGTTTACTTACTCAACTCGGTCCTGAGCTTTCTGACTACTCCATGTAGTTTACTTACTCAACCCGACCTTGAGCTTTCTGACTACCTCCGTAGTTTACTTACTCAAACACAAACAAGCTTTCAGACTACCTCTGTAGCTTACTAACTTCTCCTCTAGAATTTTCTGACTACTCCGCGTAGTTTACTAACTCTTTACAACTCTTCTCACCAACAAACACACTCCAACTACCTTCTCAAGGGTTTGGGGTTTCTCGGTTGGTTTCCAACTAGGATGAGATATCCTTTACAATGAAGTACAATGCAAAGGGTTAGGATATCTCGACTAAGCTTCGGATATGTCTTATCAAGCTAGGCTTAGTTTAGTGAGCTCTCTTCAATATAAAAGCACTTGGGAAATTCTAAGTTTTTCGAGTGCTTTAACTTTGCGATAATAAGTTTGAGCTCTTTGAGTTGCTTATAAATTTCCCGTAACCTTACAATGTAGAGGGTCACCAGTATTTATAGGCATACACCAAGGTTACTCTTGAAAACTATCCGTTGGAGAGATAGCTTTGTGAGTTTCCTCTTATGGTGTGTGAGGAACGGCTATATTTAGGGTTTGAAACTCCCTAACACGTTTTAGGCAATAGCCTTTCATGTAGCCGGTCTTCTTTTTTGCGATCTGGAACTTTGTACTTGACATCTTTTTGGTGATGACACATCCTTTGTCGATTGTCGGTATATGTGCATGATGTTGTCTTCCTCTTTTGACTTTTGTCTCCAGTTAAAGGTAGACACCTTCAACGGCTCTTTTGGTTATAAACTCTGAGTTGATATAACCTTAACAACACTTCTGACTTAGTTCCTTTTGTCTGCATTTGAATGTCTTGGCAAATATCTATTTCTCTAAGGAATCGCGATCTTACCGAGATTGCATCCTTTAGATAGATATATTGATTGCCTCGGAACATTCAGGGTTTATCTTGAGCATTGAAGACATTCTTGAGTCTTGATAATTATTGTGCCTTGATATTCTTGATCTTGATTCTCGGTCTTGATCTTGCGTCTTCCGAGTCTTGGCGTCTTACGAGTCTTGAGTCTTACGAGTCTTGACGTCTTACGAGTCTTGAGTCTTACGAGTCTTGGCGTCTCGAGTCTTCAAAATCTTACGAGTCTTGGCGTCTTACGAGTCTTGAGTCATCTTGGCCGATATCTTGAGTCTTCATCTTTGAGTCTTGATTACTTTCGATTTCATCTTGAGTCTTGATATCTCGATTTCTAATCGAGTCTTGATTCTCGATTTCATCGAGTCTTGATTCTCGGTTTCTCCGAAGTCTTGAGATACTCGATTTCTTCGAAGTCTTGATTCTCGATTTTCTTCTTGAGTCTTGAAAACTTGGTTTCATTTGAAACAGTTTCTTGAACATATCTTGAGTTCTTGAGTCTTGTAACCTATCTCGATCTATATCTGCTGACTATACATTTTGCAGATAACATCCTGAATACTCTTAAACTGAATCCTGACTCAACTATCAAGATCAATCTGAACATGTCATACTCAGGGGTTTTGGGATCTTAATCAAAATCATAAATCTTTTATTAAATTCATCTCCCAACAACAATAATTTTGGAACTTAGAGACAATGATAAATGATCCCAATTACTGCAATAAAATGAATGTTAATAACATATGGTAATTACCTGAGTGAGAATGATACATGTTTTAAAATTCAAAGATTAGAAGAAATTGTAGCAACCATCATCGAGATTAATAGGATGTATCGAGGATGATATCAATATGTACAATACCTTTGGAACCAATTACAAGGAAGGGAGCAAGTACAAGATCCAGAACACTTAAAAAAAAATTGTGCAATTTGAGAAAACAACACCAGAACTATTGGATGAAAAAAGAAAAGTTAGTGATGAACTCCAAGTAGATTTGAGATTTAACCTGAAGCAATCAAGAAGACATTTTTATTTTATTAAATTGCCCTACTTATTTTTGTAATTTAGAGAAATTATTAATTTATGATATTGATGAGCCCACTAATTTATATTGAAGGTTTTAAAAAAAGCTATTATTCTTATTATTTTTTAAAACAAAATTAAATTTACTTTCAAATGACAGATAACAATTTATAATACTACCAGATTAACAAAAGTGGTAACAAAAAAGATGATTGTGACTACACTAGGCTAGCCTCTTGATGCGTATAAGAAAAGGCCCCATCAACAGCCGTCCATTTTATAATGTGCAAAGGAAAAAGATTATTCAATATTACAAACTATGATTTCAAGGGAGTAAAAGCAACTTAGATAATGCAAATATTAGAAAAAAAATATGCAGCTAAAATATATCAAATTAGAGTAGGTCTTTGTGCTTCAGGTGCACCGTAGTTATATTATTTTTTTGTGTTTAATACACATTTGCGACTATGCGTATATGCCTATCATGAGATCCATATGCAAAAATTGTGCTTTATTGATGATTTGGGTTATTTTATTGCTGGTTTTGGTAAATAAATTACTCAGAATCGTCACTAAAACTGGCCTTTTGATGTAGAAATGACACAATTATCAGCAATTCCGGGACAGGGCAAAAAGATGAGTAATTTCCTGTCGATAAAAAAGGACATCGTCGATGAGAAATACGTTATATTCAATACGACGAATGATGAAGAATCAAAGGAAATCTTAGATTGTCTAAGGGCTGTTGGACTGGAGCAATATTGTTATATTCATCTAGATATAGTCCACACTTATGAAGCCCTTGAGTTTTTATACAATCTTCATATGGATGATGAAGGTAGGTTGAAGTTTTCCGTGGGTGGTTTTGACATTCTCATAACCGATGAAGACCTATTCCGAATCTTCGGACTTCGAACAGGAACCATTGATCCTATTTACAAAATACACTTAAATTGCACCAGACATACAAGACATTGCCATCAAATTATTCTTCCAAGTCTCAAGCTTCATTCTGTAAAAATACAAGATCAGGTCAAAGAAAAAAAAAATTTGAAATCAAGTCATTTTGGAGAACAACACAGTGCAAAATTTTATGAGCTCCTATTAAACCATACAAAAGTGGACAGAATCTTTAAGGACCAAACTGAAGTAGCATTTGATGCATCGCAAATGATTTCTTGTCTCCATTTGAGTTTTTACAGATATTTCAAATGGAGCAGTATCCATTTATGAACCAATCTACAAAGATGACCTCATAAGCAAAATTTGTCCACTGTTTGAATTATAAAGTAGGGAAATACAAGGAGTACATGTTTTGTAGCTAAGACACACATGATCAAAATGATTCAATTACAGTTTCATATTTTTACCTCAACAAAAAGATTACAACTTTGGCAAATACTTCTATGCATCAAGTGCACTGTGCAACTCAAGTGCATTTTTAAATGGTATTAGTTGTTTTATTGAAAGGTATTAGTTGGTCCGTATTAGTTATTTTCATTGAACAATATTAGTTGTGCATCAGTTGCACCCAAGTGTTACTCTACAGCTTTTTGCAGTCCCATAATAAGGCTCCATTTCCTATGATGGAACTTGAGATAAATGTATTTGTGGTCCCCAAGTAAACCATTTCTACAAATTTAGTTTTCCACTTTTAGCACTTCTAGTCCCTTTTAAGGTTTTTATTGCTCCCACATCTTGTGACTTCCACTTGGTGTTTGTAAGAAAATTGACAGAGTGAACCAACTTGGCAGGACTTTTGTTCATCACCCAATTTTCCCTCAAACCTCAAGTCACGAAATCTTTATCAAATTTGCTTCTGTTATTCAATTAAAGACATGATTTGCTTCAAATTTCCACAAACCTCACACAATCATGCAAATTTTGTGAATCTTATTCTTTCTTGGCAACTCAAGAGGATTTAAAACACGTTCACAAACGACTATGCAGTTAAGGAACTCTCGTTAATAAGACTAGTGAAACCAGCCTCAGACCAACAACCTTGAGCGTAACAATTAAAAGCATGCACATTTCAATCCCTTAATCACATGCAACAAAAACTGTGATGATATTCGTACTTGCAAACTCAAAGAGAATTTAGAATCACAACTGCTACTCGTGGAAAGTAGGGAACCAAATCTAAAAAAGGAGTTTACTTGGTGGACCAAAAAAGAAACTATCCTAATGGAACTTTTTCCTCAAAGTATATTGACACAGTGCATTTGGCTTCTAACCGCCAATCTCAATCATTGCTTTTACATACAAACACAAAAATAGAGAAGATCATCATTTCAGTTCTTATTTAAAACTTGGGTCACACTGAAACTCAATTATTCCAATTGGATATTGAAAAACCTTTACCTAAGCTTTACTACTCCAAAATCACTTTGTTAGATTACTTCAGGTGCCCATCACATTGTATGCAAAAAGCTTGTAAAGTATTCCCTCTGTTTTAATGCAAACCATGTCTTTGTCGTACCAGGTGCTTTATGCATTCCAAAACGAGCATTTGCCTTCACCATTACCAAATGTCGAGATTTGAAACTTTACGTTGATATTATTGAACCCGGTGGCATGATGAATCTTCATGGGATTTTCCCAAATTTAAAGAAGTTAGTAGTCATTGAAGACGGTGATATCTTTGACCCAATTGTTGACGGTACGGGCGAAAACGATGATGGTTCATTGGAGGACAATGCAGAGACCGTGTCATTTGGAAGATACATGTCCAAGTCACTTGGTAACAGTGAAGTCAATGATTTCTTGACCATCATGGAGTTTGAAACAATTCACTCCAAGTCCTTTCTGCTGCAACTGAAAACAATTGAGATTACTTCAGAACTGTCGGAGGATACTGCAATAATTCGGTTGATAGAGTTTTTGTTAAAACATGCTATAATGCTTGAAAAGATGGTTGTTCGGGCCAAAGGACGCGTGGCTTATGAACATGCATTTTCGTCTAAAGTTAGATGGATATTGCTGAGCATGCCAAGATCTTCCCCAATTGCCAAAGTGTTTTTCAAGGCAAATTAATCATCTTCAATTGTCTTCCAAGTGAAACCATCTTTTTTCTAGGAGAGGTACTTGCATTTGGTTTCTTACTTCACTTATCTGCCTCTAAACTTACTTTTTTGGTTGTATTTGTAACATTGGTGATAGGTTTTGTGTTCAATGTGTTTAAATTTGCCGATGAATTTTCGTGTGTAGAAGTACTTAATTAAGTGCATGTTCTCTGAAATATTGTTCTCAAGTTGAACAGGGTTAGTCTTTTTGTAAAAGATACTGATTTCAAGTATATATGGCAAGGTTTCTATTGACAAGTACATGTGGCAAAGTATATGTAGCAGAGTTTCTATTCGCAAAGTATATATATGGCAAAGTAGCTATGACAATATTTTGTAGGTATCAATGATAAGGTATCAATGTGTGGCGAGATGATATTGTGAATGTGGTTTATTAGCACCGATGTCTTGAATGTGGTTTATTAGCACTGATATTTGAGCGTGCTTGCGTACTCACCCCCATCTACTATTTCAGGTTGAGGAGTTGGACGAAGAGAAATGGTGATGGATGTCGATCTATTTTGATGTTTAAATTTAGAGACTAAGATTATTTGTTTGTTTAAATAATCTGATTGAGAACTTTGTTGGTGCGTTTGGGTGGGTGTGAATTCATATTTGATGACTCATTTGTCATACAATCTTCCGTTGCAAGTATTTATTATCAAATAAATTTATATGAGTTACTCCTTATAATAATAAAACATTGTTCACGCTTTTTAATGGTATATATTTATGTGTTTTCGAAAGATATATCACTGTATAAATTTTGAGGGCGTTACACTTCTGGCAAGTAATCACTATTATTATTTGCAAATCATTCAACCTGTTTCGAATAATAGTGAAGCAATTATCAGTTTATGGAATGTGAAACTTCTCCAAACTTAACTATGGCGATAGTTAATACTTCCCCGTTCTCATTCTTATTTGAACATTTATCAAAAAAGTTTGTCCCGAATTTAATTGAACATTTATATAAATAATACTCTTTTTTATCTAAACTCTCAAACATCTCAATATTACACACAACGTCGTTAATTTTATCACGCTAAAGTTAATTTTATCTCATTTGATTTACATAAATATCGTTACTTTACCATTTAACCCCATCAAAAAATAATTTTATCCCTTTTAATAATAATAAACAACTCGTGCATTAAAATTTGTGCAAATTGTAAACGTTCAAAAAAGAAAAATGTAATGGAAAAAGGTAAGTTTAGCATATATATACAAGCTGGAAGGAAGTTTGCCCAAACTTGGTGATTCTATTGAATGTAAATATGTGTTAATTGTGTGTCGCTTATGAAATACGTACCATAAAGGCATCATTATACACATTTTCTGTTGCATATGAATGAATCAAATGGCAGGTGGTTTTGATCCTTTGCACGGAGACGAGCACTTTGATAACTCCTTTTCACTCTGCAACAGCACGTCTTGGTTAATCGACGCCAGCTGCGACAAATTCTGCAGTAACATTTTTTCAATTTCAAATCGTGTCGCTGATAAAGTGCAAAGTCGAAAGGAAAAGAATAGTTAACTTGAAAACTAGTATGATGTGATTCCAATTTATTAAACTAGATTTAAGAAATGAAAAATGCAAATGTAGTGAGCTTAAAAAATAAGATACCTTGAAAGAGAAATTCATCAATGAAAGATCAAGAGGTGAAGAATCGAACTCAGCAAGGTCACGGCATTCATCCATCTTCTGCAACATAAGAAACCAGAAATCCTTCATATCACCACTGGAAAATGCATCTTAAAATGAAAAGAAAAGGTCTTATCGTTCACAATCTTGAATTTCCCTTTGAAAATCTTAAAACCAAGTATTCATGTAATGATTCTCTTACATTTATAACATGTACTTCCGTCATGTTACTTAGAGAAGACAAATTATGGTTAATATTGCTAGAATATCATGATATTTCTCAATGAGGTCAAGGGTTTCTCTTTTTCTCAGTTGATTAATCGTCTAGCTTTCTACGACGGTTCCTGTTCCTTTTCTTTATTATTTTATAATCTCTCATTTAACTTCTCAAGGGTAACTTCTAAAATATCTAAAAGAGAGCTTTTGAGACATAGAATGATGTTTAATTGAACTGCCAATTTCTTTGAATATTAAAGCACATCGTATTTGGGGAGAGAAGTTTACCTCTAATCCAGAATTTGTATGAAATTCAGAGCTATCAGAATCTGAATCCACTGAAACTTCATCAACCTCCATTCCGGATGAATTATATCGCGACACAAAGTAACTCGTATCATCTGTACACTCTGGTTGTGGAACAAATGCAGCCTACAGTAATATCGACCACCACAAATTCAATATTTTTTTTTTTATTCCCTCCGTCCCAAAAAGATAGGCCTATAGTTTTTTCACACAGACTAAGAAATGATAGTTATTATAGTTAGAACATTAAATTTTTACTTTGTTTTCCCATTTTGGCCTTATGTCTACTAGTTATCCTTATGCAAACCTGTTAACTGATTATCCTTCAAATAGCAGCTCCTATATCTAATAGTAATAAGATTCTCTCCTATCTAATCACTTGAGCTTTAGCTTTTAGATGGCTACTTAAAAGAGCATGGTGAGAACATGCATCAAATGATTTTTCTCTCTGTGTGTGGCTGTATTTATACCAAGGAATTATATTTTTTTTGACAGGTCAAATAATGACTCTAACCCAAGACCTCACGGCATAGGTAGTGGTGCTCTAACCACTTGAGTTATTCCACTTCTTCATACCAAGGAATTATATAAGTTTACAACTGAAAATTTATATACCAACGGAAAATAGCAAACCATACTTAAAAGTTGCCAAATGGGATTTCAGAGTCAAATGACAACTAAGAACTTTTATCTGAACCAATTTCATGCAATGCACTCAAGGAGCAATATGTAACAAAAGAAATTTTTTTATTTGGCTATAATAATTCTAAATACCCACCTTTTGTAAGGTGAGATTATCCCAGTCCACTCCGGAGAAAAAGGTGTGTTCCTTAACCTGAATTGAAACAAAAGAAAGAAAGGACATTTAGAGAGGATTTGTATATCTTCCCAATTATAATGAGTGGAGCTAATTAGATAAGTGTAACCTCTGATGCTCCTTTTGCTCCTAAGCGCTTATTTGGATCATGGACAAGAAGTCTGTGAAAGTCCATGTACAAATACATCATTCAATTCATGCTAACCGAAAGGGAAACGATATAGCAAGATCATATGTAAAAATAGTAAACATTTCTATTTATTCTTTTATTTCAGTGACATAAATACTAGATTCTCAACATTCATTGCCTTAAGGTCAAAATAACATTGTTCTTTTTTGTTTTATTCATCTAGAAATATTAGTCAACCTGTCAACCAGATCTTGGGCCTCATAAGACATCTCCCCTGGAACTGATGGCCAGGGAACTTTTCTGCTAAGAATGTTGCCAAAAATATTCTGTCAACCAAAAAAACGAATACAAAATATCAGCGGAAACCTCTTAAAAAAAGATCACAAATGTCTATAAACAAATTAAACATAGATGAAATCTAATCGCCGAGTAGAACAACCTCTTAGAAGTTTTCACAAATTAATTGTATATTATAGCAAGTGCTCAGCAATAAACAATAAAGAACATATCAGACTGATGGGTAACTTTCCCCTATGGGGGAAGGCTTGTAAGAATATGAACTGATATTTCAATAATAGCGTTGACCATTTTGATGTAATCTTCCAAACAATAGAATTTCAGATGATGTTTAAATTATCTGAAACTTTAGTGATATGAGGATGCAGAGACATTAATGTTCTGATGGTACGATATATGCATGGATTTATTTTTGGAAAACTAAATAGGGAGAATATTATCAACAAGTTTTGACCACATAGGCTGGGTATCATGCTCCAAAACAAATGCTACCTTAAAATATTCCTACAATAATTTAGGGGGAGCTTAAGTTCAAAATTCTTCAATGGAAATGGTAATGAGAATGGACATGAGGTAGTTTGAGTGGTTAATGAGAATAAAAAATTATCAATTTACCATCTTTATACTTTGTATGTGGTAATGAAACTCAAAATAAGTTAAGCATTACCCCATTATGATTCACTACATCTCCCCTTATAATCATTATCCCTAAATCATTCCACTATTTCTCAACCAACAATCATTTTTTGTCCACACTTAGCCAAAATTCGAGTCAACCACTAACATTGTAACCATCATTCTCCTTGTACTTCACCATTCATGACTCTCACTACTATTCACATTGAAGAAATTTTGAATCAAGTGCCCCCTTAGTCTTGACTTATCAATTTTATGCTTACCCATAAGGCTCCTAAAATGCATTTGCAAAAGACACAAACTAAAAAAACTAAGAGAGTGCTTGGTTGGGTGGTTCGGAGAGGGGGAATGGGGAAGGAATCATAACTGGCTGGTTGGTATGAGATATCATTCCTCTGAAATAGGTTTCACATCCCATTTTTAGGGAAAGAATTATACCTCGATAAAATGGGAGGAAAGAAAGTTATACTTATCTATTCCTCACTGCAATAATTCCCATCTCCAATCATGTTCCCCTAAAAAACACCAAGCACTCTAAATATTCAGCACCAAATTTATCATGTCAGCATTATATTATGGCTATCAAATGTTAGAAGCTTGACACGATTTTGCGAATGAATACTGGCTGGGCCACCTCAAATGGCGTGAGCCCGCAGGCCGCAGAGAGACTCGATTTGAAAGAATTGAATGATTTGCTTGATTACTTGTTTCTTTTTGTGTGGTTTCTCACTAGTGTTTCACCTCATGTTCATGGTAAGGGTGGAAATGACCATATCAAATACACATGCAAACCAAATGTCAGGCTACGATTAGATTTTTTTCCAACAAGGTCGGATATGATGCTTACTGAAGCCTAAGGGGGAAACTTCCAAAGTCATAGAATCTAATGTAGCCATGTTAGAAATATGTGCCCTCGAGGAAAGTAGCAAGAAAGGTTGAACCTAATCATGCATCCTGTAATCCTATTTTCAAGCTCGAAAAAGGACTCCACATGTTCAATCTATTATAATATATGCACCAAGGCCTACAGAAAATTTCACTAATCTCATGATGGCATCAAGTAGCAAGAATATTTAGTCTCAGAAAAAAGATTAGGACGTGCATGCAGAAAACATGACAAGTTGACATAGCATGTATAGTGCTAGTACGGCTGCACTTAGTTTTCAATGGCTAAACACAATTCCTACAAATGGAGAATAAACTGTCTTTATTCTATTTAAATATTGTTGAATATATGATAAAGGATTTCACATGTGAGTTGTCCCACATCGGAATATTAGAAGAAATGAGACTAGCTTATAAACCTAGTGGGCTACTCCTCCTATCACCAATTGGTTTTAGGATGGAACCTCACTAGTGGTGTGGCTAGTCTCCTCTGCTATTGGGTGCGTGTGTGGGACCGCCCCCCATTTCTACATGGTATCAGAGCGGGCCCCATGCTCGTGCCGGGTGGCTGTCGGTCATGAGGTCGGGAGGTCATTGAATTGACAGTGGGCTGTCAATCAGCGTAGTCGGAGGGCTGTTGAATTGATTTTGAGCATGGGTGATCCTGTTTCGTTTAGAGAATTGACGAAGGACTCACATGTGAGGGGGCGTGTTGAATATATGATAAAGGTTTCACATGTGAGTTGTCCCACATCGGAATATTAGAAGAAATGAGACTAGCTTATAAACCTAGTGGGCTACTCCTCCTATCACCAATTGGTTTTAGGATGGAACCTCACTAGGGGCGTGGGTAGTCTCCTCCGCTATTGGGTGCGGGTGTGGGACCGCACCCGGCGCCCCCGATTTCTACAAATATTAATTAGCCATTAGGTTTTTATTTAATTATTATTGGGTCATTAGTATTAGTATTATTAAGTTTTGGGCCTTATCCATGGGCTTTGCTAGGTTAGATTAAATAAAAGGGAATTAGTTCCCGGTAGCAGTCATCTAGGTTTTTGGGATTTCTGGAATTTTGGGATTCGGCGCTTGCGCTTGGTAGGAGAATTCTTTCTCCGGTATTTTTATACAATCGTATTTTTGAGTTGTACCCCCTTTACTCTAACACACATACCTTATTATTTATTAAATTTCAAAATGCTTTAGTTCATTTCTCTCATAAAAAACATGGGAATTCAGATGCTTCTTTAGCTAGTGGCCATTCTTAGGGCAGTTAAAAAGATAAGACATAAAAAATTAACTACCCTTAATGAGTAGGGGTGACAACTGAACAGCAGATACTATTGGATTGTCTTGTATATTTTAAAATTATTTTAACAGAAGGAACTACTTGTCTAAGAAGTATCTCGTATCAGAATTCTTGTTTGACTCCTACACTGGCTTCCCACCACTTGACTCGAGAAATATAAATATTTACTTGAAATTAACCTACTTTAACACTGAACTTCAAGTAGACCTTCCTTCATTAAATTGACATGCATTTAGTATTTCACTCATAAAAATGTTATTAGAAAGACTAAAATATAAGTTTTCTTCCCAAAGAGATTAATAGGAAATTAATTTTAGGGAATCTGTGGATACAGGTACCCCACTCATCTCAGTACTACACGAAATAAACTGCAGCAGGTAGAAAATAAATTATCTTTGATACAGAATTTTAGCAAATACCTCTGGGTGATCAGCATTGAAGGGGGGTATTCCAGTTATTAATTCAAATAAGACAATTCCCACTGACCACCAATCCGCAGCATAACCATGTTCTGTTCCAAGAAGAATTTCAGGTGCCAAGTAGTCCGGGGTTCCAACAGCTGAGTCATGACTTTCTACTATGTCTGCATTGAGCTGACGATTGGCATCTAGAATGTCATTTCTTTCCGTCTCTTGAGTGGATAGCTCAGTGGTGCAATTCATCAAACCAATTTTTGACAACCCAAAGTCCGTAAGCTGATCAAATTTGCAAGATAGAGTAGTGAGGATCATTGTGAAAATAAATGGACAGCTGTCTTACATGCCAAGTTTATACACATACAACTAATATTATACTCCTTCTGTACCGCTAAGATAGTCTTTCTCTATCCTTTCGTGTGTCCTAGATTATAGGCTTGTTTACTTTGTTAAAGTCATTGACTATTTTCCAATTGACCAAAGTGACCCTATTTAACACACTTTTAACAAAATATCAATGAACATTTAACTTTCGTGTCATCTTGAGTAAGGGTAAAATAGGAAGAATGTAGGGAAGAATTACAATTCCAATAACATTTAATATGTTCTCTTAATCTGGTGAGAATTTGTCCAAGCCTATCTTAGTGGTAAGGTGGGAGTAGTTAGCGTCTTTTTTCCATTGAAAATGCAAGTGACTTGTCAATCTCCATTGTTAACACATAGTGATGTGAACACATACACACAGTGCCATTGTTGAAAATGTGCAGTCACCACACAACCTTTACTTCCCAGCAAAGCAATAGGAATTTGATATCATATTATCAATGAAGATCAAATAAATATGGCATGACTTTTTATCATTAAATGTTTCTCTGTCCTTTCATGCCCCACCTCCTAATTAAATAATACAGTCTTGTGGTACATGTTAAGATAGCGTTCTATATACTAGCGCACTATCAATTTCCTTGATGAGCAAAGAATATAATATTTTATAATTTGGTAATACCTTGATATGCCCATCATGGGCAATTAATATGTTGTCTGGTTTCAGATCACGATGTACTATTCCAAGAGAATGAAGGTATTCCAACGCAAGCACCTATAAAATGCCAATGTATACTTACAAACTGCCAATATAAACTATAGACCTTATATGTGAAAAAAAAAATTGTAATTACCAATTCAGCGATATATGTACGAGCAACTGCTTCTTCAAGGCAACCAACCTTTTTCAGAAGAGAGTATAAATCTCCACCATTGAGATATTCCATGACCAAATACAGTTTGTCTGTACTTGTAAACGAGTAAAAAAATCTAACCTGTAAAGCACATATGTCAGCCAGCGCCAAGCATTATAAACATCACATGTTTGCAGCTTCACAATTTTTTTTTCCAATTTTGACTAAGTCAGATTGTGGTGATTTTCTGTTGATAAGTTCTCTGTCGTTATATTACTTCTAGCCCACATTTTGCAGCACCCACTACTTTCTGGAATATTGATGATTTAGGTGAACTTAATAAGGAACAGAAATTACCACAAAAGGATTCCGCACTGTGATTAATATATTCCGCTCGGCCAATATACGATCAATATCATTCTTCCGTAACATATCTATTTTCTTTAGTACCTGCATTAGCAACAGACCATATTACCTCTTAAATGAATTGTGTAGGTGATGAGATCTAGTAGGAAAAACATAAAATAAACACTTGAGATCGTAAAGCAATACTAGGCAGATCCATACCGGCAATAAAACCTTGGACATGCAAATATTTATATTCGTTTTAGTTAATTTAATTGATATATTGAATGATTACACCGATTTTCCAGAAGAAAAAATTAAGACTCTTTATATGCATGCTACTTGTTTAGAAGAACAAAAGAGGTGAACCCCAATGCAATCAAAACGTAATGAAATATCATGCATTTATTTTATACACATGCACTGTCAGAGCAGCGGAACTCATCTGGCTTGGGCCAGTCTCAATAATTTTGTTCTTTGATATGTATGGCAATATCAGTATGAGTTGCTCATTAATTTATAATCTATCTGTAAAAGAAGTAAACTGTACATCCAACAAAATCCTGTTAAAACTCTTGTACCAAATTCATAGGCAACCAACAATGAAACATGGCAAATATAGCAAAGAGGGAAACTATCCTCCTTTGTATCTGTTATCATATGTGTAGAGTAACTTAAGCAATTTAAATGCGTACCTTAATAGCAAATAGATCCCCTGTAGTTCGTTTTCTAGCCAGAAAGACTTTCCCATAGGCTCCTCTGCTGATAGGTTTGATAATGTCAAAATCATCAATGCTTGTACGATCCTTATGCGCTGGATGCAAAGGAGTTGATGTTGTACTACTCTGAGATGCACTATCCACCAAAGATCTGGCGCTTTCTGGATGTCCGGTATCATCAGTTCTATCCACTTGGTTGCAAGCAAGTAAATATTTCTCTCTGCATATCAACATAAGAATGTGGATCACTTTAGTAAAACTCATTTGCACATTCATTACCCCTTCTTGTCTTTTTAAATTGGCTTAATTGCAAATGAAATCACCACCTTTGGCTTAATTGCAATCTAATCCAGACAATTGGAATATTTCAAATCAATTAGTGTTTTTTTTTTTTTTGCAATGTAGGCTTACGGGCAACCCTCATTGTCCCCTTGTCTGACGTGGCCAGTTGATGTAGCACCCCTTTAATCCAAACGACATTGTTTTGCATAAAGGAAGCCATCTAGGATTGCCACGTAAGTAAAAGGGGCACAACGGGGGCTGCCCATAAGCCTAAGTTCCAAAAAGAAAAAATTAAAATTGGTGATTGTTTTGCAATACCCCAGTTGTCTAGATTAGACTGCAATTAAGCCAAATGTGGAGATTTTATTTGCAATTAAGCCTTTTAAATATTACCTCAGAAGGCTTTCTATCCGGCCACCAAATGTATCCACTAAAAGAGCATTATACTTGCTATGTTGCAAAATCTCTTGCAGGTCATGCATGCAAGCAAGTAAAAACTCATGAGATCCTACTTCCAAAAGATCAGTCCCTGCCACGCATCGGGCAATATCAGCAAGATCATTTATCTGCAAATGAAATCTGAAGCTTAAGTGTTGCATGCTAATCTGAAGCATAAGTAGCATAACAGCCAAGCGAAGCCCCTTAAAGAATAGAAATCATAAGGTACACTGTCCACTGGCATGACAAAGTCCCTTATAATAGGAAATCACCAGATAAGACTGATCAAAGATATTTTTCCAGCACAAACATTTATCATAAACCATTTTTGGCGGGAAGAGTTTCAGTGAGATCAACAAATACAGTTTAAGTCAGTTTCCAGAAGATTGTACTGGAACCAGAGTCTCAAACCTTATCTGGAGATTATTTTTTAAGGTAGAAGTTGAATAAGTTATGCTGGGATGATGTCCCATACTATAGTAGAATTCTGTTCCCAATTTATTATTTATCATATTGTATGCCTAAAATATCATGTTTAACCAAGAAGACATTGGATATTCATAATTTGGGTCCACTGTAAGTTATCTTCTAAGACAGATATTTCCTTTTATATTCATCTATGCCTATGCACACTGTATGTAACTTTAACAGTTTAAAACAGAAGACACATTTATTAATGGGGTAACTGCCGCACTTCTTATAATGGACTCCCTCCATCCCAATAAAATAGGCTAATTACTATATATAAGATACCATTAAATTTGTATTTCTGTCTTTGCCCCTACTTAATGAATCCTATTAGTTTCTAAATCAATATCTAGGTACTCGTAATTGTCGTGTGAAATGAGTACACATTAGGGCAAAATGGGAAAACAAAGAAAAAGTTTAACATTGTAACTATAATACCTTCCATTTCTTAACATGTGTAAAAAATACCTGCAAGCCTATCTTTGTGGGACTGAGGGAGTATCAAAAAGTAGACTAATGATACTTTCCATTGAACCTTTTACTCTCTCAAAGTATAAATAGTCAAGGAAGACAAACCTGTTGCATGTCCTCTTGCTCAGACATATTATTTTGATCTAGCCAAAACATATCGAGATTTCCTGCGCGAGGACTATTTGTGGATGATGTTGACGTCATGCTTCCATTGGAGGATGGTGATCCATATTGGTTTACCTTAGTTAGAAAATGGCTTTTCAAGTTCGCCAAGTTTGCAATATAAGAATCTTCAATGCAGGCAGTGTCCATCTCGTGGAGATCCTCCAACATTTCATCCATTCCCTTACTGCCCTTTGGTGAGTAGCTTTCTGTAGTTAGTGTAGAATTAGTGGCCCGCACCCTCGAAATTTCGGGGTTTACACAAGTTTCTTGATTGCTTGAATTACGTAACTCTAATAAGTGTTCCAGTAACTCTGCAATTTTCACGAGACGCTCATTCACATCTAAATGTTTAATATCACATTTATCTGCAAAAGCACATATATAAGAATGTGGCTCCAACTGAATAGCAGGAACCAATTCTTCGCATATCCGGCAAATTACTAAATTAGAATCATGTGCACGGTTCACTGTTTCCTTGTTTATGGATTCCATCTGAAACATATCATCTGTTTTATGAAATTGCTCGCCATCAGTTGACGCATTCTGTGACCCCTTCTTCTCAATAGGCAGGCAATTCCTTTTCAGTTCCTTCTTGTCAGCAGGCTCCTTAGAGTTGCTCTCGATATCCAAAGAAGGATGATCTTTTCCCCGCAACTTTTGCTTGGCATGTTGAAAATCATATCCTGTATCATACTCTACAAACCCCTTATTTACAACCCAGTTCATGTCAACTGAAGGGATTCTTTCTAAACATTCTCTGAACTTGTCGATTGATCGCTCATTCACAGGCCAACTATCCTTCTCAAAATGCAGTAATCTTGTGCACCGTGTCATTATGAACAAGATGCGAGTGAATAGCAATTTCAGCAATTCTGTTTGGCATGTCAGTCTTTTTGCAGTCAAATCTTGAACAATTTCTTCACATTTTGTACGGAAGTCTAAAGGACTCATGTCCATACATAGTTGCGCAAGAACAAAAAGTTCCTCTGCCATTTTATACTCATCTGGTGTTAGGAACTCTACTCTTTCCAATATTTCCAGCATCTCACGTGTAAAGGAACCAAGCTCTATGTCAACAACTTTTTTAGCAGCATCAAATCTCGAGCGCAATGATCCCAAGAGCTCCTACATGTCATTATATAGGGAAGTTAAAATATCATTGATTATTCACAAGATCAGAATAATAAAAGAAATTGACACCAAATAGCAAGATCTCATTTGACATGATTATAATAGGGTATGTTGGTTATAAAAAAAAAAAAAAAAAAACCAAATTATGAAGCATTTAATATCAGGTATACCTTCAGGTCATTATAGCTATGAGCCCTGGGATGAGCAGACTGCATTCCACCTTTCGGACCCAATTCATGTGAAAAACTCTTTACATATGTCGGCACTTTATGTGTAGGTGTGGTTTTTGGTGATTCCCCGGGTGAATATGGCATCTTATGCAATTGTCTTCCAGGATCTTCCTTACCGGGCACATTGAATTCCAAATTACTAGACTGTCAAATTAGTTGAATGAGTTTAAACGCCACCCAGAAAGAGTAAAGTGCATGAACATGTGAACACTGAAAACTGAGATGCACTAAAAAAGGGTCTTGCCTTGGTATTTGCTAATTCACCTAAAACTTGGTCAGGGTCCTTAAACAGAGATGAAGTGAACCACCGAGCTATCTTCCTCCCTTTGCGGAGTCCTGCCTCATAGGCAATTTTAGAAAATCAGATTGTATCACTACCCTTGTAATGAAGAATTAAGTAAAGAATACCAACAGGAGATAAAATTATGTAAAAGGTTATGGGCACAGACATATTCATTTATAAATATGTAAATATATATCAGAGTACATATGCTACACGTAATATATTATCATATAGATTTGAGTAAGGGTGAGAGAGAGTTGAGCGAGCTCCGGAACCAATTGATCATCTTGAAATTAGCTCCACATTTAACATCTCTTCAATTCTCAGTGATTTTAGAAGTTTAATCTTGAATGGGATTTTAAAACTTCATTGCATTAAAATCAAGTATCAACTTCATTGCATTAAAATCAAGTATCCTGAATAATTTTAGAAGACACTTGCTAACTTTTTTCCTTTCGACCCTCCTCTTTTACTCTTTTTTGGAGGGGATATTGAGGAAGTGCTTCAGATCACCATTGGAACTTAAAAAATCCACGACAAGAAGAATGCAAAAACTTAAATATCAGAATCAAGCAATAATGTTTTTCCACCGTATACGTTAAATCTTCATACTAATGCCTATAAACCCATCTCAAACACAAAGCACCTTTTGCGAAGTTCTTGAAGATTAAGATGTACAGATATTAGCATCGACCATCAACTAACTGTGGTTAGAGATATCCATTATTTCAAAGAGAGACCATTATGTTGAAAAAGGATTATTTTCCTTTCTTTTTTTTTTTTCTCAACCTCTTCTTTCACAATCATCACAAGTCCTCAAGCACACTGATCACTTGCAAATAGGGGGAAGTATTCGAACTAAATTCATGAACAAAACTCAGTAAAGTAACCATTCAAGCTATAAACCATTGAATACTGCTTTCATATCAGTAGCAGCAACAGCCACATCCCCAAAATTAAACATTAAAAAAAATTCCAAACCACTCATGCTGATACAGTTCTATAAACAAACAATTACACAGTCAATAAAATCCACATAAGGAAAATTCATACAAAAAATGTCATTCTATGAATGAAAAAACACCAAAAACCTTCTTTAGAGCGAGCGAATTTCGCATGTCCTTCATTGAACGCCTTGTGTTTCTGCTTCATATGAGTAGTAGCCTCGTTAAACTGGTCGGAATCCTCAATTTCATCTCCTGAAATTGAGTTAACTCTCCGAGTCTTAATCCGGTTCAATCCGGTCGGAATCCGAAATTCCGGCAACGTCGACGAAGCGCCGTCGTTTCCACTCGGTTCCGCCATATCCGACTGGACCAAACCAGGCAGTACAACAAACAGCTGTTGGACCAAACAATCAGGCTTTTGCAGCCATAAACACGCCAAATCAAAGCTCCGAAGAAAAGCAGAGTGAAGAAGAATAAGAAGAATAAATGTGGCGTGAAATCATTTGATTTTGAGTGCACAATATCTGGTTTAAAGTTCAAACATTCAAAATGGAGCTTTTAGCTACATTTGTTCTTTTAACTGCAAATATCTTGCCATTACTGAAACTATGAAAATTGGTAAGGGTTAATATTTTATTGGTCAAAATTATTGAAGGCAAAAATAATTACAGAAATATGTTAGTCAAAATAAAATAAAATTACAGAAATATGTTATGC